>QNQO01008414.1:0-587882 GCA_003290165.1 Berberis thunbergii
TGGTGGATGAAGAAGATATGGAGTTTGAGAATCGTCGACCTCGATTTCAGTGTAATAGAGAAGATTTCCTCGAAACCGTGTAGGGCGTAGCGCAAGTTATCAACCTCTTGACAAACTAACTAAGATGATGAAGGTGGATGTGCCGGATTTTTATGGAAAATTAAGAGCCCAATGCTTTTGAAGATTGATTAAAGGCCATTGAGGATTATTTCGACTGGTTTGCTATATCGAAGGACCGAAAAGTTCGTTATGTCTGAATGAAATTGAAGGAGCATGCATGAGCTTGGTGGGAAAGTGTGGAGGGAATAATTGTGCCATACTCGATGACCATCAGTTTTAACTAAGGAGGAGATGAAGGAACGAATGAAGGAAAATATTTGCCTATTGATTATGAGCAGATGATGTTCGAAGAGATGTTACAACTGAGGCAAGGGTCATTGATTGTGGATCAATACACAGACTACTTCCACGAGTTCACTGTCTGTAGCAGGGTTGTGGAAACTAACAATAAACTCTAGCTTGATACCGCAATGGATTGCGTAGTGATCTGCGCAAAAAATGTTGATGCATGATTAATCAATGTGGAAGAAGTGTATCAATTAGCGTTGTGTATTGAGAAGCAAATGGAGTATCAATGGGAAGAAGAATGATGTCAACGAATCCAAAGCTGGGGCATATGGCAACTTTTTCATCCCAAAAGCCACCATTGCTGCAAGAACAACCAAAGGGTGTAGTGATGGGGGACCAAAATGGAAAAGCAAAGGTCACCGATGAAGGTTCGCAATATTACAATACAAGGATTTTGGACATTTTGCTGTTGTGTGTCCTATTAGAGATTAAGAGCTAGCTTTCATCTGCGAAAAGGAATAAATGGAAATGGGAAACCATTGAAGAAGCAGATGAAAAGGAAACCGATAGGGGCACTAATGATGAGGAAGAACACTTAGATGCAACAGATCTACCTAGTTGAGTGATCTATTGATTGTTGACTGGAACTAAGAAGGATCTTAAGGCTAATCCCGAGTGGCTACGCACCAATATTTTTCATACGCGCATGGAACATGGCGGCCGAGCTTTGAATGTCATTATCGATAATGGCAACAACATGAACGTGATTTATGATACAACAATAGATTGTTTGGGGCTGAAAATTGAGAAGCATCCTACTCCTTATCAAATTAGTTGGGTCAATGAAAATAGTTCAGTCCTAGTGAAAGACCGGTGTTTGGTGAAGTTCTCATTTGGAAAAAGATATGTGGATAAGGCCTGGTGCAATGTGATTCCTATGACAGTTTGTCACATGTTATTAGAATGACCTTGGCTTTATGGTCAGAAAGTCTCCTATGACGGGTATGCCAATACTTATTCTTTTACTTTTAAGGGTAAGAAACTTGTTTTGGATCCTTTGCATATTTCAGAATTTGAGACAAAAAAAGACGTTGTCTCAGTATTGACCATGCGCCAATTTTCTCGCACTCTAAGTGAAGAGCGAATGGTGATATTGGTGGTGAGTCATGAAGCTAAACAAGATGATGGTTCCATTCCCGTGGAACTTGCTACAATGCTGGTGGAATTTTAAGATATTATGCCCGATGAGATGCCAAGACAACTTCCACCAATGCGTGGGATGGGTAGCATGCTATCGACCTTATTCTTGGGTCATCCTTGCCCAACTTGCCGCATTACCGCATGAGCCCAACAGAGAATGAAGATCTTAACTGACAAATTTGGTAGTTGGAGGATGTGCGTAGATAGCCAAGCAATTAATAAGATAACAACGAAGTACAAATTCCCCATTCCTCGGCTTGACGATATGTTGGATCTGTTAAGTGGTGCCTCCATTTTTATGAAGATCGACATTCGAAGTGGATATCACCCAAATTTGTATCCGTCTTGGTGATGAGTGGAAGATGGTCTTCAAAATGAAAAATGGATTATTCGAAGGGCTAGTCACGCCCTTCGGATTAACCAACGCACTGAGCACCTTTCATGCGTGTTATGACACAAACTCTCAGGCTATTTTTGTGTAAATTTGTCGCTTGTGTTTTTTGATGACATTTTGTTTACAGGACCATTTAGCCCATGTAAAACAGGTCTTGAACATTTTGAGGACTAAACAATTCTATATTCATCGTGACAAGTGATCGTTCATGAAGAGCAGTGCCAATTTTATGATCTTTATATTTTCTCATCAAGGTGTTTGAACCAATCCCGCCAAGGTGCAAGCTGTTCAGACATGGCCCACACCTCAGAATTTCTCTGAGGTCCAAAGCTTCCACGGACTAACCAGTTTTTATCGGTGATTTATTTGGGGTTTCAGCACTATAATGGCTCCAATCACCGAGTTTCTCTTGGATTGTGTTTGTAGCAGCCGTCAGGGCCTTCACCGAAATTAAAGAAAAGATGGGGCAAACACTGATTTTGAAATTTCCAAAATTTTTGAAGTGGCTTGTGATGATGCTTCACATGTGGGAATTGGGGGGCGTATTGAGCCAATAAGGTCATCCTGTTGCTTTTTACAGCGAGAAACTTAATGACACTCATCAGAGGTATTCGGTATATGACATGAAATTTTATGCTTTAATTCAAACTCTCAAGCATTGGCGCCCTTATTTGATCCATAGAAAATATATTCTTTGTACTGATCATGATTCTTTGAAACATCTAAATTCCCAAAGTAAGTTAAATGCTAGACATGCTCGCTGGGTGAATTATTTTTTGCAGTTTGAGTTTATTATTAAGTATAAGTTGGGGATTGAAAATAATGTGGCTGACGCCTTAAGCCAAAGACCTCATTTGCTATATATTTCTTAGCTAATTTTACAGGATTTGATAGCATCAAAATGCAGTACGCTAAAGATATGTAGATTTTAGCAACACTTGGAGTAACTTATCCACTAAGATAAGCTTATCAAGTGGTGAATATTCTTTAAAGGATGGTTATTTATTTTATTGTACACGGTTGTGCATTCCTCATGTGTATTTTCCCGAAGATATCACTGAGTTTAAGGGTGATACAACTGACTTGCCCACAGCTCCAGTTCCGGAAGCATTGAAAGCACCTACTATTCGTGTTCCTCGCAACACTGCTCCTCGAAATGAGATTGCATCTATCCTTGATCATCAATTTGTTACAACCCGTCGAGGGGGATACTACAAGTTTTTAGTGTAGTGGAAAATTGTCCAAATTCAGATCAGTTTGGTTCCAGGCCGCAGAACTCCAGCACTTACATCTATAGTATATTTATTTGCTGACTACATTTGTCACAACTTGTTAGAGTTAAGTTCTTCTGTTAGGATACCAATCCTATTTAGTATTTACTTGATATTAGAATGTCTTAGTTATAACAATATTCTAATTAGGGAATATTAGCTTGTTTTGAATTAGGATTTATTGTTTGATTAGAATTAGGTTTGAATTCAATTAGGAAGTATTATTCTTTGTTTTCAGCTATAAATACATATGATGTAATAGAGTTTAGGGAAAAGCAATACAAGTTTTATTTAATTATTTGGTGGTTGATCCCCAATCAAAGGATCTAGGTGGTTTGATCTCCAATCAAAAGGTCAAGGTCTCTATTATCTGGTATCAGAGCATCCTCGATTCTGACCAAATTTTTTTTTCTTGTTATTTCGTTCTTCACCCTCATCAACACCCTCTCACAGTTCTTCATTCATTCAAAAAAAAAAAAAAAAAAAAAAAAAAAAAAAAAAAAAAAACTAACCTGTGGCCTTCGCAGCACTAGATCCGCCTCGCAACAGCTCCCCTTCGCCTTCGCCGCCGCACTGCTTCGCCTCTGCAACCCTCGCCCTCGCCACAAGCACCAGATCCGCCTCGCAACAGCTCCCCTTCGCCTTCGCCGCCGCACTGCTTCGCCTCTGCAACCCTCGCCCTCGCCTCAACACCCGAACCGCTTCGCAACAGCCCCCTCGCCTCGCAAAAGCACCCTCCGCCCTCGCCTCAACACCCCTTCATCAGCGCCGCTTCTTCTTCCAGATCCAGTTTCCTCCAATCAGATCCAGCTTCTTCGGTTCAAGGTCTCCAATCAGATCCAGCTTCTTCCAGGTCCCTCGCAATTCAGCTTCTTCGTTCTTGTGTGGAGGCTCATCGCGACCCAGTTTATTCGTTCTTGTTGTGGAGCTTCTTCTTTAGCCGATCCAACTTCATCGGTTCCAGCGCGGCCAATTTTCAGCGCTTCATCATTCTCATCGCTACCTGTCTCCGCGTTTTACCGGTTTCTTTTAATTTCTATCATCATGACGGTTGCTGAATTGCAAGAGCAGGTCAATGATCTTACTGCTCAAGTTGCTGGGCTTTCTTCCCACCTCCACTCAATTGAGACCACCATTCTCGAGGCATTACGGAACCTCCAACCAGGTCGGCCAGCACCATACGTTCCACCGGATCCACAACGGCCAATTATTCCTATTTCGGGCAAGGGGCCTCCGTATTGATTTACCCCGTTTCGACGGAACTGATCCGTATGGTTGGTTATTTCAGGCCCGAACAGTATCAGGAACTCAATGGCCTTTCCAGCGAGCAAATGCTACCCGTTGCCGCTCTTCACCTTCAGGGTGATGCCAACTCTTGGTATCGATGGATTCGCCAATCACTCGGCACACTAACGTGGCCACAGTTTTCGAAAGCTCTTTGCTCTCGCTTTGGTTCTCGCGAACATATCGACCCGTGTAGTTCTCTTTCCAAGTTAGTACAACGAGGCACGGTTCGATCATTTATTACCGAGTTCGAAAAGCTATCTAATTTGGTGCCCGGGTTATCTGAACCACATCAGATTAGCATGTTTCTATCAGGTTTGCGTGTTGATATTCAAGCAGGCGTTCGAATGTTACACCCTACCAGTATTACACATGCTTTTGAGTTGGCTTTATGTCAAGAAGATGCCCTTAATGCTACTCGATCTAAAGGGCCTGTCCAACATTTTGCTAACCTAGTGCCTGCTACAACTCCTTCAACGCCAGTTCCTAATATCCCAGCAGGTGTTAAGCGTCTGTCATGGGCTGAACAACAAGAACGTCGTGCCAAAGGACTTTGCTTTAACTGCGATGAAGTATATAAGCGTGGCCATCGTTGTCCTCAGCCCCACGTTTTGCTCCTCGAGGGTAATAAGGAAGAAGAGGACGTTTCTGATGCTGACCCTCCTGTTTTGGATCATACTTTATCTGAACCTCCTCTAGGGTTTTCTCTTCATGCTCTTCTCGGGTCCCCACGGCCTGAAATCATGCGTATTACTGGACAATTAAAACACAGGTCTGTCACTGTCCTAGTTGACTCTGGTTCAACTCATAATTTTTTGCACCCGTCTTTTGCCAATAAATGTGGGTTTCCAATCCACGATGATGGTGTTTTACGCATCATGCTTGCGGATGGTGGCCATTTGCATAGTCCTGGCTCTTGTCGGGATGTTTCCCTTAGATTACAAGATTATGAGTTCCACGGCAACTTCTTACTCCTTCGTATCACTGGATGTGATGTGGTTCTAGGTGCTGAATGGCTTCGCTCTTTGGGTGTTATTAATTGGGACTTTTCCAAGCTGATTATGACATTCTCGGTGGCAAATCGTACTTATTCATTATTTGGCGACAATTCTCCTATGGTCTTGGATAATACCCCGGTCCATTGTTCTTTACCAGATGATTCTCCAGTCAATGTTCGACCTTATCGTTATCCTCACTTTCGAAAGGCTGACTTTGATAACGTTGTACCTAATTTGAAGGTTGCAGGCCTTATTCGAACCAGTACCAACCCTTATTCTTCATCAGTTCTCTTGGTTCAAAAAAAGGATGGTTCTTGGCGCATGTGTGTTGACTATCGAGCCCTTAATAAATTCACTATTCAGGACCGCTGGCTTATCAAGTGGACCAGAGTAACTACATACGGGCTTATCAAGTCGACCAGCCCCCTTGTGGAGGAAGCTACTTGAGAAGACTATGGGCAGTTTCTTGTCCGTTTCCAGATTTTCAGGCTTGAGGACAAGCCTTGTTTCAGGTGGCGTGGGATGTTAGGATACCAATCCTATTTAGTATTTACTTGATATTAGAATGTCTTAGTTATAACAATATTCTAATTAGGGAATATTAGCTTGTTTTGAATTAGGATTTATTGTTTGATTAGAATTAGGTTTGAATTCAATTAGGAAGTATTATTCTTTGTTTTCAGCTATAAATACATATGATGTAATAGAGTTTAGGGAAAAGCAATACAAGTTTTATTTAATTATTTGGTGGTTGATCCCCAATCAAAGGATCTAGGTGGTTTGATCTCCAATCAAAAGGTCAAGGTCTCTATTATCTTCAGGAGAGCCGACAATTGATGCAAATCAGAAAGTTGTTCCTTAAATCATGGTGTTCTATTGTTAGGAAGCATATTTAGCTATTTCAAATCAGATTATTTTTAGGAGTCATAGTTTATTTCTGTTTAATATTCGTTTTCTAGATTATAATTCTTTGGTTGGATATTTATTTGAATTTTTTTTCATCTGAAATTTGGAGAGGTTCCAATTGCAAAGAGATTCTGAGTTTTTTCTCGTTTCTTGGCTATCAATGTGAGGTTGAACCAGAGGCTTTACACCAAGTGGGAAGTTTCATAAGATAACCTCCTTCAGTGGCATCTTCTATTATTTCAAAGACAAAAAGAAGCCATTCACCATTTTTGTGTTGGAGTTTCCGTAGTGGTTGTTTCATAGGGGAAGAGAAGGGAGAAGAAAAATGGAGGCTGACATGACAAATATGACCCACATTCGGTATCCCTTCAAATGCTCTCACTCCTGAGTTGCACGTGACTAATAGAGTAGTGTGACATGGTGGTTGGGTTGGGTTAAATTCACTACAAATACTAGTATGACACTTAGTGGTGAAAATTGAGCAAGTTTAAAGAGCACGAGAAGGAATTGATTTGGTTCGAGTTTGTTTGATGAATTGAATTACTAGATGGATTAGAATTGATTGATAATACGTTGCAAGTGGAGGAAGAGGCGATCAATTCTTGCAGACACTCCAATGGAGGTTCACTCAAATTTTAGGTGTGAATTTGAAAGTATTTCGAATGAACAGACAATGAGAATGGGGGAGGGGGCACATAGGAAATGACTTTACTCTCATTAGTGGCAGTCCCTAATTATAAGATCACTTTTGATTTGATTATGAAACAACATATACGAATGGCACTATCACAATCAATTAGTGGGATGAAGTCAATGATGGTGTTAAGCTTATCATTGATAGTGTTAAATTTTATTCCCAAAATATGACTATGGTAGTTAGTGGGGTTGTTAAAAAAAGGGACATGTAAACCCTAAAATTTTAATTTTTAAAGCTTCTGCTATAGTTAAAGGTTGCAGCAGAATTGTCTTCGGATGGGACACTCAAATCAGTTAGTTTTTTTTTTTTTTTTTTTTTTTTTTTATACTTACTATGGTAGTTAGTGGGGTAAAATACTTAACGTGGGCAACTCCATGACTATGCTTTGTGTATGCTATGTTTTTTGTGAAAAATTATCGTCTTGTCGAAATGAGTAACTTGTCAATTTAACTGTGAAATGACTAATCCTGGTCTTTATGTTTCATCGAAATGACTAGTCTTGGTCCTTTTTTTTTTTTTTTTGCGAAATGACTAACATTGGTATTTTTTTTTAATCATTGAAATGACTAGATTTAGTCTTTTTTTTTTATAAAATGACTAAAGTGTGTCAGTTGGGATTGATGAAAAGACTAACCCTAGTCCATTTTTATGCCTGAAACGGCCAACCTGTGTCGTTAGTGACAAAGGAGGGAAACATAGTAAAGATTTGTTGGAGATGGAGGAAAGCAAGAGGTTGTAGAACTCTAAATCATTGGAGATGGAGGAGAGCATCTTGAGGATGGGCCGTGAGAAGGTTTTAGGGTTTTAGTTGTAAGTTGTTGATCTAATAGTTTGGTTTTAGTTGAGGTAGGCTTTACCTCAATGAAAAAGGAATCTTTATTTTATTTGGTGTGTGGCATGGGTGATTTTAGAAAACTGGGTGATTTCTGTAAAACATGGGGTGAAAACATGAAAACCCTATAAGATTGCTTTTGATTTGATTATCAAACAACATATTTGAATGAGACTATCACAATCAATTAGTGGTATGAATTCATTGATAGTGTTAAACTTTTTCCAAAAAACAGACTATGGTATTTACCGGGTTTGTTAAAGCAATGGGGTACCAGCTTAGCGGTAGGCCTGGGGTGAATGAAATCACAAGTCCAAAGTTTGGACCCTGCTGGCGGCATCTAGGGTGGGAGGGGTTAAGGGATAAAAAAAAGGATATTTAAAACCTAAAAATTAGTTTCTTAAAACTTTAGCTTTCTTTAAAGGTGAGGGCAAAATTGTCTTTGGGTGGGATACTCAAACCAAATTTTTTTTACTTGACTATGGTATTTAGTGTGGTTGTTAAAAAAGGGACATAAAAACCTAATTTTTTTTAAAGCTTTAGCTTTAATTAAAGGCGAGAGCAAAATTGTCTTTGGGTGGAAAACTCAAAGTGGTTGTTGGAATGAGATGAATGAATGATGATGCATCTTTTCTGGAGGGTAGAAAATATACAATTGTTGTTAAATCGATTAACAAATCCAAACGTAGACACTATATATTGTTAAAAACATTGTTGGTGATGCCGAACAAAAAGAAAAAAATGGTTGCATATATGCAACAAGAATTTGAATATGGCGTCTTAGAAACTTAAGACGGTTAAATGGAGCTAGATCGCTCGGGCCTTCGTGCCTTAGAAATTTTAGCAAACTGCTGGAGCATTGGAGAGCTTAGTCAGTTTATGAGGAATTTCCTAAGCCAAACATTTGGTCGTTGGTGCCAAGGAGGTCTTTTGTTCGGTTCAAGAAGGACTTTTTGAACCTAGCCTTAGGGAAAAGAGCCACAGAGGCAGAAAGGATGGTCGAGGAGGAACTTCCTCGACCAGACCTTGGGTATATTAGCTATCAAGGTCGGCTATTCAGTTCAAGAAGAACTTATTAAACATGGCTTTGGGCGTAGAAGTCGCGGAGGTGATCGATCTGAAATCATACCGCAAGCGCGCGATTATTTATTAAGTTAGATAAGGACAAGTGCGGGTCGAATCCCAGAATGAGAGATAGAAAATTGGAAAACTAATTTTTCAAATCTATTTTTAAGCTTAACCTAGTTAGAAAAGAAGTGATTGGTGAAATGTTTGAACTAAGAAATGAAAATGAGTCAAACCTAAGTGTGAAGATACTTAGGGCTTTAGAGATCACCACCATGGGTTGAGATCTCTCTTAGGCTAATCTCAAGTTTATGTTCTTCCAAATCTTAACTCATCCTTAGGTAGTTTCTCACCTCACCTAAAGACAGAAAATATGACAATGAAGTTCATATACTCAAACTAATGGATAAATGAAAGACAACTAACAAACTATATAAGGAAGTTGGGGGATTAAATTTTTCTAACTTTAAACTAAGAAAGTTATCATAAGAATAATAAAAACTTAAGCGAAGTAGATGATGAGAAATTAGCTAAGGTTTTTATCTCCACACATCAAACATATGCTCATGAACTAAACTCCAATGATTCATTTACTAACTCATGAATGACAACACTCAAGATTAACCATGATCGCACTGCATTAACCTTATTATTTTCCCAAATTCGCCGAATTAAACTTAGCTTCATTTTCAAACTATTATTTTCATGCTATCTAATCAGAAATCACAATTTAGATAAACAATCCAAGATCATTAAGTTCAATGAAAATATGAACACTGACTAGGCAATTACAAGTATGAACAACATCTTGTTTTTAACCTAGGTTTTTACTTAACCTTACCAATGTTCCTTGCTATTTACTACTTGTGAATATAAGATGATAACTATTAGGTGAAACTCTACTCAAGCACCAAATCCTAGAATGCTACTAAATTGACCATCTTAACAAACATACAAAGAAAAGTTCTCTATAAAGCAGTTAAGCAAAACACATTCACTAATAAACAAGGAAAAATTGAATCTAATTAATCTATAAACACATGTTTGGGGCTTCAAATTCACCCCTAACTAAAAGGGAGCCATACATATTAATCCTGATTAAACAACAATCCATAATTAAATATCGAACTAAAATATAAAAAGGGGATGGGAGATAAAACATTGTCGTCTGCGTGGTGGTGCAAGCGATTGTTGGGTGCGAATAGCGAGTGAAATAGATGAAAACCTTTTCTCTTCTTATTTTGATCTCTGCTCTGCTCTGTGTGTATGGGTATGGAATTGTTGGGACTGGAAGAAGAGGTCTGCGTGAAAGAGATGACAACCTCTCTTCTCTTCTTCTGATCTGTTGTGTGAGAGAAAGAACCCAAACAATGAGAGAAATGGACGAAGCGAGATGCAGGTGATGGGAGACGATATTAGGCTGGGAGAGAGAGGATTTGTTAACTGTCGTTGTGGAAGGGTTTCACGAGGTTGAGAAAGTGACTGGATGGAGTGAGGTGAACTGTCTGTGTTGCTTGCGAGCAAAGGAGGACGACAATTGTGGTTGGCGAGATGGTTGTACTTGGCTGCAAACAAGAGCGATGAGAAGGGAAGGATGATGATGGCTTTGTGGTTGAGAAGGGTTTGATGGTGATGATCTATGGCTGGCTACGAGAAGGGAGGAATGTGATTCAATTGGTGGCTGTGGAGGGCGATGATTGAAAAGGGTACATGCGTAACTGTGGATGGATGCTGAGAAGGGATTGCGAGCGGGATTGTGATGTCTCAAGAGGCAGATATTGTTCCCATTATAGATGTTTTCTCTAGGTTTCCATGTTTGTGTAGTTTCCTTTCGCCACAAGTCGTCCTAATTCAAATCGATTTGCACCTTTTAGGTTTTATTTTGGAATTTTGCTATTTCAACCTACAAAACCACAAAAACATAAATTACTAGAAAACTAACTCACACTAGCAAAAAAATTATAGAGAAACACAACAATAAAATTGCATAAATATACTCTTATCCATTTCAACCTGTTGCCCTAGTTGGAGCAGACCGGGATTGTGTAGAGGGGTTTTTGGAGAGTTTTTATCGAAATTTGGCTTCGTCGGAGTGATCGACGAACTTGCATCAACGGTAAGCAATTTTTGAAGCCTTTACTAGATAGTTCCTTTTCTCTTTCACAGTCTTTGAACAGATTACTCACTGCTGAAATCGTCTTTGCAGTGTCGGGGAGCTTCCGTAGTCGCAAGTTCATTGTTTTGTGAGTTGGGAGTTAGGATTTAGGTTTTAGATCCGCTCAGGTGAGTGAGAACTTCTCTTAAATTTCAATTTTCCCAAAACTTTTCTCGGTTATTCATCAAAGTCTTCAAAAATGGAAATTTCTATGATTCTATGCTTTTGGTTGGTTATTATTGAGATTGAACATCGTATGCTCACTGAATGTTATTCGAATTATTGTGGTTAAGCTTGTTAATATAGGGATACATATTGAATGGTCATTTATAGCGTAATATTTGGAAATGGTATATTAAAGTTGTTGTATTATTGAGCATCCACGACATGTAATAGAGGAATCATGTGATCATTTCAGTAATGATGTTTACCAATTAATTTCACTAATTGACTTGCATCATTTAAAACTATATTTTTCACAACTCTAGCTATATGGATATGCATACTGTGTTTGGTGCATATTAGGTGGGTATGCATACTGTGGCAGGTGCATATCATTGAAATGTGCATACCGTGTTTGGTGCACAACAGAAGGACATAAGTGGATATGCATACTCTGTTTGGTGTATATCACCTGTTCAACACTAGGAATTATGTGAAACCTTGTTAGGCAGTAAAAACATGGACTAGAGAACGTACTTTTTTTAATCGGGTTTATAGTTCCTCGATGCATGTTATACTTTGTTATTGGTCAACACAATCGATCTTCCTTGGCAACGTGTATGTCCTAGAGGCGACACCCCGTCTGGGATTATACATGCCATGAGTGGTATCAGTGTGTGTATAGAGGCATGTCAGGGTGAGATATGTTCAACACAGAGGTGCAATTGTGGGAAAATATATGGTCTTGAGCTCATACTGTATCTCATGTGCATATTTCTTTTGTGTAGTTAAAATGAAAAGTGGTGGTGCATCGAAAGTCATTATCATTCGTTTATCTCAATTATTTGATGTTATACCATAATTTGGGTATGGATGTTTTGGTTATCCTCATACTAGTTATTGCTGATCCGTTTGCTTGTTTTGTGGCAAATGGTTGTATCCCTACCTGGTTGCAGGTGGTGGTGTTGTTGGTGGCGATGCTGCAGGAGGCGCTGAGTAGATAGAATGGTTTGCTATGTAGTGAGATGGCTAAGAGGTATGTTGAACTCTCGGGTCTAGGTTTGTTTCGTTTAGCTTATTTTTGTCATGTTGTACCAAGGTAACCATTGGAAACTAAAGTAAACGGACATAAAAAATATTCAGTGTTGCGTCTCTTATTGGCTTTTGAGATATTTAGGTGTCTCGAAAATCGGGGCGTGATAGTACTTTAAAGCTGCATGATCAGTGTAGACAATCACTTTGGATCTAATGAGGTATGTTCTAAATTTGTCAAGGGAAAAAAAACTACCAACAAATATTTCTCAGTGGTGGAATAATTGAGTTGTTCACCTTTGAGAATCTTACACGCATAATGGATCACATGGGGACGTTTGTTGATGCAAAATTTTACTAGCTTAAATTAATAGGCTAATTTGACATGATTGTTATACCACAATTGTATTGTTGTCTAACTAGTTGATAATGGAAAATATAGGTCGATTCCATGAGGATTGAAGACACAATCGAAAACTAAGATCTACCTAAACTAATTTAAAAGGCGTTACTGCAATTGAGAATTTTGAAACTAATGGAAATAGAAAAGCAATTGAAAATGAGTTTGAAAATCAAAGAGATGCTAAGGCTTTCGAATCATCCACCAAGTTCATAAGATTTTAGTAATGTTAATTATTGTCCCTTTTTGTGGATTGACTTTAGCAATGATGCAAACCCCTATAATTAATTGTTTGTTTAAGGCACAACTAATCACAAATTTAATTTATACAAATAAAACACGCTTAACAAAAAACATAGAATAATTCTAACTACCATGCGTGCATGGCATACACGGTGAAAGCAATAAGCGTTTATTCACAAATCAATCCATTGTTAAACCATGCAATGCATTAAAGAACAATAAAAGATAAAAGAAAATTCTACTAAGCCTGAGGAATCATCTACGCCTTAGAGAAGAATTTAAAAACCCATGGTAGAGGTGGTTGCAGCGGTCGCCTGGGTGAATTCCATCAGCTCCTCAATGAACACGCTTACCCAAGAGATGTGGATGTTGTGTGGTGGTACAAAATGGATGTCGGGGTGCAAATAGCTTGAGGGAAAGATTTGAAATCTTTTCCCTCATATTTCCTTCTTATTCGTTGCTGCTTCTCTGTTGCTGCGTTCTATGTTGATGTGTTGTGAGAAGGAACTGCGAGAGCAAGAGAACGTAGGGAGAGATGAAGGCTACAGGGGAGCGGCGAGAGAAAAATGAAGAAGAGAGACAAGATTGAGATAATGTCTAAGGTGGTGCAGATGTGGTGAGGTGGAACTATGGCTGAAAAAAGAGGAGAAAGAAAGGCTGGATCAAGATGGTGGAGGGTTGGTCTACTTCAAGAGAGAAGAAGGAGGCAAAATTGTGAGGAGATAGAAATTTTGAGAATGGGAAAGTTGTGCGTGAGGTTTTTTGTGAAAAATCATAGATGAAGAAGATAAGGGAGGATGGTGGTTCGTGGTGGCTGATGGGTGGATGGCGCAATGATGGAAAGTTTGCGAGCGAGAGGCGTGATGGAGGTGATTGTTCTGTTCGTTAGGATGGTGACAAGGTGGAAGAGTAGATAAGCGATGGAGAGAGGAGCTAAGGGAAGTGATGTTGTGGAACAGAGGAGGAGGGCATTGGCTACGAGCTCTTTCTAGCGAGCGAGAAAAAGGTGATGGAAAGGTTGTTGGGTTGTGATCGTGAGAGGTCTATGGTGGCTGGCTGTGAAAGAATTGTGAGAGGATGAAAATGGGGGGCGTGGCTATTTTTCCGTGTGTTGTGGCTACCAAGCCAGAGAGAGGGAGAGCTCTATTGTGTGGAGGAATAAAAAAAAACAAAAATTCTAATTGTCGAGGGAAATGGCGAGGAAAACAGTGAGGGACCCCACAGGGGGGTGGGAGTCGTTCATCCCCTCGGGATGCGTGTTTGAATTTTTGGGATGCGTACGTGAAAAGTCAAGCGCACATCCCGGGAAAGATGGACGGTTCCCACCCCCTCTCCCTGGTGGGGTCCCTCGCTGTTTTCCTCGCTTTTTTCTTCGACAATTAGACGGGTTCAAAAAATAAATAGAGATTTTGGTTGGGCTTGAGCTTGAGCTTAGGTTAAGAAAAAGCTGGATTTAGGTTTGGTTGGGTTGAGTTTCGGCATGTGATTTTCATGGAGACTTCGAATTTCACCTGTCAAATAATTGTCCTTTGAAATGCGCATTTATATGATTCTATTGTGTTTAAGCTTCCAATACTATAAAAACACGAAAATTAAAAGATTAGAATAAAATACAATAATGAAAACACTAACAAATATAAATTGTAAGGTAATTTAAGTATAAATTACATGAATATCATTTGTCTATTAGCTACCCAATACATCACCTATAGCATAGTCAAAACGCATCACACATTATCTAAAAAGAATATTCCAATCAAGAGGATGAATAACAGGTATTGAGGTGAGTTTAGACTTTAACTGCTAAAATGCCTTAAGACATTCATCATTAAAATTGAACGAAGCTTCCTTGGCCATAAGTTCACACAAGGGACTCACAATTTTGTTGAAATCTTTGATGAACCCACGATAGAAACCAAATCTCCTAAAAAATTATCATATTTCTTTGACAGCTCTTGGAAGTGGTAGACTAGCTATGGTGTCAACTTTGGCTTTGTCCACTTCATCACGACTTTTTGAAATAGTGTGACTAACACAATGTCTTCCTTCACCATGAAATGACATTTTCCTAATTAAGTACAAGAATTTTCTCTTTACATTTTTCCAACACAAGGATTAGATGTTTCAAACATTGATCAAAGCTAGAAATGAAGACAGTCATCCATGAAGACTTCTAACATTTTTTCTAACGTATCATAGAAAATACTCAACATGCATATATGGAATATTGTGGGTGCATCGCAAAACCAAAAAGGCATACGCCTATATGTAAAGGCACCGAATAGATAAGCAAATGTGGTTTTTATCTTATCTTCTTGGGCAATTGAAATTTGGTTACAGCCAGAGTAACCATTGAGAAAACGGTAATACTCATGATCGGCTAACCACTCTAACATTTGACCAATGAAGGGAAGAGATAAATAATATTTCCTAGTCATTGAGTTTAGCTTCCGATAATTAATACATATTCGCCAAGACACGAGTAGACACGAGTTTAGCTTTCCTAGTCATCAGTGTTCCTCATAAAGGTGATGCCAAATTTCTTGGGAACTACTTGAATTGAGTAACCCATTGACTATTTGAGACCTGGGTATATAATACCCACATCTAAAAGTGTAATCATCTCTCCTCTTACAACTTCTTTCATCGTAGAATTTAATCTCCTTTGTGATTTTTTAGAGGTTTTTGCATTCTCTTTGAGATGGATCTTGTGCATTACCACAAAAGGACATATTTCCTTGATGTCTGCAATAGACCAATGGCCTATTTGTACTTTTGAAGCACTTGCACCAACTTATCATTCTATTCCATATTAAGATCAGCAAAAATGATTATAGGCAAGGTGTCAGATTCTCCCAAGAAAGTGTATTTCAAGGTGTTAAGCAAGGGTTTGAGTTCAAGCTTTGGTGGATCAATAATGAAGGGTGATGCAATCAATTTTCACTCCATGACTTTGACCTGCTGACCTCATGTCTTATTTATAGTGTTGGAGTCCTGGTTCAACCAGGCCTCAGTGGCGTAGTTTAGGGAAAGAGATCTGCTTGGAGATCCTTCTATAATTAGGAGTCGGCTTGAGGATGGAAGTTTCTCTGGTAGACTTGTGCTTCTAGATACGGGGAAAATAGTTTCTAATTGGAGTGTTGTCCATAGATGGAAGTTTTCGTGTACAACATATACTATGGTATTTGCTTTCTAGTTAGAAACAAAGTGATGTTGGCTCGCCTGTCTGAAGTTGATCTCCGAGATACTTGCCTTAATAGGTTTTATAGGTATTGGGGATGGTGTGAGACGTATGAGCTTAGCAGGTTGTAGTAATTTGGGTCTGTCTGGCGGACTGCACTGTGCTAGATTGAAACCTCTTGGGCCGAATCAGTACTGGGCTGTTGCTTGGGCTTGTTATTCATTGAGATCACTATGACACGTGTACGGTGTAAAAGAAAGGAAGTTTTGGTGTATCATCAGTTGCTCCCCTCGAGTTAGTGGGCCATCATATCAGTTCACTAAGTCACTTTTTGAAAAGATACGTAGCTCATGATGATTGAGTCTGAACCATTACTTGAGTGGTGCACTCCATTAATTAAGCGTGCGTCGGTTCAGTGGAGAAAATGCGGGAAATCAATCCCTATTTAGATATCCCTTTCTGCAGAGATTGATTCATCCATTTTTTCATTTTTAGAGACTCTGTCTGTTTAGCATTTAATTGAAAACTTATTAACTTTTTTCATAAGACTCCATTATGTTCAGCTTTTAATTGAAAGCTTATTAACCTTTTCATGGCTCGCCAAAATCACCTTGATGATGAGCTTCTTGCCAAGGGCCTCTAGTTCTTCAAAGATAGGTCGGCTTTCGAATCGAGTCTGGCCTTGATTCAGGAGACATATGGTCCTGAAGTTCTGCCACTCAACACCTTGAGTGATGATCTGACGTCAATGTTTCCTCCAGAAGGATTTGTTTGTTTGCATCACGACATGCTTCAAACCGGTGTTCATTTTTCTGTGCTTGATGAGATCTGGTGCTTTTTAGAGTTTCTTGGAATCCATCTTGACCAGTTGGTACCGAATGAGTAAAGGACTATCATTCTTATATTGACCAGGGCGAAAGATGCTGGTGTCTGCGTGACTCCGAGGGTGATCCACTTACTGACTTCTAGGCTGAATGATCACGTCGTGTGCAAAATGACATCGCCGGCTTGTTTCGGGTAATTGCCAAATGACTTTAAATTCTGGCAGAAATTCTACCTTTTGGCTCCTTCGAATTCGAAGTACGTCAAGTTCAATGGTCGTCCAATTGAGCTGGAGTTCAAGCCACTTTGTAAGTATAGTTTTGCCCTTTTGATTCTGTTGTGCTGATTGTATGTTGATCGTTGCATGTGTTTTTTGTAGAGAGGTTCCCTACTACTCTTTTTTCGGAGGTGGAGGCTGCTGTGGAGGCATTCCATGACATGCCTAAAATGAGTATGGAAGAAGTTATCTCTGCTTCCAATTTAGTCATAGTGGGTTGGGGGCCCACTGACACGTGGCTCCAATTATCTTCAGAGTGCCGAATGTTAAATCCGAAGGTGGAGTCCTTTCCAAAAAAGGAAGGCTCCCACCCTGCCAAACATAGAAGGACTTTCTGAGATGCTTGCCTCCTTCATAAGCTAGAAGAGGTCTCACGCTGGGCTGAGTCGGCTTTCAGATGAACCCACTCCATTGAGGGAAGAACGTGATTCTGACATGTCCGCTGAGGCAGAGGTTGTAGCATCTAGGTTGGAGAAGGACCACCTACGGTTAGTAGGGTTGATGATGCGTTGAAGTTGAGTACTAAGCCGACTGAAGCTTTGAATAAGATGCCGATGTTGGATGCTGTGGTAAATTCTATTGATGTTGACCAATCCAGATCTATTTTACTGAAAAGCTTTGATGAAGATTTACCCATGGTCCCGGGGGTTAGTCGTCCTGCTGGTGGATCGTCTGGTAGTAGCCATTGCAGAATGGACCATCCTTCTTGCAGTCCGCATTGTCTATCATCTCGCTTTAGGCTGTACATCAAGGTAATGGAGGGTCCGCTAGACAATTTGCTTCCTCCCTCCATTCGGATTTCCATTGAAACAACTCGCAAGAAAGGGTTGGATATTGGTAACAAAGGGAAGGTTGTAGGTGAGGGCCAGGTGCAGTAGGGACTACAACGGGTGGTGCTGGCATAATTTCGCATCAGAGAGAGCTTCATCTAGATGAGCGGGTGAGTTTTTTGCTCCGAATGTAGTGAAAATGAGCAATCAGGCCTGGTACGAGGAGGTTGACATTGATTATGCCTCGGGGTAGCATATAAGCAGACGTTATAGTTGACTGGGGAAATGTGTTCTGAAGCTCGGGGAAGATGCACTGGAGGAGCATATGGATAAGGGGCTGAAACATCTTATGTTGGAGATGTCACATCTGTGCCAAGTGGTCGTCGTTGAGACGAAAGTTGAGGCGGCTTGTGAGAGGGTGTACACCATGGAGCGTGTCTTCTCAAATATTCAGAAATCGTATTCTGATGCACTTTTCGAGATTGAATCGTTGAGAAAGAAGATTGAAGAGATGAGTCTGGAACAATCAGCCATTGATGTTGAGACTCTGAGGGTTCATTTGGATGCCCTTGAGTCCAATTTAGCAAAGGTGGTGTCCGCAAGGGACAAATCTAGAGAAGAGCTGAACCTGGTGCACCATGATCTGGAAGTTGCGGAGGAAGCTGCGGCTAAGATGCGTTCTGAGTTGCAGTATCTTGTTGAGGAGAATACCATGAAGGAATCCGAGTTGGTTGTCCAGAGATAACAGTTAGAAGTTGATGTGGAATTCAACGCTTGGAAGCAAGGAAAGCTGGGGACCAACTTCTCCTGGAGCAACATGAATTTAGCACAGTTAAAAATAGCCTGATTACTGAGGAGTCTCAGACTAATGCGCTGATAGGCAAGCTGGAGCTGTTGGAGCGTGAACTTGCTGAAGCAAAGGCTCATCGAGGAAGAACTTCTCAAAGCGCAAGGCACGTGCGAATTCTGTAAGATTGTCCCTGGGAGGTTAGAACTGTTGGTGCTGATGAAAGAAGAGCATCCAAAATGGGACCTTCTTATTACAAGGTGTCCTTTGCAGACTTCGGAGTGATCTCTAAGTTGTTAGAGGAAGAAAATGATTTGGATAATGACACTCAAGTTGAGGCATGTGTGGATGCAACTCCTGCTTCTCCTTCTGTTATGCTTAGTTTTCCTTTAGTCGTACCTCCTGATGAGGAGTAAATTTTGTACACTTGTACTTTTTGTTTCAACTGTTAATGAAAACATGTTTCTTTTGAGCATGCTTTATACCCGTATTCTGTTATGTCTCCTTGTTGCATGCTTTCCATTTTGCCTTGTCGTTTTATTTTGATGTAGGTTCGGTTGGGTTAGTAGGGAGCCGAGTGGTCTGTCTACTATTGAGAGCTCGATCGCTCAGGCCACAAATTATTCTGACCTGTTCTTCAGGGTTGCCATCGCGCAATTTTGTCCAATAGTTAACATTCTGCTGATGGTCTGGCAACGGGTTACTTTACCCAGACTGTAGCTTATCCTTGAGGTAAGTCGTTGGAAGCTCAACTTATGTATCTGATCGTCGATTGTGATTGTTGGCATGAGTGAATTGTTGTAGTCGAGCATGTGCACCGTCGTCTGTAGTTGAACAGGAGCGCTTGGCTCGAGTCAAGTTTAGTAAGCTCAGGCTCGTATCCCATGCAACATTCATTCGCGCTTAGCGGGTTGGTTTTTGAGTTGGTTCAAATGGCCAACACTGATAATGGGATGTCAGTCTATGTGGGCGTGAAAAATCTACTTGAGCTGTAATCGAATTCGAAGACTGCTGTCCTGAGAAAGAGAAGCGATCCCATGGCAAATTGTTGACATCAGTCGAGGCTGACTAGGCTCCCACCTTCCAAACCATCTGCACCCACACGGAGCGGGGTACAGGTTTGGGATGAGAGAGTTCAACGACCATGGTCTGTAGAAGAGCAGTGGTCCGGTAGCGAGACGTCAACATTAGTCGGAATTGATTAGGCTTCCCCCTTCCAAACCATCTACACCTACACAAAACGAGCCACAGGTTTGGGATGAGAGAGTTCGACGACCATGCTCCATAGAAAAACAATGGTCCCATGGTGAGCCATCGACATCAGTCAAAACAAACTAGTTTCCCACCTTCCAAACCATCTACACTGTGCGGAACGGGCTACAGGTTTGGGATGAGATTTCGTTGACCATGGTCTGTAAAAGAGTAGTGGTCCTATGGCAAACCGTTGGCATTAGCTAGAACTGACTAGGCTCCCACCTTCCAAATCATTTACACCCGTGCGCATCAAGCTACAAATTTGAGAGTTTCGACGACCATGGTTTGTAGAAAAGTAGTGGTCCCATGGCAAGCTGTTGTCATCCGTCAATACTGACCTTCCAAACCATCCACACCAGCACGGAACGGGCTACAAGTCTGGGAGTTGGAAATTTGGTGTCCATGGTCTGTAGAAGAGCAATGGTCCTGTGGTGAGCCATTGACATCAGTCGAAAGTGACTAGGCTCCCACCTTTCAAACCATCTACACCCGCGCATAGTGAGATACAAGTCTAGGAGTTGACCAGAAGTTGTCGTCATCAATCGTCACTGACTAGGCTTACTTGATCGGGTTGGCTACCATCATCTGCGGAGGGGTGATGGTCCTTGCAAGTCATTGTCATCAAACGTAAGAGCGCTGATTAGACACCCACTTCCTAAGCCATCAACATTCAAGCGTGACAAACTAGGCGTTAGGATGAATCAGAAGTCGTCATCATCAGTTGAAAATGAATAAGCTTGCCTGGCTAGATTTGGGCTTCGCCTATTACGAACGTGCGAGCCTACTTCTGCAGGTGGATTGCATCATGCAAATTAGTTTTCACTAACTTCAATGAAAATTTCTTTAAAAAAAAGAGGTACCTTAAATCAGCTAGTCATATGTAAGTGTGCTCCATCTGGGCCTCTACTGCTAGCGTCAACGTATGTGGTAGAGTCCTGCTCGGGTAGTGGGCTGAGCCCATATATGAATAATTGGGTCATGTTGAGGGATCGTAGTGCCACGTGTACAACGTAGATTGCATGGTGACACGCGTACGACGTAGATCGCGAGACGGTTGAGTATCGGTTACTCCACCCTAACTAATGGGGTTGTGCGCAACATCATTAATTGATTGAGTATGGAGCTATGTGGTTTCTTTGGGAACCGTCGCCTCCTCGTTTCCCACACAGTATTCAATATTGATGTTTAATGCTTACGCGCCTGTTTGGTGAGTCACTGTGTCTATATAATGGCTTTTTTTTTTCATCTTTGTAGTTATTATCTTTTACAGAGTGCACTCTTCAGATGCTCTTACTCAAAGAATATGATTTTGATTTTCCAAAGGCTGAAGGAAGATCTCTTCCACTGGAGTCTTCGAATGTTCTGACATTTGCGCCGATGAGTCTTAATAAGACTTGCTATTATGCGTGGTCACTTGTTCTGGGTGAGCACTCGATTGGTTCGCTGAGACCTTGTAATTTCTTTTCGTATTTTGTAGAAGAAGTACAAACTTTTCCTCAAGAGATGAGTTTGTCGTTTATATGCTGGTGCCCTATCGATGCTTCGAACCGCATAATTTCTAAGATAACACCAGCAGCCAACCTTGGAGCGATTGCTTTTCCTCCCTTCTCAGCTAGCTTTGATGAGTTGTGCTGCGCTGGAACTCAGAGTTGCGGGGTGGAATGAAGTTGGACATGGTCTGTCGGAGTGGGCCATTGATTCCTAGACGACCCTCTCATTCCTCAGCGGGAGGGTGTACTCGATATGTTTCAACCAAATACTTGTCCCAAGTTCGTCTAGTTGGGCGGATCGAGCGTGTGAGTTGACTGTAGCTTCGACTGAAGTGTCGCGAGGCCTCCGGTTGCTGATTTTGTACCACCTAAGGTCATCCTTGTGAGGTGGGTCCGACAAAGTGTTGAATTGGGTGCGCTCTTTCATACTTCTTGTACATTTGCTCTTGCTCGTGGATCATCTTCTTTGGAGAAGTCGTAGAGCGAAACTCTTATTTACCCGATCTTGCTGTCATTTTTTAGTCCTCTTCTGGAGTCGGACTGCTTAAGCGAGTCTTTACTGTACATCGCATCGAATTCAGATGCTTGTAATTTGTGATCTTTTGTATCCGTCTCTAGGCGACCATTGTTACATCTTTCCAGTAATCAATATAACGTGTTTTTGAAATTCTCTTTTATTTCTTAAATGAGTGCAAATCACATAAGTTCATAAGAATTAAAACTCTACACTGACTACTGAAAGAAAACTAAACAACTGGATAGATTGACTGTTGGTGGATAGAGGTTGATCCAACTCTGAAGTAAATTCGCATAGCCCTTGCTTGTATCGTAAGTACCTTCGGCGAATTGTCAAGTTTCACCGAAGCCATTGAGGTTACTGAAGAGTAAACCTTGGGTGGGAGGGTTCTTCCGTACCCACTATAGCAGTTGTGGAGTTGTGCTCTCATTTGCAATGACCTCTTCGCTGAGCCTGACATCTGGTTGGTCTAGATGGCGGGTTGCCCCTGTAATGCTAGAATGTTCTCCGTCGCTAAGTTGAGCCACTGTTGTTGGGTCTTTGTCCCCATTTGGGTGGAGTGACTTTTCTAAAGTTTCTGAGTTTGGCTTCTGTTCAACTTGTTTAGTGGGCTCCACCTGAATCTGGGAACATTCGATTTGCTTCATTGTAGCATAATGGCAGCCCCGTTTCGTTGGTTGGTCCCCGTGAATTGTTCCCTCCGAGTGGTTTGCAGTATACTGGATGCACTAATGAAGGGTAGAGACTACTGCCTCCATTTGATAAAGTCAGGGTAGACGGTGCATCTACCACCATGAAGTTCAGGAACAAGACCTTCCTTAGTTGTGGCTCTCCTTCCACCATTGCTAGCCTTATCTTCCAGATCTAGAAGCATTTTTCTCCGCTGAACCCGATCAGCGAGTAATCAGAAGGTGTTAAGTTCTCTTCCTTGTGGTCCATACTACGGAATGCATTGTAGAATAGGATGTTGAGATAACTCCCCGTGTCCACCAGGGCCCTCTTCATTTCCCACCTTGCAATAGAGTCCAAAATGATAAGAGCATCATTATACGATGCGCGGATGCATTCAAGGTCCTTATCTCTGAAGGTCAAGGTCGAGATGGGGTTCTGCACTCATGAGTAATACACGCGTCTGTCTTCGTTTGTGGGCTGTGTTCGCATCTCAATGAGTGTCCATTTGCGAGACTTGTTTGACTGTTCTTCTTTTGATCTGACTCCGTGAAGGACATATATAATGACCGGAGTCTCATTTTTATTTCCTTGACCGTCTCTCCGTTTTTCCTGGTTTTATCCCACCTTTTCTCCGAACCCAAGAATTCCATTAGCTTGTTCTTGTGAATCCAGTACTCGATCTCGTGCCTTAGACTCTTGCAATTGTTGGTGTCGTGGCC
Source organism: Berberis thunbergii (assembly GCA_003290165.1). NCBI lineage: Eukaryota > Viridiplantae > Streptophyta > Magnoliopsida > Ranunculales > Berberidaceae > Berberis > Berberis thunbergii. The sequence goes on from QNQO01008414.1 coordinate 23,477, forward strand.
AACCTTCTTGTGGTATGAGCAATACTTGCTGTTGTAGCGTTTGGAGGGGTCTTCGCGCTTATTCAGGGGACATTTTAGATCTTCCCAATTTTTTATGGAATTAAGGATGTTCGACAAGCTAGAATTGAGGAGTGTCATGGCTTTGGATCCGACATAGTTGGAAGATTTCTCTGGCTTGGCGCGACCAAAGTCTGACCTGTCATCGTTGCACTTCGCTTGTTTCTTTCTCCACCTTTTTGATTCTTTCACTTATTTCTATATCTAGAAACTGTGGGTTTCTTCTCTACTTTAGTTTCCTTTTTTGTTGTTTTCATTTCTTCCAGGGTGACCTTTGGGCACCCTTCAAGAGTTCCACCATATCCAGGGGGTTCCATGGTGAGGAAGTCGTAAAACTTTCCCTCTCTTAGGCCCGTAGTGAATGTCGTCGCGGTGGTGTCATCGCTGCAGCCAACAATGAACATCAACTCATCATTGAAGCGCGTGATGTATTCCCTTAGTGTTTCATTTGACTTCTGCCTTATGGAGAGTATATAGTGCGGGCCTTTCCTAATTCACTGGCTTCCGACGTAGTGTGTCAGGAATTCTTTAGCCAGTGTCTTGAATGAATTGATTGACTTTGGCGGGAGGCTGTGGAACCACGTCATCGCTGACTTCTTTAGACTGGTAGGGAACATCCTGCACATCACCGATTCGAAACCTTCTTTGAACGTGATTACACTTTGATAATAATGCAAATGATCGAACGGGTCACTGCTCTCGTCATAGAATCAAGGTTCAGAGGGTTGGGCTTCTTTAGCAGAGCTAGTTCATTATGTGATCCATAAACGGGGGAATAGAGAGGTGATACAACACGTCTGGGTCGTGAGCCTCTCTGCGGAGGGGGTTCTGCTGGGCGAGTCTGTCTATCCTGAAAGTTTGATATGTTTTGACTGCGTCGCCACCTCTAGTCCAGTGAGAACTAGTAGGGGTTTGACTCTCCTATGCCTACTCTTTGTTGATATCTGGAGATTGAGGTCTGTGCTGCTCCTAATTTCCATCGGTGAGGGAAGGTTCTGCTGAATGAGAATCTCCACTGCTTTAGCAATCTACTGTATTTATGATGATAGCAAATCCATCTCAGGGTTCGTCGCTGCTGCTGTTGGCACGGGAGTGTGAGCCAGCTACCCTTGTGTTACCGACACTACTAGAAGCGGTGGTATAGAGTCAGTCTGAGTGTATTACGTGTCCCCCTGTTCCCCATTATTGCGGGATCTAGTAGTTACCATCTTCTTGAACTCTGAAGAGAGGTGATGTTAGTGTTTGGTTAGGAACTCTGTCATTCGCACAGACGATGCCAAACTGATGCAGTCGAGTTTCGCTCCCTACTTGACCTTGACCTACTAACCTCATGTCTTATTTATAGTGTTGGAGTCCTGGTTCGACCATACTATCGGTGGTGTAGTTTAGGGAAGGAAATATGCTTGGAGATCATTATCTAATTAGAAGTCATCTTGACGAGGGAAGTTTCCCTGTTAGACTTGTGCTTCTAGATACACGAGACATAGTTCCTAATTGGAGAGTTATCGATAGATGGAAGTTTACATGTACGATGTATACTCTAGTATTTGCTTCCTAGTTGGAAACAAAGTGTTGCTGGCTTGCCCGTCCGAAGATAATCCCCGAGATACTTTCCTTAATAGGTCTTACATGTATTGGGGATGGTTGTGAGACGTATGGGCTTAGCAGGCTGTGTAATTTGGATTCGTTTGGAGGACTGCAGGCTTGAAAACGCTGGGGTTGGATCAATGTTGGGCTGATGCTTAGGCCTTTTATTCCTTGAGATCATCATGACACGTGTACAATGTAGAATAGATGACATTTCAGTGTATCATCAAAATGTATGAGTGGAGCGCTCCCAGTGGGAAAATGTTCAACTTTGCTTTCCACGTGACAATGTTAAGGAAAGGGATGGAGTCAAGTAGAGAATTGACTTCTCTAATGGCACTATCATCATCAAGGTCAATGCTAAGCTAAGTTAAAACATTCCTCAAGTGGATCTCTATAGAATTCGTTCAAAAAACTACTTTTGAACAAGGGTTTCTATGAGATTGGCTTCTTTGCTTTCTTCCTCATTAGATGGTTGTTGGCTACTATGGGTAACATTAAGTTCAGCTGTCATATTGCCAAATGACAATTTCATGACACCATTCTGCAATGGATGATGGCATTTGATGTTGCTAAGAATGGACGACCTAAAATGACATGGATTTGGTTCCTTACATTTGTAACTGGCCTTGTGTCTAACACCATGAAATTTACTGGGAAGTAGAACTTATCAATCTAAACAAGGACGTCTTCAACTGTTTCTCTTGGAACCTTGATTAACCTATCGACTAACTGGAGAGTGATGGAAGGTTGTTTTAACTCCCCCAAAAATAGAGATTTGTTTACTGAGAAAGACAACAGATTGACACTAGCTCCTAGATCTAACAAAGGTTGACGATCCCATTCTCACCTATTCTCAAAGCAATGGTTGGACAACCTGAGTCTTTGTACTTCACAAAAGTACATTGTTGGATTTAAGATGAGGCTTGTTCTGCTTGAAAGGTTTGCCTAGGAACATGTTTTTCCTTTATACAGTACATAGATCATTGAGAAACTTGGAATACGAACGTATTTGCTTGATGTCCTCTAAGAAGGGAATGCTGATGTTCACATGTTTAAAAACTTGTAAGATGTCAACACTAAAAAGACCTTTCCTTTTTGGTAAAAATTTCTCAGGGTACAAAGCTTTTGGGACAAAAAGATTTTGGTATGAATAAGTTTTTATTTCAAACTGGCCTTTTGGATGTTATTGAAGTTGAGGTGGATGTGACACAAATTTTCCCCTAGGATTCGGTATTAGTTTGATAGGAAACTTATTCCTATCGCCAACAATGGTTGCTGGATGGCTCATTTGTTCCTCTAATTTCAATATGGCTTGAGTGTTGGGTTGGGTAGCCATGTTCTAGGCTGGAATCATTTGTTGCAACATTTCTTCTAAGGATGAGTTGTTTTGTTGTGGTGCAACAGATTGACTATTCTTGTGAGACACATTAGAGAACAGTCGTTTCTGAGAGTGGAATTGGTTCTGTCCCATATAGGGTTGATGTTTTCCATGAACTTGAGGCTGATCTTGCCTCCACAAAAAATTGGGATGGTTTCACCAACCTGAATTGTATGTTTCGCTTAAAGGCTTCACCTTTTAAAAGCATTGATGGCATGGAGCTCTTCCCTAGTTGATTTTTCTGGATCAAATGTGGGACATGAATGAGCCGTGTGTGTCGATTCCATGCAAATGGTGCAAGAAAATGTGTTAGGGTCACTGCTTGAAACCTTCATGAATGAGTGAATAGTCTCAGCTAATTTTGCTTCATCCATGAATAAAGCCTTAAGTTGTTTCCTCATGTTTTCTAGCTAGGCTTGGAAATCCTTTTGCCTAAAGGCTTGCCTTGGTAGTAGAGATTTTATCTCTTCTATTTGCAAAATCCCACTGTTGAGAGTTCCCACAATTCATTGACTCAAACATGTGGCAATTACTTTGGGTTAACCCATTGTAAAAATATTTTACCAACCTTCAAGTCTAAAAAACGTGACGAGGGCATTTAAATAACAAATCCTTAAATCTTTCCCTGCATCATAAAACTATTGATCACTTCTTTGCCTAAAATCTGGGATTTCCTTTATAAAGGAAATAGTTTTCGACATTGGGAAAAATTTATTGATGAATTCAATATCAATTGTTCCCATTGAGTGATGGATCCAGATGGTAACGAGTCTTCACTATTTCCTTAATGGAGAAATGAAATAAGTGACGCCTAACAAAATCATCATTAAAATTCTGAAATTTGAAGGTTTTATAAATTGTCAAAAATTCATTGGTGTGAGAATAAGGATTCTCTTGATCTAACTCACAACCATAAAAGGTTGGTAACAAATGGATGATACATGGTTTCAACTCAAAATCAGTTGTAATGGTGGGTGGCAAACGATGCTTGAAGGCTGACTTTGGTTTATTGGGGCAAAATACTCTCAAAGAGTTCTACCACCAATGTTGACTGGTTTTTTTTTCTAATCTCCACTCCAAGTGGTTGATTTCCTTGATCTGTCATTGAATCTTCAAGTTCTAACAAAACTTCAAGGAATGTTGAAATACTCCTAGTTGGATTTAAAATTTGGCTCAAATGCTTAGTATGGTCCCGTGACCAAATGCTCATACAATATTCACAATTCTCAAGTGATAACCTAAGCTAAGTGCGGATGCACCTAAAGGGCTCACAAAAATGATGCACAAACAAGTCCCTGGTACTAACAATAAACAAGATTATGTCTTGATTAATGAAAGGTTGAGTCAAATTAATTAGACATGTCTGTGGGAGGAAGACACACAAGTTCCCAATTAGTAGGCTCCATTATCAAAATGACTAGCTCTTATACCCGTGTTAATAATAGAATAACACTACCAAATCCGTCGAAACACCACTTTTAATGCGAAAATATTAGAAATGGCATTACACTCACAAGGATGGTACCACACAGAAAAATTGGCAACCCGAGTAGCCTTGTCTCGAAAGATCCCATTGGAGTGGCAAAAACTTACAAACTAACACAAGTCCCTATGAGCCCAAATACCCAAGGTTTGCTAGTAAGTTGATTTTAATTAATTGAGGCTTGGATTGCACATACAAGACGAGTGATGAAATCCCACCCCTTAATGGTCGGGTCTAGACCTTAGCCAAATTATTACTTCCACACACCACACAATTCTACTTAATTTGCATGAAAGTACACAACTATCATTACAAAAGCATTGTAGAGATATTTCTAACTGGGCTTTGAAGTGGATTGAGGATGTTACCTGATCTCGTTGAATGACGGGGGATGAAACATTGGACATCGACTCGGGGGTAGTGTCTCCTGCAATTGTATCTTGGACCCTGTTTATTACAATTGAATTTGGGTGTTCGACGTTCCCAAATAGAGTTCAAATGTTCCAAATATTATTATAAACCATAAGTCCTCTTCAAATACAAGTTAAAAATTCACTCAAAGAAGTAAAGAAAGATCTTGAGTAATGCTCAATTGTTTTCCATCTTTAATTAGGTTCACCAAAGCTCCTCTCAAAGTGTTTTTTCACACAAATCCTGAAAATTAGACCTTATGAGAGTGATTAGTGCCCCAAAAAAACAGGGTATACAATCAAGGACTAAAAGCTTCTAGTTTAGCAAAGCAATGTACTGCTGGAAATTTTCAAAATTGATAGATCGACTTTGAAAAGTCAGGCATATTTTGATACTTGATGAAATTCAAATCCAAGAATTTCCATAAATTACTAAAAAACCAAGTTTTCTCGGAAAAAGTCTTAAATATTTGATTGCCAGAAAGTTGTAAAAATTGAAGTGAACTCATAAAACAGTACGATTTTCAGATTGCGTAGATTCCATGAGAATTCAAATTTTGTTTCAATTAGTTACCCAAATTGAACTCCAAAAGATGATCTAGAAACTAGAAAAATGTAAAATAAATTTCCATTCAAGCTAATGGTAAAACGGAATCCGAAAACCACGGATAAAGCTTTTCAAACATAATGAAACTGCAATAGTCCAAATTTCAGCACAGGTACTCCAACTTCAAAAATTCGTTTTTCACTAACCCTTAATTCAATGAACAAATGGAAAGATGTCCGTGAAATCTCAGATCATATACATTTGTCAGAAATTTTGAAAAAAAAATAATGCAGCAAAAGTCAGATACTCTAAAAAATGCAAACATGAAGATGCATCAGAGTTTCCAGACTACAAGATGTTACTAAATAATGCAAAAACGCACCTAAATTATGAAAGATAACCTAAATTATACTAGTGATAAGCATTCAAAATTGATTTTCAAACTCATTTTCTATTGTTCTCCCTGGCAATGACATCATAAACTTGATCGATCTCACATCATACTACAAGCTAATGATTATCTATTGAGTTAGATAGCGACAAGTATGTGTCGAATCCCACAAGGAGAACTATAAAATGGGAAAACTAATTTTCAAATCTATTTTTAAACTTAACCTAATTAGAAAAGAAGTGATTGGTGAAGTACTTGAAATAAAAGACAATACAAATGCTAAGTAAATGAGTTAAAAAGTAAGTGTGGAGATACTTAGGGCCTTAGAGATCACCACCATGGGTTGACGGCTCTCTTAGGCTATTCTCAAGTTTATGTTCTTCCAAATCTTAAGTCATCTTTAGGTAGGCTCTCATCACAACTAAGGATGAAAAATATGACAATGACGTTCGTATACTAAATCCAATGGATAATAATTTCTAAGCATTATATGCATGATCTAAAAACATAAAAGGAATCCATATTTAAATGAAACACCTAATATCTAACAAATCATTTATAAATCTTATACTATGGCTATACTTCGAACATTATGAGGTGGATGCGTTTGACTCACATAGTGAAGGCATCTTTAGTTTATGACCTTTAGAAAGATGTAAGTAACAACAACAAATGTATTCATAATGATGAAAAACACTACTTTATTAATTTCATAAAACTCCTAAGTGCATATTCTCTGCTAATCATAACATAGGTCTAATAAACATGGAAGAAAATAAGTTGAGAAAACCTAATCGAGGTCATCCTCCTATGGGGATCACTCACACCTAAAGAAGGTGTTTAGCCACTCATGGTAAACCTTATATTTCTCATGGTGATAAACATAAATTACATCGTACTAAAACTTACAAATGAAACTATCAAATCTCTACAACTTTCTGACAATTTGACTCATAACTATTTAGGTGGGTGGCAATAGGTATGATTATGTAGCCTCAAAATTTGACTAAAGGTAAGAAATCTCATGTGAATGCATAGTTAATTCTGAGGCTTTGTAAGAAAGTTGTGGTAAACACATTTGAAATGGATATTAGAAAATGTTCATTTGGTGGCTTGTTGTTGAACTTATGTGTTTGTCGTAAATGGAAAAATCTTTTGGTTGAAATCAAAATTCAGTGGTTGAATTTTGACTTTGGGAAGGAAAAATGATTTGGACTAGTAAGAGATTGGGTTTTGCATGTTGGGCTTTGTTTAGTCAAAATGGATTTAAAAGCCTTTTTTTTTTTTGAAAGGCTGGATTTAAAAGCCTTGATGGCTTGTGTGCTTGAAAATATCTATGAGCCTTGACCTTTGACTTTTCCTAGATTTTCTAAGATGATGAGATGTCCATTTTCCACATGCAATTGTGTGCATTTGAGTATATTTGATGCTCAACACTTGAATTTCTGCATTATACACAAAACACACTTAATGAGAGCATTTATTTATTAATGGGATATAATATATATAGAATTAGGGGCCTAAAACTGTACATTTTATAAGCCTATTACGAGGTCAATTGGATGTTTGAGCAGGAACTTCTCTGACTAGACCTTGGCATAGTAGCCACGGAGGTTGGATGTTCAGTTCAATATGAACTTGAACCTGGCCTTGGGCGTAAGAGCTGCAGAAACCATTGGTTGATCGAGGTGGAACTTCCCTGGTTAGACCTTGGAAAACCTCGAGATGTGCATAGGTCTCCCCCAAGCTGTTTTATGACGTCGCCCCACCAAGCGATGGTTCATCTTATGCATTTAATGCTGCAACCGCCTAGCAATGGTTCATATGGTTATCAAAATTTTCTATAAATAGATTGTTTTGATTTCAATTAGACCCACAACTTACATTACATCTGCCTGATGGGAATTATGGATGCCTAATTTGCTCTTATGAACATTTTGATGACTTCTTCCGATTCGTGGAGTCGAAACCTTGTTCTTATGAACACTTTGGAGGTTCTCAAAAATCTTTCTCGGTGGAGCAATGGTAACACATAAGAATGTGGTTCGTATTGGATAATGGCCAGACGACCGCAATCCAACAGTTCTTTTACCCATTTTGAAAGAACTTCCTCCATTTCCCTACGAGAGATATGGATAAAGAATCAATTAGACTTCGGCCTTCATGTAAGGCCACTCATAGGCCATAAGTCAGAATCTCATGGGTCGACAAATGTTTTGTCTAAAGAATGGGCATCTGGTACTTCCTTCATCTCATGGCCTATCATTGTGTCGGCATTGCCCGCCTCAAAGCCTTCCATCGATCAGCTTGGTCGAGATCTTTAGGAAAGAGATTGAGCATCATCTTCCATAGAGACATGCGTTCGATGATCCTGCAGGGGGTTTGGAAGAATCTAACGTCTAATAACAAAACCACGAATTCATAATCTTTCACTTTCTTCCCTTTTTCCCTAATCTTTGACACTCTAACAGATCTCCTTTATCTTCTTTTTTATTTTATTCTCCCTCTAACAAAATCTTCACCATACAAAGAGGCATCCATTATCTAATTGGAAACTCTCGTTCCTCATTGGCCAATCATTGTACCGTCAAGGCTCTAGGCCGAGTAGCATGTCTTTGTACAATGCTCAAGGCTCTAGGCTAAGTAGCAGGAGAAACCTTAATTTGTTTTGAGCCCAAACGATAGATTCAACAAGTTCTTGCCAATAACCACAACTGCTGAAAAGAAACATTAAATTGAAAGGCCACACAAAATGAGCAATCTAAGGTTTACACTAATCTAGGTAAATATTGTAAACAGGGAAGGGCACTTTGCTCCATGATGAACATACACAAACCAAAGTTGTTGTTACTCCCATAAGAAATCGGTATAGGATACTAATTTTGCATTGTAGTTGAAGATGAGGGATGGACATATGTCACGACCCAATCCACATAGTACTATATTGTCCGTTTTAGTCCCAATGCACGCATGATTTTAAAACGCGTAGTACTTTGTAGATCCAAACTCGTATATATATAGCACATCCTTTTCCCTCACTTCGGCGATGTGAGACTATAATCTCCCCTTGGTAGCTCACCCAACCCTTCTTGGGATCCACAAGCCTATTGGGCTTCGCCATCACGAGCCTCTCCCACACCTTCCCCCTCAGGTCTGCCCACACAAGGGTATATAATCCACCCCCCCCCTAAAGGAGCCCAATGTCCTCCTTAGCACACTTTCGGCCAGGTCCGACTCTGATACCATTCTGCCATGACTCAATCCACAAAGTACTGTATTGTCTGCTTTGGGCCCAATGCCCGCACTGTTTTAAAATGTGTAGTACATTGTAGATCCAAACTCATACATATATAGCACATCCCCTTCCCTCACCTAGGCAATGTGAGACTATAATCTCCCATTGGTAGCTCACCCAACCCCTCTTGGGATCCACATGCCTATTGGGCTTCATCATCACGAGCCTCTCCCGCACCCTCCCCCTCAGGCCCGCCCACACAAGGGTATCACAACGTAGGTGGTGTTGAAGGTAATCATTGGTTGCGACTCGATCGATATTGGGACCCAGTTGATGCGACAGGCGAAATTTTTTGATCTTTTGTCTACTGTGAGGGTGTCAATACTATCTATAGTAGGAGATGTCGATGTACTTCCTAATGCACTAGACTCTACGCCTATCATTGCATCGGACTCTGTGCCTGCCATTGGCGATGATCCGCTTATTCTTGCCTCAACAAATTCAATTCTATTTACGACTGATTTCGATGAGCGTTTCAAAGAATGTCAAACCAAACACAAGCACACTTGAGTTATTTTTTGGGTTTTTTAAGTGTTCGATGCTACATTTGTAAATGCGTGTTTGCTTACAAATTTCCAATAACTATATATGGTTTGTGTCCCAATATAAATGTTTGTGTTTGTTTTACAATCATATTGTGTAAGATGTGTTTATGGTGTCATATGGGTCATAAAATGACACGTTTCAAATTAATTGCGATTATGACACGAAACACATGTAAAACCTTGTTCGGGTATAGCATACAGTACTCGCAATTTAATTAAATGTGGTGGCACAAAGTCAAATTTCTAAAAAACTATGGTAGTGTTTTTTAAGTGCTTAGAAGCTAACTTCTAACTGGAGTTAGAAGTTATAAATGAGCTTCTGAATGAACTGTTTGTTTTGTTTTTGAATGAACTGCTAATTTGAAGTTGTAAAATTATAAGGTGTTTGTTTTTAGGTGTTGACTCGAGGTTTTTTTTTTAATATTTTTGCCACCACCACAACTCCCACCGCCCACTACAAACCACCAACATTAATCCCATTTCTCCACCTATTTTCTTTCTTCCAAGTACTATTAAGAACCCTTTCCACCACTACCAAAAACCACCCTATAATCCTCTCAATTCCTCATATAATCTTCAATAGAAAGAAAGAGAAACTGAAAGAGGATAAGAAGAAAAGGAGAAGGAGGTGAGGCCAGGGGGGTGGTGGCAACAGTGGAGGCACTACTCGCATGATAAAGAGAAGGTGGAGAAAAAAGGGATGGATGTTGGTACAGGAGAGGGGTAGCAACAATCATTATTAATTTATTATGAGGTTATTATTGGAATAAATTTTCATTAAACACTCAATGCTAAGTGATCAGTACCCCCATGGTGCTTATTATAATCAAAACTTCAACTTCTAATCAAAACTAAAAATAAACACTCCTTTTTATGCGTCTTGCTTCTAATTAAGACTCAAGTCTATTCAGAGAAAAAAAAACACCCTCTATGTGTCTTGTTACTCCATGCTCTCAAGAACTCAGTTGAGTTTTATTACAGAACATCACAATTATTTATTTCGAGTGTCGTTTACTAGACTCGAGAGATGGCAATCAAGTTTTTCATAAGACACTCGAGAATGTTTTTGTTTTTGAAAACTCAAAACTTGAAAAAGAGATATCGACCATTAAAATTTCACAAAATCTTCAAGTTTCCTTTACAAGACTCAAGAGACTTCGTTCCAATATTTCATAACAATCTTGCAAACGTTTTTGTTTTTGAAAACTCAAAACCTAAAAAAGGGTTCTCGACAAATTTCAAAGATATTGCAAGTGTCCCTGAGCAAATTGCATTCCCCCAGTTGAGTCTTTTAAAAGAAACTGTTGAAAATTTGGTTTTTTAAAATAAAATTAAATGGGTGTTTACCTGGATTTGAACCCTGGACCTCTCTCTTATTTTTGATCCTTGGATCTCTCTCTAATTTTAGTCCCACATCTATTATATAACTCTTTGTGGTAGAGTTTATAAGGAGATTGTTGGGACTTGGGCTTGGACCCCTTGGGGGTACCACACTTTTGTGAGGAGGGGAGAGATAGACTCTCGCACCCGCGGCCGTCCGTCCGTCGGGTCGGGTCATTTAGAGAGGCAACCCATTTTTTTGCTGAAAAATTATTTAAACAAAAATAAATTTTGAATTTCTAAGAAGGGCAAATGCATCTAGATGGAATTTAGATTGATTCTGTCTTCCATGCGTTGCGCCAAATAGTACCGTGATTTTTGCCCCACGTTTATGTTGTGTCCATGTATCTGAACGGTTTATCAATTCCCCACAATTTCCACGTTCTGAATTGCTTTCTCCTCATGTATCTACCCTGTTTTTGTATTTCAAATGTATGGTATTCTCCCTATAAATACCATATAGACTTATAGCTTGAATACACAAGAAAGAAAAACAAACATTTTGACTGTATTTTCTCTTTCGAAATCAGAGAGAACAGAGAAGAGAGTTTTTGCAAAACCAAGAGTTCTTCTTTCGATATTATTTTTGTTTTGCAAACAGTGTTCGTTTAGCATCTAAATCAAAAAGGAGTTTTTGTTTGTTGCTGATTTAAATCATATGTATTGGTGATTCCGAGCAAATAAGGGTGGATAGTATTCTGTTCATCAACTGTGCAATTGTGTGAACAAGACAGAGAAGATTCTGGGCTGTTTTATCCTGGGGACGGCGGGGCTACTATACTACTTGCACAATCTTGGGCAGAGCAGCGAAACGTCTTAAAGAGAGCAACCTAGTCCGCGACTTAACCCAAGAATAATTGGTACATTCGTTCCTATCTTTTAATTTGAATTCTTTACAGCATTTTCCAACAATTTTAAGACGTTTTCTATTTCTGCCATGACTTCAATTACCGAACTTGCTGCAAAAGACCTTAACAAGCCCTTTCATTTTGAGGGCCAACATTTTAAAAGATGGAGACAAGAAATGTTGTTCTTCCTAACAACACAAAAAGTTGCATATGTTTGTAATACTGAAAAACCTAGACTGCCTGCTGAATCTGGTGAAACCCAAACTAAAGAATTAGACCGTTGGATTGAAGATGATTTTTTGTGTAAAAGTTTTATCCTGAATGATATTTCTGGTGATCTTTATGATTATTACTGTTCTGAAAAAACTGCTAAGGATATTTGGAAAGCCCTTAGGAAAAAATATGACACTGAGGATGCTGGCACAAAGAAATATGTTGTCAGTCATTATCTGAAATTCCAAATGACTGATGACAAGTTTTTGGAAACCCAATCACACGAGCTTCAAAAGATTGCTCATGAAATTATATCTGAAGGAATGACTTTAGATGAGCAATTTCAAGTAGCTGTTGTGATAGACAAATTGCCCCCTAGCTGGAAAGATTTTAAGAATGTCCTTATGCATAAAACGAAAGAGTTTTCCCTAGGAAGCCTGATTACCCGACTTCGTATTGAGGAGGAAGCCAGAAAACAAGATCAGAAAGATGAAGTTCTGATTATTTCAAATCCAAGGAAGTCTACTTCTGTGGTTCTGAAACCCAGTAGAAAAACTATGAAAATTAGAGTCATAATAAAAATCGGAACAATCAGAATTGGAACTATCAAAATCGGAACAACCAGAACCGCAACCAAAAGAATCAGAATCCTCGGCAAAATCAGAATGGACAAAAACAACCCTTAAGGACTGAATCAGCACAGTTCCTTTGCTACACATGTGGTAGGCCAGGGCATATGGTCAGGAACTGCCGGAACGGATCTCGCCCTGCACCTCAGGCGAACCTAACCAAAGACCAACTTATTGCCATGATCTCTGAGATCAATTTTGTTGGTGGATCCGAAGGATGGTGGGTTGACACTGGTGCTTCTCGACATGTCTGCTATGATCGAGAAATGTTCAAGTCCTATTCTGAAGCTGAGGACAAGAAAGTGTTGTTGGGTGATTCCCACTCCACTATCGTTGCTGGAACTGGAACAATAGAACTGAAGTTTTCCTCTGGAAAGACTGTTATCCTAAAGGATGTCCTGCATACTCCAGAGATGAGGAAGAACTTAGTTTCTGGTTATCTTCTGAACAAGGCTGGGTTTACTCAAATTATAGGGGCTGGTTATATACTATCACAAAGAATAATGTATTTGTGGGGAAATGGTATGCTACTGATGGAATGTTTAAGTTAAATGTTGAAGCTAATAATTACATGTTGTGCACTTTTAATATTTGGCATGCTAGACTCTGTCACGTTAATAAGCGTATTATTAAAAACATGAGTAACTTAGGACTAATTCCAAAATTGTCCTTAAATGATTTTGAAAAGTGCAACTATTCTAGTCAAGCTAAGATAACCAAAACACCACATAAAATTGTTGTTAGAGAATCTGAACCTTTAGATTTGATACACTCAGATATATTTGAACTTGAGGGTATCTTGACTAGAAATGGAAAACGTTATTTTATTACGTTTATTGATGATTGCTCTGATTATACCTTTGTCTATTTAATGAAAAATAAAAGTGATGCATTTGATATGTTTAAATTATTTTTGACTGAAGTTGAAAATCAATACAATAGAAAGATTAAGAGACTTAGGAGTGATAGATGCACTAAATATGATAGCAGTACTTTCATAGAGTTATATAATTCTCAAGGAATTATTCATGAAACCACTGCTCCATATTCTCTTGAGATGAATGGCAAAGCTGAAAGGAAAAATATAACTCTTACCGAGTTAGTAGTTGCCATAATGCTTGACTCCGGTGCAGCTTCGCACTGGTGGGGAAAAATTATCTTGACAGTTTGTTATGTGCTAAATCGAGTTCCCAAATCGAAAAGTAAAACCTCTCCCTATGAGATTTTGAAAAATAGACAACCAAACTTGTCTTATTTGAAAACTTGGGATTATTTAGCTTATGTTAGAATTCCTTATCCTAAAAGGAATAAGCTTGCTAGTAGGGCATATGAATGTGTTTTCATAGGATATGCCATGAACAACAAAGCTTATAGATTCTATAATCTTAAAGATCAAGTTACTATAGAATCAAACGACGTTGACTTCTATGAAGATAAATTTCCTTTTATTTCGAGGAATAGTGGGGGTACATCCTCAAATAACGTACCCTTGATCAGGGTTAATGAAACCAATAAAGCCACAGTTCTAAAAACTTCTAAAAACTTTGGACCCGATTACTATGTCTTTTCCGTTGAGGAGGATCCCCTTAGTTTTCAAGAAGCCTTATCCTCTATAGATGCCAATTTTTGGGAAGATGCTATTGATGATGAAATGTACTCTCTTGAATCTAATAGAACCTGGCATTTAGTCGATTTACCACCAGGTTGCAAGACAATAGGTTGTAAATGGATATTTAAGAAGAAATTGAAACCCGATGGTAATGTTGACAAGTTCAAGGCTCGTCTAGTAGCCAAAGGGTATAGACAGAGAGAAAATGTTGATTTATTTGATACATATTCTCCTGTTACTAGGATTACATCTATTCGAGTGTTAATTTTTCTTGCTGCAATACATAATCTAGTATTGCACCAAATGGACGTTAAGACTGCATTTCTTAATGGCGATTTGGAAGAAGAAATTTACATGGACCAACCTGAAGGTTTTGTTATTTCAAGGCAAGAACATAAAGTTTGCAAACTAGATAAATAACTTTACGGTTTGAAACAAGCTCCAAAACAATGGCATGAAAAATTTGATAATCTTGTTATCGCACATGACTTTAAAGCGAATGAAAGTGACAAATGCATTTACTATAAACCTGAAAATGGCATTTGCACTATTATATGTCTATATGTGGATGACTTGCTTATCTTTGGTTCTAATATCCATGCCGTGAATAAAGTGAAAGCTTTATTGTGTGCGAACTTTGATATGAAAGACCTTGGAGAAGCGAGTGTAATCCTTGGTATCAAGATTACTAGGTCTAAAAAGGGAATTTCTTTGGATCAATCACACTATATAGAGAAGATCCTAAATAAATATAATTACTCTGACTGTAAACCTGCATGTACTTCTTATGATTCTAGTGTAAAGTTGTTCAAGAACACCGGTAACGGCGTTAGACAATCTAAGTATGCGAGCATCATTGGTAGTCTAATTAGATATGCTACCGATTGCACTAGACCCGACATAGCTTATGCTGTTGGATTACTATGCAGATTTACCAGTAGACCTAGTATAGAGCATTGGCATGCAACTAAAAGGATCATGAGGTACCTGAAGATGACTAAGAACCTCGGATTACATTATCAGAAGTTTCCCGCTGTCCTTGAAGGATATAGCAATCTTGATTGGAACACCCTTTCAGATGACTCCAAAGCCACCGGTGGCTATATTTTTAATATATCTGGTGGAGCTGTTCCTTGGAAATTAAAGAAACAGACCATTCTAGCACAGTCCACGATGGAGTCAGAGATTATAGCACTAGCCACAGCTAGTGAAGAAGTAGGTTGGCTGAGAAACCTACTGATATTCACATAATTATTACATAATATATCCCTTAATTTATATATGTTAATGTTTCGATTATTATAATTTATAATAATTATTTCGTTTTCATGTTTTGGCAGGAATTTGAGCGTTAACGATGAAATGATATTAAGGCGACAACTTAAGGACTGACAATTGGTCGATTCTAGTGGTGGTACAAAGCAAAGAGACAGATATCTAAACCTAACCCTAATAAACCTAGGTCCACCTAATTTAACCTAAGCCCAAACCTAAAACATGCTAACCTAAAAACCCAAGCCCAATATGAGAACCCTATTTAGCTTCCCCATCTTAGAGAAAGGGGGGATCTCTATTATTCTCTCTTCTTCCACAGCCCTCTCCCCTCATCTCTTTTCCAGCCACCACACCACCCTGTCGGCAATCCTCGCTGATAGGAGAGCCGGCAGCGCGATAATCCTGCCATCACCAGCTCCTCCTCGTCCTCTACCATCAGCCGCCACCTTCTACCATCCCTCTCTCTGTTCCATCATCCTCACCGCCGCCATCCACCGTCCAGCAACCTCGGCACCAGAATCGCAACGACCACCACAGCCGCGAAACAGAGAATCGCCCCTGTTTTCCACCCTGTTTCGCTCCCTCCTTCCTGTTTTCCTCTATTCTCTTCGTCTCTCCCTCCTCCACTTCTATCTCTCTGCTCCAACCTCGCAACCAGACCACGAAAGAACGCACCGTCATCAGCCGCCGCTGCTACAAAACAGGAACATACCCTGTTTCTCCATCCTCGCAGCTGCCACCCCTGTTTCTCCCCTCTCTCTGCCTCCCTCCTTCCTGTTTACCTAGCTCTTTCTCACTGGTTTTCTCTCTATCTCATGACCACCATTAGAATCAGACCACGTAACCTCCTTCGTCACGGCCGCGAGACAGAGCTCGCGACAGAACTCCCTGTTTCGCTCCCTCCTTCGTGTTATTTTGTGATATTTCATCCGTTCTTTATCCTATCTCTCTTTTGCAGGTTCAGAACGAGGTTGGAGCTGACGAGGAGCTCGCGAGGAGCGAAGAACAGCTTCGAAGTTAGTCGCGTCGCGGTGGAGAAGACGAACCAGCAGAAGCTGCGTGAATTCGGCGGGAGAAAACCGTTTTTCAAAATTGAAAAACAATTTTCACTATTTGCAACCCGAGGTCTCTAAGAGCCACCACAGTGCCTCTAGCAGCCCTTTTCTCGGGATTCGCGTTCGTGCAGAGATTAGTTGCGGCGTACCACATCACGAGGAGATGACTACCACTACCATGGATAGCTAAACCCTTCGCCAAGGCTACGATGAAACCACAGGATTTCCTAGAGTTTGTGTATTTAAATTTATTGTTTTCTTTATGCTTGAACGTTAAACACATTTGATTTATGATTTTCAACAATTTGCTTTCACTGATTATATTCTGATTAATTATCTAGACTAGTCAGTAGTTAGAAATACTCTTTGTTGAAATTCAAAAGTCTGATTTAATCAATTAATCTGAATCTGTGATTGTGTGTGCCGTAAGAAGACACGCAATGCTAGGGATTAGGATTAGTTAAAATAAATCTGTGATTGTGTGTGCCGTAAGAAGACACGCAATTATAGGGATTTATACCTATGCTGAAATCAATTGTGAACTTAGATTAATCTTTAGGTTAGTCATGTTAAATCTTGAAAACAATATTTTTGATTACACAAATCTCAAAGAACCTGTGGTGGATTCAATGCCTTGGTTTCCTTTCTCATATTCTTTAAAACTTTTTATTTTGTTTTTAATTTGATTTTTAGTTTAAATATTTTAATTGCTGTAACCCCAATTTAAATTAGTTTAAATAAACCCTGAAATTTAATTGCAACCACAGTCCTTGTGGGATCGACCTGTACTTGCCCTTGTCTACCAGTTAGACACTGTGCACTTGCAGTTATTAAAATTAGGTTAAATTAACCTATTTATTTAGGTTAGTTAAATCTGCATCAAGTTTTTGGCACCGTTGCCGGGGACTGTTACGGTGTAATTGAATTCAAGAGTTTATTTTCACTAATTTGTAGTTTAGGTTAAAAAAAAATTTAATTAATAAATAAAAAATTAGGTCAGATATAAGATTGCTTTTACTTTTAGGATAGGCTTGATTTTTTTTTTTTGTTATTTCTTATAAATCTTAGAAGTTTTGATACTTGTTTTTGTCTTTTTTATTTTTGCAGGTATTAATAGGCAGGAAGCATATATATTACAAATTACACGCTTCTCGAGAAAATTGAACGATCCTGCAGAACATCAAGCAAAGTTTTTTATTTTTATTTATTTTGTGAGGAGGGTTTTAATTTTATTTTCACCTCGTTTTACGAGTGTGTGGTGTAATAATTTTTGAGAAATTTACTATTTTTCATTTTGTTTAATCACTAAAAAAAAAAAAAAAAAAAACCAAAATTTTCTAAGTCAAAAGAAATTATAGGGAAACAATTTTAATTGTACCCAATAATCTCTCGTGATTTAGAAATCCGACTTCTAAGACCAAGACCAGTAAATTTATTTGCATGTGCTTGTGTGTTGAGTGAAACGGATAAAAAGAAGTCGGACATTTTTTTCAATTGTGCTAACGTTTTGTGCAGATTGGAATACGAAAACTGTAAGTATTTCTATCACACGCAACGTATTAGCGACCAGGGTGCTTGGTGTAATTTTTTGAAATTGTGTGATTGGTTGTTAAATTTCTGTAATTGTGGATGCTAAACTTTAGTAATTCATAATAAGCAGACCCAGCTTATAAATAACAACTGGTGGGACTTGATATCCCCACCTCATCACTCCAGCTGTGTGCAACCAATAGCCTAACATAATTAAAATCAATTAGCAAGTTAGATAGAGTCATTTTTTAGGTACGGTGTTCATAGGACAACCAAGACCAAGGTGAATCCAATAAATTTTGTGTGATCAAACTAAAAGTGACGATGGGTTTAATCATTCAATGAACTCCGAGAGGCCACTGCCACAAGGGTAATTTACCCGGTACGCCGAGTCATAAGTAAGCTACGATCCACAAGAAGAATTGGTGTAACCAACAGCTTTGGGTTAAGAACACAAGCCTCGAGTGTATATCCAACGTCACATCGTTCTCACATCTACTGGCTTACAGAGCGGTAGCACAAGGAAGTACTTAATTGGACCATTGTGACCTCCTTATCTTGTGCGATAATCCGATTTCTTTGAAACAAAACTCTAGCCTACTGATTTTGAACTTTGTGGGGTAAAGTGTACACTCTTAGGATCAACTTGTAGCACTCATTGCCTTGTCATAAAGATTACATAGGAAATAATTGTCCCCCAAAAATAAAAAGATAATTGATCTAAAAAACGTTGATTGCTTAGGGAGGCATGTTTCTTGTGCATTTATTGGTTGCTGATTGCGTGTGAGTCTGTGTATATTTTTAGAGTTAGTGCTTTGAAAAAAAAATTTATTATTATTTAGGAGTATTGACTTTGCACCTTCGTTGTCTATTAGTTTATGCATACTTGGGTGCGTGATTCTAAGAGTAGACTTGTTCGATAAGAATTCGAAGAATTCGTTGAAGTCCCCATTACCTATTTAGGTTCATCATCCTTGTCCACTGAGATGGCTGAGGGGAAGGCCTTTAAGGATTACTTCGCCCCTCTTCCTAGTAGTGCCCCATCTTGCATTGTCTTACCTGAGACAAGTGCAAACAGTTTCGAACTCAAACCATCTATTATTCATCTCTTGCCCACTTTTTATGGTATTGAGAAAGAGGACCCTTATCTTCATGTCAAAGAATTTCTTGACATCTGCGCTACCCTGCAGTACCAAAACTTTTCTGATGATTCGGTCCGTCTTAGGTTATTTCCCTTTTCTCTGAAATACAAAGCGAAATCGTGGTTAAATGCATTAGAGATAGGATCCATCACATCATGGGATGCGTTGTCAAGAAAGTTCTTGACAAAATACTTCCCCGTTCATAAAACAAATGCCCTCCGACGAGATTTATCTAATTTTCAACAAAAAGAGGGTGAACATTTCTATGAATGTTGGGAAAGGTTCAATGAGCTCATTGTAAGGTGTCCCCATCATGGATTCGAGAAGTGGCGGTTAGTTCAATACTTTCAAGACGGTTTAACCCCTCAAAACCATCGTATGATTGATGCCACTAGTGGTGGGTCATTAATGAAAATGAGTGTCAGTGAAATTTGGGAATTCTTTGAGACGCTTTCCGAAAATTCTCAGCAATGGGATTATTCGAGAAAGGAGTCTGATAGGCGTAAGGGTGGTATATATGAAGTTAGAGATACATCTGAAAGGAGTCTGAAAGGAGTTTGATTGGAACACCCTTTCAGATGACTCCAAAGCCACCGGTGGCTATATTTTTAATATAGCTGGTGGAGCTGTTTCTTGGAAATTAAAGAAACAGACCATTCTGGCACAGTCCACGATGGAGTCAGAGATTATAGCACTAGCCACAGCTAGTGAAGAAGTAGGTTGGCTGAGAAACCTACTAGCAGAGATCCCTTTATGGGAAAGACCAATTCCAGCTGTCTTGATCCATTGCGATAGTACCGCGGCTATTGCGAAAATACAGAACCGTTATTATAACGGCAAGAAACGACAAATACGTCGTAAGCACAATACAATTAGAGAGTTTTTGTCTACTGGTGCTGTGAGAGTGGATCATGTACGAACTGATGCGAACTTGGCTGATCCTTTGACGAAAGGACTAGCTAGAGAGAAGGTATTCAAAACCTCGAAAGGAATGAGACTAATGCCCTTAGATTGATGAGTTATTCATGATGGTAACCCAACCTATAGACTGGAGATCCCAAGAAATAGGTTCAATGGGTAATAACAAGTCGTGAATGATATGATGTGAATCATGTTGACAAAATAACAATCCCATTCCTAGATTAAAGCATGAATTCCTGAAGCGATAGAAAGATGAGTTAAAAACTCTTAATGTAGTCTTACTCTATGTGGAGTGGAGTACCTAGCTACAGGAGTACTCTTGATAGACTCACCTAAGTGATTGTGGAAGTTTGGTCGCTTCCTATGGAATTTGTGGGCAAAATTCTTAGAGCCTTCACTATACTGAGATATACGTGCATGGCCATAAGGCACGGGCTTTTTAGACTTCACCCTGGTAAGGTTGTGCGTGTAATGTCTGTTAGAGATAGAGTTCAAAACTACGAGTTACTCTAGTATAATCTAAAACATGAACACTACGCAAGAGTTCAAGTCGAAAGACACTTTCGCTTATGCACAATCTTATATTTTATAGATTGCTCGATGAAAATTGTTTTAAAAATTCAAGTGGGGGATTGTTGAAAATTTGGTTTTTTAAAATAAAATTAAATGGGTGTTTACCTGAATTTGAACCCTGGACCTTTCTCTTATTTTTTATCCTTGGATCTCTCTCTAATTTTAGTCCCTCATCTATTATATAACTCTTTGTGGTAGAGTTTATAAGGAGATTGTTGGGACTTGGGCTTGGACCCCTTGGGGGTACCATACTTTTTTGAGGAGGGGAGAGATAGACTCTCGCGCTCGCCGCCGCCGTCCGTCCATCGGGTCAGGTCATTTAGAGAGCAACCAATTTTTTTGCTGAAAAATTATTTAAACAAAAATAAATTTTGAATTTCTAAGAAGGGCAAATGCATCTAGACGAAATTTAGATTGATTCTGTCTTCCATGCGTTGCGCCAAATAATACAGTGATTTTTGCCCCACGTTTATGTTGTGTCCATCGAGGAGACTAAGAAGGATTTTTGGGACTCTTTAGAGGAGTTAGTTCTTGGAATTCCCTCTTCCGATAGGGTTTTCCTAGGCAGGGATTTAAACGGCCATGTCGGTAAGGATAGAGTTGGGTATGAGAGGGTACATGGAGGTCAAGGCTTTGGGGATCAAAACACTGCGGGGATCTCTATTCTAGATTTTGCTTTAGCTCAGGATTTTGGGATCGTAAATACTTTTTATAAGAATAGGGAAGATCATTGGTGACATTTGCGAGTGGGCGCAATAGAAGTCAAATTGATTATTTTCTTGTGAAGAGACACGATTTAGGTAGGTGTAAAAATTGTAAGGTTATACCAGGAGAGTGTCTGACATCCCAACATAGGCTGTTCGTTTTCAATTTTTGTCTTAAGAGTAGGGGTCGTATTGCTATAGAACAGGTTAGACCGACAATTAAGTGGTGGACCTTACAGGGAGATGTGTGCCAAAGATTTAGAAAGAGGATTTTGGGTGGCCAGTCAGTTTCAGAGGGTGGGGAGAATCTAGAACCAAATGATAGGACTAGTAGCGCGGATCTTTTTGAACAGTTGGCAAACCGAATAAGAAGATGTGCGAAGGAAAAGTTAAGACAAACCAAAAGAGGAGGTTTCTATGGTAAGGAGACATAGTGGTGGAACGCGGATGTGCAACAAACCATTGCGGAAAAGAAAAGATGCTTTAAGGCGTGGCAAAAAGATAGGTGCCTAGAATTTTATGAGCTTTATAAGCAGGCTAAGAAGTTGAGTAGTAGAGCAGTAGGAGAAGCTAAGAAGAGAGCGAATGATGCTCTTTATAATAGGCTAGGTACGAATGAAGGGGAGAAGGATATTTTCAAGATAGCGAAGGCTAGAGAACGAAAAACTAGGGACTTGAGTCATGTTAAGTGTGTTAAGCATGAGGATGGAAGAGTCTTAATGCATGATAAAGCTATTTTAGATGGATGGAAGGATTACTTTTGGAATCTACTCAATGGAACACATGTAGGGGAGTTAAACTTGGAGGGGTATGCTTCACAGGAAGGGAGAGATCGCGTGTTCCATCGCAGAGTTAGTGCCACAGAAGTGAGAAAAGCTTTAAAAAGAATGAAGACAGAGAAGGCCGTTGGACCGGATGATATACCAATTGAAGCATGGAAATGTCTGGGAGAAGTTGGGATTCAATGGCTAACTAAGCTCTTTAATAGGATTTTGGAAAGTAGAAAAATGTCAGATTCATGGAGGCATAGCATTGTGGTACCAATTTATAAGAACAAAGGGGATATCCAGAATTGCTGGAACTATAGAAGGATAAGACTTATGAGTCATACGATGAAACTTTGGGAGAGGGTTATAGAACAAAGACTTAGAAGTTTAACCACGATTTCGGAGAATCAATTTGGATTTATGCCAGGTAGGTCTACTACGGAGGCCATCTTCCTGCTTAGGCAAATTGTAGAAAAATATCAAGAGGCACGTAAGAGTTTGCATATGGTTTTTATTGATCTGGAGAAAGCATATGATAGGGTCCCTAGGGAGTTAATTTGGTGGGTGCTTGAAAGGAAGAAAGTGTCTCAGTGTTATGTCGATATCATTAAGGATATGTATGAATGGGTTGTAACAAGTGTTCGCTCAGTAGGTGGGATGTCTAGTGAATTTTCAGTGACAGTAGGACTACATCAAGGGTCGGCATTAAGTTCATATCTCTTTGCTTTGGTCATGGATGAGTTGATGAGACATCTGCAAGAAGATGTACCTTGGTGCATGTTATTTGCAGATGATATTGTCTTAATGGATGAGACTCGTGCAGGTTTAGGTCAAAATTAGTTAAGTGGCGGGAGACTTTAGAGAGTAAATGTTTTAGAATTAACTGTTCGAAGACGGAGTATCTAGTGTGTAACTTTGGGTGTGAACCAAGAGGGAGAAGTAATGCAATTGAGATTGAAGGTGTCGAGGTCCCGGAGTGTGTGGTTTTTCGATATTTAGGGTCTATAATTCAAAAGAATGGGGCTATTGGAGCAGATGTAGACCATAGGATTAAAGCTGGTTGGTTGAAATGGCGAATGACGTCGGGAGTATTATGCGACAGAATGATGCCTGCAAGGCTAAAAGGGAAATGCTATAAGACAATTGTTCGACCAGCCATGCTATACGGTTCAGAATGTTGGACCACTACGGGACAACATACGCATAGGGTGGCAGTAGCAGAAATGCGTATGTTAAGGTAGATGTGTGGTAAAACTCGTAAGGATAAAATTAGAAATGAAAGAATTAGGAGATACTTAGGTGTAGCGCCCATAGAGGAAAAAAATTAGAGAAAGACGTTTAACTTGGTTTGGTCATGTGCGGAGGAGACCAAGCACGGGGCTAATTAGAAAATATTTAGATTGGCAAGTTAATGGAGGGTGTAGACGGAGGGGACGACCGTTGAAAACTTGGATGAAGACGGTGAATGAAGATATCATTGAGCTTGGATTAGGTGAGGAAATGTGGGAAAATCGCATTGCTTGGAAGACCAAAATCCATGTAGCCGACCCCGAAAATCTCGGGAATGGGCTTTGATGATGATGATGATGATGTTTATGTTGTGTCCATGTATCTGGATGGTTTATCAATTTCCATGTTTTGAATTGCTTTCTCCTCATGTATCTACCCTGTTTTCGTATTTCAAATGTATGGTATTCTCCCTATAAATACCATATAGACTTATAGCTTGAATACACAAGAAAGAAAAACAAAACATTTTGACAATATTTTCTCTTTCGAAATCAGAGAGAATAGAGAAGAGAGTTTTGCAAAACCAAGAGTTCTTCTTTCGATATTATTTTTCGTTTTGCAAACAGTGTTCGTTTACCATCTAAATCAAAAAGGAGTTTTTGTTTGTTGCTGATTTAAATCATATGTATTGGTGATTCCGAGCAAATAAGGATGGATAGTATTCCGTTCATCAACTGTGCAATTGTTTAAACGAGACAAAGAAGATTCTAGGCTGTTTTATTCTGGGGACGACGGGGCTACTATACTGCTTGCACAATCTTGGGCAGAGCCGCGAAACATCTTAAAGAGAACATCCTAGTTCGCAACTCAACCTAAGAATAATTGGTACCTTCGTTCTTATCTTTTAATTTGAATTCTTTACAGCATTTTCCAACAGAAACTCACAAGTATTTTGTTTTTGCTGGAATATACCTTATCAGACTGGATAGAAGCTGTTCGAGTGTTTGTAAGGAAACTAGTAAAAAAAAAATTTCAGAAAATCAATACATCAAAACATCCCCAGCCATCATATTTTAAAAAGGTTGCAACTTTGGGTACTCATGAAACCCTGGTCGAGTTTGGCTTGTAAAACTTCTTAGTTTTCGTTATTTTAAGTACTACTCTAAACTTGAAAATTTTCATAAAAAACTAAACTTGAAAACTTTCATAAAAAATTAAGTGTCTGAATCATAAAACCTGTAACCAAAAACTATAGTACTATGCACATTTGCAGTTTTTTGTGAAACCAAAATAAACTACTGTACCATATACATTTTATACAATGCAATAAAATCAATGCAACTTTCTAGTATAAACATCCATTCACAAGTGTTGATCATTCGATTATGGAAACCAAAAATCTAGCCAAATCTACATATATTTCCACAAAATGATCAACAACCGCCAAAGTAATAACTAGTGTTGTCTAATAAAAAAATTATAAAAAAAAACTTTGATACTAGTCCAATTTGGTCAGACTGAAGGAACAATAGAATGTCCAATACATAGAACAGAAAGGTATCACATTTCATTATTCTATTGTTCATCTTGTCAAGACGATGTCTAAATACAAACAATATTTACTGCAAAGAGGGGTTCAATCTGTTTCATACCTGTCTTCAATTGATGGATGAGTTATTGTTTCTTCAACAACAGCAAAATGAACAGACCCAAACATTGACATTACAAAAAGTTTGTTTGCACAGAGAGCTGGTCTGAATTTGTATCAAGAGAAATTAAAGCTTTACAACAAGTTTGTTTGCACAGAAAGCTGGTCTGAATTTGTATCAATAGAACCTTAAGCCTACCAGGATTCTGCAAATATTGTAGGAAAGCGAAAATTTCAACATTGGGGACCATAAAGCTTAAATTCAGGGCGATAAAATCCAGTTCAAACTTTTATCTATACCAATGACCAAAGCAGGGGTTGACTAAACTATTTGATCGTACAAAGATCTGCATTGCAATCTCAAAAATGATTGTGGCAGTCCTCTCACACTTCAATTGGCATACCCACCAGCTAAATCAACTCTGTGTCGACAAATATCTGTATGCAGAAGACATGGCAGAATAGTTATATCACAAATCAAATTACTTCATTCCTAACAAAAAGTGGCCATTGTCCAGCAAGTGTTCAAATCTAATTGACATTGAATAAGAACTAACCTCAAAATCTGGCAAGGGATCATAGGTCTGCTTCTCTCTCATGTTAAACACTGTAATCCCAGCGATTCTCTGAACCCCAAGTCTTGTAGCAATTAAGTTCTGCATCATCAGGTAAGTGTCAATTAAGAAGACGGTCAACTTAAAAGTGGTAAATTCACACATCAATATTTGAACTACTGAAGGTACCATCTATATATTCCTCTCACCAGTTCAAATTCGGTGGAGCTTGATGCCTCTAGTTGTGATAAAACCTGTATGATAATATGAAAATTTAGTAAAACAAATGGAGTCGAATATTTAAAACATGACAGAAGTATATTTAAGTAATTTATCAAGCCAAGTAAGTCCTTGCATATAATCTTATAAAGCAAGCATTTCTGTAAACTGTGTTACATGCCCTACCATCGTCTGGAGACCATTAATCATAACAGCTTTCTCTGCTGGATCCCCTTTCGATAGAAAAATTTCAAATGGCCCCATTTTTCTATCTGTTTGGTTTTTGAGGTTCAATCGTACCTGTCAAAATAAAATCATTTTAACATTTTGTTTTGCTTGCAAGTAATCTCTTCATGACTTTGAACAAGATATTTGTTTTGCCAACTAGAAGTACCACTGACATATTTAGAAAATATATACACTCATTGACTAGCTTGTCAAAAGTCAAAACTATCTTAGCCATATGCTAGGCAGAGAAAATAAGGTCGTGGATTCCAATCACATTATATGGGTTCCAATCACATTCAATTCTCTCAGATTTTGGTCAAGCTCCAAGGTTGAAAATCTCCCTTTGGGCTTGAAAGCACTTGGATGAATGAAGAGCCTTTACTCTGGGTAATGATGGAATCGTTTCATGATGGAGGGATCAACAAGTTATAAGCTTTTGCATAGAAACTCCTAAGGGGTAACACATCACATGGAGCACAAACTATTTAAGGAAAAGTGTGATCTCTCATGCATGATATTACAACGACTGACATGGATAAATGAGTTCATTTGCTTCAAAATGATCAAAGATATGAATTCCAAGAAAGTGGAGCTGGTCTAGGGAGGAGAGAAGATACAAAAAAAATGGCTAGTATGAAGCTGTGAAAGAGCCTAATTAGGGTGATTACCATAACAAACATTTGTCAAACTTCCTTTGGACAATGTCATGCATTTGGGAATGTGAAATCTAGGTGGCTCTAGGTTTTTATAAAGTTTCAGTTTTACCCACACATATAACGCGCTTTCACAAGTTTTTAAAGCTTGGTTATTACTTCACAAAATTTAATTTCTATCATGTATTACCCTAAATATTTCCCTAGGTAAACTGATGCAAATGTATCAATTTGTAAAATCCCACATTTCAGAATGTGCCAAGCAGAGCCTTAGTAGCTTAAGACGTAAAATGTATATATTTGAAAGAATCAATAGTAAAGTACCAAAAAGGGTCTCTCTATGATGATGACAGATGGCACCTCCACGATCTGCACTTCAATATCTTTGCGTGAAATAGGCTGCAAAAATAGCAAACAAGACATTCCAGAATTTATATCCACAAGGGAGAGAAAATTATTATGTATTTGGTATAACTTATAAGCATCATCAACTTTCATGTATATAGCAACTCCCATTACTAGTATATATCTCAACTTATAGATTAATGTATAACGGTCTAAGTATATGGATTTCCTATGTAATTATTATTTGCAGTTTGCACATTCAAACGAAAAAAGAAGTAAAAAATTTGTAACTCTTAATGGGTCTGTTGGGTTTGACTCAAACATGACCTTTTTTTTTTAAAAAAAAAAAAAAGTTTATGTGGCTACTTACAAACATAGGAAGACACCGCAGAATTTTGTGGAAGATAGTCATAAAAGAAAAATTAACACAGCATACAAATTGAGTGGAAATCTGTTCCATGCATGTTGAATAATGAGATGCATGAATGTAAAAAAAAGAAATGGTGGTGAGAAATGTCATACTTACAGTCCCAAGTATCTGTTGCGTCTGCAAGCGCCCAGGTTCCCCCAAATTGGTACGCCACGTTATCTGAAGTTTACCAAGAATGTTACTACCATCGACTTTCATTTGTGTAGATCCATTTGGGGACAATGCCAACTGATAGAGATAGTTGTATATTCCTCCTGCAGCTCTGATGAGAACTGGTGGCTTAAACATCTCTCTGTCAGAAAAGAAGAGTTGATGGCCAACAAAAAAATTTTCCAGTCAGTTTTATAATCAACAAAACTAAGCACAATATTGCCAGAGGAACGGAATGGCGCTACAAAGAGACAAACAAAATGATGAATAAAAAGTAAGGGATGATGGATATCTCAAGGCACCTAGTATGAGTGTTAGCATGGGAATGGTGCTCATCAGCTTTTAGTAATTTTGCACTCCAATTCTGAGCAGGCTCAAACTCAACTTGATCCATATAAAGATTTGATTTAGTATGGTTTTCTATACATGCCTCCAAGAATGTATTTTCCTGAGAAGTAAAATGATTCAACTATCAAAAGATCGCCTACTTCGAAGCAAATGGGTGAAAAACATGTAATACATTGGAAGACAGACAATAGTTAAATTTATAATCATGTCATAATAGTGTAAGCCGTAGTCCAAAAACGATGACCAATGCAGAGAAGTTCATAATTATACAAACCTACAAAACACTCTATCAACGCAGTCAATTTCTACAAGGTAGATTCAGAGATAGAATTGGAGTATAAACTGCACCAACTGAAATAAGTGATCATATTAGAATAAATAACAGTGAGGGGTCCTTTATTAGATTCAGGACTCATGAGTACAGTAGAGATTCATAGGAAGCATTGATACCTAAAAAATCGGCCATACCCACACAAGTCACGCATATGGCTTCAACACGCATCCTGTACACAACATTATGGTGCGTTGTGTATGGTTTATGAGCTATGATGCTTTTAGTTAAAAAAATATATGATGAAATGACTTTGGTGTTTGTGATTATTTATTTTATTAACGTAATCTTTTATGACCTTGTGGTTAGTGATTATGCTACTTTACTTTTGACTATATGTTTAAAAATATAATTTCATTGTCGTTTCCCATCCGTACCTATATCCTAGTTTTTGGAAGTTTGTCGTATTGCCCTACCCATATCATATCATATCATATCCTTACCTGTATCCGTGGAGCCCAGAGAGATTATGATACTGACTACATAATGTTGCCGTGAAACACAAGGTGAAAGCTCTTTATCAACTAGCAAGTGTAAAAGAAATGCTAAACATTGTTTAGCTCCAAGACATGGTGGTTACCAAGTCAAAATTTCCAAGCACTTGATAAAGTTTAATCATGTTATGAAAAAAAGGTGGCCAACAAATTCATACATACATTGTTCTCAGTTTCAAAATCAATTACAAAGTTCGTTCTTCATCGTTCGTCCATTGTCTCTTTACCTTTGTCGTATTTTTTTCATTTAATTGGTAGCTAACCCAAGAATGATCTGTATAACTCTGGATTAATCAGTGGATTTCTCCATATATTCGTGCTATTTGGTATAAGCTTAAATTAGTGTTAGCAAGCAATTTCTTAAATTTACATATATGCGAATGAAGTAATATTGTTTTCTAATAGAAAAATCAACAAGAACAGTGTTTATTTTGTTGTAAACAAATTTATATGATAAACTAATAGTGTGTAAAATGGCTCCCCACAGTGGCACAAGGGAAAAAAAATGAGAAGAGGAAGGAGAGGAGTTTTGAAAATAAAAAAATCCAAGGTGGAATAATTTGGAAAAGGGTAAGGTGCAAGGTCTATATCCTGTTTCTCTTAAGTGTAAAAAGTAAAACTTAAAAGTTAAAATGCCACAGCCTAGTAAATCATTCTTTTGCATTAGGGAATAATCGGCAACTTGCCTCTTTAATTGACTTGATTAATTGTATCCGATTAATTTGAAAATATATCATCCAAGGTCTGAATGTGGATTCATCAGGGATCGATCATTCATTTAACTACATGGGTTTTTATCCTAGCAAAGCTGTATACCACTTGACAGTATTTCTTGTGAGCACGGTGTTTGTATGGGGAGATCTGATGGCTAAGCTATCAAATGGGATTGGATAAGCTATTTGCTCATATTTTGCATTTGTTACCGTTTTTTGTTGGTCTATACTCTATATAGGGTCGACAACATTTGGCTAGGTTAATCTTTTGGATGTATCCTGTTTGACGCTTTCCTTTC
This sequence comes from Berberis thunbergii, assembly GCA_003290165.1. NCBI lineage: Eukaryota > Viridiplantae > Streptophyta > Magnoliopsida > Ranunculales > Berberidaceae > Berberis > Berberis thunbergii. Next base: position 53,461 of record QNQO01008414.1, read on the forward strand.
CATGCTTGTAATTAAGAAAAGAAAACAAAGGAAGAAGAAAAGAAGTATGATATTTCTATTTTAGTACATATAAACTACAAACGAGAAATAATTTATACAAAGATATTAAAGGAACTTACACTCGATAAACCAATGACGAAGAACCTACCTTGACAGTGCGAACCTGCAAAAGGAAAAATAACACTCTTAAAAGCATAACCCAAATCTATAAGGATATAAGAGAACGCAGAGACAGTATTCCAGATAGCACTCTTGTTATGCAAGCAACGCAGAGAAAAATAATCTGATGATTTGATAATAGTAAGGAATGATACCTTTGTTCTAACCGACAGTGGATTTGCAACGATGAACTTGAAAAACTGTGGCAGATATTTACGCTCTTCACCGTCATTATACAAAGCAGTACAAACCAACCTAAAGATGTCATGCATGAAGTCAAATTTGAGATTACGCTCTAGCTCGTGGCATCGGGATTACTAACTAAAAGTCAAGCATTTAATCATACGTGTGAGCACCAAGTTCTTTTACATCATGCTCCACAATGAAATCATATCTCCCCCCTGATCGTACCGACTCCACAGGTGATTTTGAAGTATCTAAAAGTAAGATCCGCTGTCTCTCTGTTTGAATTTCAGCCTGCATTCATCATTAACACCTTGTGAGTTTGAATCACAATGAAATTAAAAATCATGTAATCAGCATTGTAATTTTCCAATGAAAACCTACATTTACCATGTAACTATAATGCTCTACTCTATTCCTCTAATATATGTTGTGGGGGCACTGCTGCAGCTCCCTCGAGAAACTAAATGCTTTACTTTTTCTTTAAAGCGCCTCGCCCCAGCCTTAAAGCGCCGCACCACTGAGCCATATATTGGTAAGGTGAAGCCTACCACACTAAAATCTCTACCATTTACAAAAGGCTCAGCAGGGCCACCGCCTTGCCGAAGGTGGACCTTGGTGCCTCACTCCTCGCATTGATTCTGACAACATAATCCCTAAACTAATCTCGTGTTTCAAATATGAATCATTTAGTTACAAATACAGACCCACATATGGCTAAATGGGATTAATAAGAACAAATTTAACACCCAACTTCAACTTTACTTGCAAAATTTCTAAAGGGTTTTTTTTTCTTCTTTCTTTTCAAAACCCATAATTGAAACAAATCTGAATCTTAACAAAAAAGATTAAAAATCAAACCTTGATAATAACATCTCTGACTTCAACATTCGAACTATTATTGATACTGATATAGCTACAAAACGTCTCCCCAAGATAAATCGCCCTACAATGCAACACAATTTGAACCTAAATCAATGAAACATCAAACAATCAACAACAAAACACAAAGGGGTGAGAGAAAAGCGAACCCAAAGGCTTGGGGGAGGACAAGGAGGCCAGAGAGGCCCATGGAGTCAGTGGGGTTGTGGAGCTGGTACCGATTGCTGTAGGAGAGGTCATTGGAGGAGTCTTCAAGAGGGTTTGTGGAGATGAGCTTGGAGGAAGGGGAGAGGAGTGGGGGTAGGTGAGTTGACGCCGAGGGATCGTCTAAGATGTCTTCTCCTGTTAGGAGATCGAGTGGGTCGAGGAGGAGTGGTGCTGGGTCTACGTTGAAGGATGGCTTGCAGAGTCTCATCACTCTGAAGGCCAAAGAGTGGGGTGTTGTGCTCATCTCCGTTTCTATTCTTCTTCTTCTTCTTCTTCTTCTTAATTCTTCACTGGGATTGATTCAATTGGAGCTCTGGGTATATGTTGCGATCTCTCGTTATTCCCCTTTTGAGTGTTTTTTTTGTTCCTTGAAGAGGAAAGGGGAGTGGGTTGGGCCCTTGTGATATTTGCTTTGAGCCTACCCACTAAGTAATTGCGTCGGTTTTGGGTTAATCTCGTTGGATTGTAGACTCAAAACATTTTTAATCGGGTTGGGCATCCAATTCCGCGATTCCGATCCTGTCCCGTCCCAATTTTTTTGAGTTTTAATGGGGATTGAATAATTCCATCCCGATCCCGATCCCGTCCCGATCTAGAATGGGATGGGATGAAGATTTTCAATCCCGCCAATCCCATCCCGTCTTGAGCTAATTTTTTAATATTTATTATTTATTTATTTATTTTAGGATTGCAATATTAGTGTAATTGAAGAAAAATGAATTTAGTTGAAATTATTATAATTGATATTAGTCTATATCTGCAACTACTTGATATTGGTTTATTTCTAGAATTCTAAATGAATTATTTAATTGCAAACTCTTTAAAACTCAAAATGGGATTGCCAACTACATTGGAGAGTTTTATTTCGTGTCAAGACAATGAATTTTAATGATTTTTTTAAAAGAAATAATGAAACATTCTTCTTAGCACCCCAAATATACTCATCATTTTGTTCACTATTAGAAACAGTAGAGCAGGTCCACCATTGCCATTGTATTGTCCACCTCTTAGTCATTCAAAACTCTGCAGAAATCTTAATTAAAGGGTAAATTTCAGCTATCATTTATGGTAGTTTATTATGATGTTGTATACTCAATTTAAGGCTATCATTTATGTGTAGTTTTACGAATTGCCTTTGCCTTTTTTAACTAAACAAATTGGGTCTTAGGTAAGCAGTAATTTGTCAAAAATGAGAGCACGCTGATCCCGTTCCGATCCCGTATGAACGAGATGGGATAGGGATGAGTCTATCTCGTCCCATCCCGTCCCGTGCCCACCCCTAATTATTAGTAAATACTTTCTCATTGGTTATTGGATTTGAGAACTTTTGCTTCTAACTTAAAATTAATAGAAAAAAGAAATATGAATGTTGCCATGTTGGTCAAACTTATGATGAAAACGTGATAAAAAATTAGAAGGAAAAACAAATAGTCTATCAGAGTTGAAAATCATTGTGCATTCCAATTGCCAATGCTTTCAAAAGCTTTTCAGTAGAGGCAAGGATGACTACTAGGCTTTTATTTTCCAAAAAATTCTAGAGAGCCAGGCCCCTAGCATCAGGGGAGGCTATCTGACACATTTTTAGGAGAGAGAGTATTAAACCACAAAAAAATGGAACAATCTCTATTAAGAGACCCCCGCTACTTTTGTTTGCCCAAAAACAACTCCCTTTTGCTCTCTCATCACAGATCCAAGACAAAAACTCCATTTTATCTCGCATCTCTCATCACAAATCAAAGACAAAAATCCATTTTGCTCCCCTACCTCGGATCGAAGATGAAGACGGGACAAAAACTCTTTTTTGCTCCCCTTTTCACTTCGGATCGAAGACAAATACGGGAATCTTTCGAGCCTTTTCACCTCAGATCGAAGACGACACTTTTCACTCTCTTTTCACCTCAGATAGAAGACAAAGACGACACTTTTCACTCCCCTTTACACCTCAGATCAACGAAAACGACACTCTTTCGAGCCTTTTCACCTTAGATCGACGAAGACGACCCTTTTAATCTCCCATTTTTAAATCAGATCAAAGGTAAGTTTTCATCTCAGATTGAAGAACTCTTCTTCACTGAGAAAAACTTTTCTATTTCAAATCGAAGAGCTCTGCTACAAGGTATGTCTCAATGTATTTCTTCTCTAGGGTTAGAGGGTTTCTTCTATAGAGTTGTTGAATTGGGTTGTTGGTTTTCAAGAAATGGGGTTTGTTTGGTTTATCGGTTTCTCATATGTTTCATCTCCATTATAGTTGTTGTATTTCCCTTGAAAGCTCTCTAGCAGCGAACAAACAATGTCAAAAGAGCCACCATTATTTCATCTCCCAAGAGTGTTGCTTCAACAAGGAGAAAATACTTTTTTTTTAATTCAGCTATGTGTTTTGATTCCCTCTGTTTCAAATGAAGACATTTTGATAAAAATTACCTTGGCTTGGCATATTCCAGTATGGTTCCTAAATTTTTAATAGACATTAAAACTAAATTGACTAAAGTTTTGATAAAAATTACCTTGGTATATTCACTTCCACTTCAAAACATTTACTCCAAAAAAAAAAAAAGATTTCAGTATCCATGACAAAGACCAACTTCCGATGGTATGTAAAATGGGGTTTGTTTGATTTTCAGTAATACAAGAAATTGGGTAAAATCAGTACATAGTATTTCTATTGTATATCTGTTAGTTCATACATTTCATAATTAGTTATCACTTATTTTGTTATTTCTATTGTATAATCTATTTGGCTGGAACTACCTGTATAACAACTCTGGTGGATAATTAGTTGCAGCATTGTTCCCCAAAATAGACTATACAAGGTAATTTTACTAGGGTTGTTATGTGTGCCTCTATGTTATAACAGTTGTTATAACACATATTTTAGGAATGGATAATATAGATGATAACGAATGTATGTTGATGGAAGAAAATGTATAAGAGATAAGGGAACCTACACAAGGGATGGAATTCATCAACATTGATGAGTTCCAATGTCATTATCATGATAATGGTAATAAAAAAAGATTTCTAGTGAAAGTAAGGACTACTTAAAAAAATGCAGATGAAAAACCTAAATTCATTTAGCTTTCATGTGTTAGTCTGGGCAGCAAAAAAGTAAAGCAAAAAATGTCATGGGATTGTGTGGTGCGAGTCAATGTGGTTTTTTGGCTAAGATTAGAGGTCAGATACGCCCTGATGGAATAGTTTTAGTGACAAGAATAACACTTGATCACAATCATGAATTGAGCCTCGAAAAATTATGAGCTCGTATGTCAAGAAAAAACTTGATTATAATGATAAGGCAGATATTAGACAAAGTAAGAGTTTTTTGGCATGTGTGGTTGAAGCTGGTGGGCATGATGTGACATTTTCCCAAAAGGATTGTTAAAATTATCTTAACAAAATGAGGAGGTTGAGACTTGGTGAGGGGGATGCGATGACATTTCATAACTACTTCCAAACAATGCAAGCTTTTATATGATGGATTTGGATGATGATGGGAGGTTGAGAAATGTCTTTTGGACTGACGCATGGAGCAGAGTAGCTTACAAGGAGTTTGGGGATGTTGTTACTTTTGACACTACATACTTAACAAATAAGTATGAGATGCCATTTGCTCTTTTTGTTGGGGTGAATCATTATGGTCAGTCGATTTCTTTTGGGATGTGGATTGATATGTGGGGAGACCGTTGAAGAATTTGTTTGGATTTTCCAAACTTGGCTTGTGGCACATTAAAATTGTATTTCTCAACACACGACACAGATGGTGCTTGTGGCATATTATGAAGAAGTTGCCCGAAAAACTGTCCGGTATGAGGCAATCAAGTTTGCAATGCAAAAAACAGTTTATGATTCCCTGTCTCATGAAGAGTTTGAAGGAAATTTGCATGGTTTCATTGAGAAATATAATCTGCAAGAAAATGATTGGTTGAGTGGATATACCATGAAAGGATGTGTTGGGTGCAAACATTTCAAAGAAATACTTTTTTGGGCGAGGATGTCTTCAACTCAAAGGAGTGAAAGCATGAATATTGTTTTTGATATTTATGTAAACTCGAAGACCATTTTGAAGCAATTTGTAGAACAATATGAGAATGCACTACGAAGTAAGGTTCAAAAGGAAGCTTAAAATCGTTTAACCGAAGGATTCCTTGCATTACTCCTTATGCAATAGAGAAAAAATTCAAGCTGTCTATACTACAAATAAATTTAGGGAGTTCCAATAAAAGCTAGCGGGGAATATATGCTGTATAATTCGTATGATGTTATGGATGTGAGTGACTTTGAGGTATACAATGTTACACAAGACTTGGTGATAGGAGATAGACAACCATCAGTCAATTTTATAGTATCTTTTAACGTCGTTTACTTCAATATTAAGTGTAATTGTCAATTGTTTGAGTTCAAAGGGATCTTATGCAAACTTGTATTGATATTATTGTTTCAAATAGGGATTCATGTTGTACCAGAAAAATATGTTTTTCGAAAGTGAAGGAAAAATGTTAAGAGGGCTCGTACAAAGGTTAAGATTGTTTATTTAGATTGGGAAATAAAGCCTGAAAATGAACGGTTTGTTAAGATGTGCAGTGCCTTCTATGAAATGGTCGACTTCACCATTGAGGATGAAAAGAAGAAATGCCAAGTTTAAGAATGGATCACTTTGAAAATGGAGGAACTTAAAACTGATGATGGTGATGGTCATGTTGATTCACAAGGGTTTTGGAAGTAGACACCAATACTACTGATTCTGGGATCCAAATTCATAGTCCATTAGTGATTCATAACAAAAATTGATGTTCTAATTCAAGGATGAAATCCATCGTGGAGAAAATTTGTAAAAAGATACAATGCAAAAAAACAAAAAACAAATAAGGAACATGCCATTGAGATTATTTGGTATGTTTTGCAGTCTATGTTTCATGAATATATATTTTCTTAAGTCAAGAATATTAAATTTTATTTACACATATCATTTGTAGGGTTCCATCGAAATTGGAATTGAAGGTTCACATTGTATGACACCTCGTGAAAATATTGTTATGCCATATGGTGCATTAAATCTCAATACACATGTTTGTTTTATTATATTTACAAGGTATGAAAACTTAGTATGCTTGTGCACTTATGATTTGTATGTTTGTTGTCTTGAAGGTAGAAACTATGGGGTCATACTATTCACAACCATGTCTTACAATTGAAGGACTTCATCATATTTATTCGCTACTCTCATAGGTATATAAATATTGTAGCTTATTATACTTTTAACGACCACATTGTTAATCTTTATTATTTATTTTTGCAGCCACTAGGATCAAGCAACGACATGGGGGAAACAAATTGTAGGTCGTTTTGAACTGTGGAAGAACAATGCTTTACTCTGTCAATGAACTATATGAATTGATTGTATCAGTGTGTAGCAATGTGTATTTAACCTGCTCTGTCAGTGAAATGTTGCTGCTCCTAGATGTTTGAACTTGGCACAATGAACTTGGAATTGATTGTATCAGTGTGTTTTCAGAAATTTGTTTTGTTTTGTTATTGAAAATGAACTCAGGTTGCAGTGAATTTAGGTTGCAGTGAATTCAGGTTGTAGTGAATTCTGATGAAACTCAGCGAATTTGTTTTGTATCAATGTGTATTCAAAAATTTTGTTTTGTTTTGCTCTTTAGGTTACTTTAATCTGTAGCTCCATTGATGAAAATGAACTTATAATATCAGTGAATCCACATAGCTGATGCTCTTCAAGCTTAGCATCAAGATATAAATTGCTGAAGAAACCTATTTGACTCTTATTCATAGTTGGCTCCCTTTTAAGAACATGTAGAATATCTTTACAAAATCTTCATGTATGCAATAGTAGTACACCTCTTGATGAGCCAACTCTCAACAACTAAGCTTGGATTCTCTTTTGACGAATCAGTATCATCTGAATGCTTGTCTGAAGGAACACCAATAAGAAATAATGATTCTAAATACAAAAACAAAGAAAAATCTTTTGGTGGGTTTCATCATCTTAAAGGGCTAACAACCCATCCTGTTATTGGATTTTGCCTGCGCATTCTCACTGGTTTGTGTGATCCACTTTGCAAACGCTAAAAAACAACATAAGTAATCGAGTCTGGAGTTAATACATATTCTATGTCACTATGTTGGGGAAGCATCTCCTCGAACAAGCTACATGCCATCCCAACCCTATTTGCCTTGCCAAAACACTCAATGAGTATACTGTATGTTATGACATCATGATTCAATCCCATCGACATCAGGATTCAATCCTATCTCTCACATATCTTTGAACCTCATGTGAGCATCATCAAAGTCACCATTCTTACCAAGACAATTTATCAAAGAATTATAAGTTATCACATCAGGTCTACAACTGCTGCCTTCATTTTCTTCAAAAAATTTAATAGCTTCATCAACTTTTCTGGCTCCACCAAAACTGGAGATTAGAATATTGTAGGTAAATACACCTAGCGGAGGTCCATCACGCTTCATCTGCTCATATAAATCATTGATATGAGATAAGTGCTTTGTTTTCCTAAGAGCTGAAAATACTGTACTATACAGTATTGATTCCTTTTTCGTGAATCTTATTAAGCAAGTCAAAAGCCTCGTGCCCTAATATAATTATTTGAATAACTACAAAACTAGTACATTACAAACTAGAAGTTCATTACAAAATCTCTTCATAACTACAAAACATAATCTGAGCAAACCTAAATCTCTTCATAACTACATTACAAAATAGAAGTTCAAATGACTAACATATCATTCACCTACTAAAAGCTTCAAGAAAACAAGTACAATAATCATTATAATCACCACTAACAATGTGTTTGTTTGTTTGGGTTTCATGCCTTTGATCGTTATTTTCTTCGCCATAACCCTCACGATTGTTGTTTGGTTGGTTGGGTTTCACATCTTCATTGTGCTTTCTTTGCACCTCGTGATCTCTTATTGCCTCATGCTCTTTTCTCACCTCTTCTGAGTGCACCCATAGGTCATAATTTTTGTATGCTTCTTTAGCTGATATGAAATACACACTGCCTTTATACCCGGATACTTGTAATAAACAATTTGCTTAAGTCAGGTATACTCCTGGATCACGGCTGCAATAAACAACATATGCTTTGTATGCCATTCCCGAGTTAAAAGGCCAATTTCAAATAAGAAGCAAGCAATTCAAGGATACTACTATTTTGCAAGGACAATTTACAAGCCATACTACTTCAAGACATCACCTCATTTTTATTGAACCAACAAACATAAAGATAGGGACCTACTTGATAAAAAACTTTAAAAAAATTGGGAAGACATTGTTTCTCCCAAGTTCAATAGCTTAAACCTTAAAACTGTTGGGAAGATGTGCAAGTGAACACAAAATGCTAGCATTTTACGAACATACTTGGATTGCATTTCTATAGAACCAATTGTTGATGAGCAATTTGCTATAAATAGTTTGTGTTTAATCTACAACTCATACTCAAACATGAAATCTTTTGAAAAATCAAAATTGCTAGCAATTTACGAACATACTTGGAATGAAAAACCACATGTAAGAAGGGAAACAATAATAAAACTTGGATTGCAACTCACAAGAGACAATAAATAAAACTTGGATAAATTCTTGAGTTAAGTAAAAAATACTTGGATTGCAACTCACAAGAGAGATGAGATGAGATGATTCAAGAAGAAACCCTAATCATGAAGCAAAGAAGATGAGATGGAAAGAAGAAGGGTGTTACCTAAGAAAGTTGGGACAGAACCAAACCGAACGAAGACGAAAGCAGGGATGAGCTTCTTCAATGTCCTCTCTTCAAAGAAACCCTATATGAAACCCAAAATAATCGAAACCCTAGATCTGGTTTTGCTTCTTCACTGTCTTTTCTTCAAAGAAGAAGATATTTCTCTAGGGCGATGACATCTTTGAATCAGCATGATGCCTTTGAATTGCCTTTGAATCGACACGAAATCACTAAGCCTAATCAACACGAAATCCACCAGATCGAAGTTGATACGAGCAACTTGGAAGATACAAAACCCTAGATTTGGTTTTGCTCTTCACTATGCTCATTCTCAACACTTTTCATCTCAGACTAAAGATGAAATCCACTCGTTATAGGTCGAAGATGACGCCGTGAAAAAAACTAGAGAAGAGCAACGAAACCCTAGAGAATAGCTTTTTTTTTGGGGGGGGGAGTGGAGATGAAATCCAGATTTTGGAGATGATCCACCTCTCTGCTCTTCGATCTATTTTTTGGGAAGGGGATAACGACCATTAGCTTTTGAGCAAAAAAATGTTAACTATCCTCTACCTCCATCACACGTGCTAGAGAGCCTCCCCTGGCGTTGGGGCCTGGCTCTCTAGACTGATTGTTTATTTTTTGTATTTGACACAATAGGTTGGAAAATGATCTGTTTGTTCAATGACCGCTATACAGTCACAAAAAAAAACAACTCAGAACGCTCTGCCTGGTCAACGCGCACATATATAGTCTATTTACTGTACTTGTGATTGCACAAATTTTACATCGCAACCCAATCCATTGAATAGGGAAATGTATTAAGGTTGTACTAACATCTTGATTGTTTTGCTCATTCTTTCATAAGTGCTTGTTTGGTACACGTTTGACCATTGTAATGATAATGAGGGTATAAAAACGAAGTAATGGAAATGCTCATTACAAATTCCACTTTAATGGTCAACACAACCTATAATGTCTTATTTTCCCTCGTTTCCTACCGTAGATCAAGAATGACATATAATTCATTGTTAATAACAGAGGGCATATCAAAGACATAAATCATTTTTATTCCATTCCTACTAAACATCTATATTACAATTCAGAGTGGTGTTTTACTATTTATTGTTGACTAGGACAAATGAATTGGAGATAAAAGATGGTCAAGAATGAAAGTTGAGAAATATGTTGAGGGTTGAAATCAATTTCCTATCATGGCGTGTTTATAAATATAAAACATATAGAAGGACAAAGAAAATGAAAAGATTGTGAAAAAAAGTTGGGGGATTGTACATGTGGTGGAGAGAGAAAATATTGTGTTTTATTTTTTAAATAAAAATTATCATAACTATTTGAATAGTTGTTGAATTTTTGTAAACTTAGTACCGTTGAAATGCATTTTTGAAATTCTTTCTAACAAAACCAATGATCAATACAAACGCTAAGATTTTAATATATATATTTAATAATTAAAAAAATTCTAAGTATTTTACGTCGTTAGTATTTTTTCAGAGGAATAAAAATGGCTTATCAAGGCATATTAAGACAAAGAACTCGAATTCCAACAAAACTAATAATCAATACAAGCGCCAAATTATATATATAATCAAAAAAAACTTTCAATATTATTAAAGGAAACAATTGAGATGGACATTTTAATGCACATTTAAACAAAAATCCTAAATTTTATGTTTTGACGAATTCAAATTTTGAGTGAGTCTAATCCTAAAGTTTATAGTATAAATTTTTACCTTATATAATAAGCTCGCACTTCAAAATTGATTGAAGGAAAAAATGGGGATGATGACGTGGTTTCCAGGTCACGATATTTAGCAAAAAATTTGCAGGAGTGCCAACAGCACTGTATTATACTAGTGTCATACATTATTACCGTTGCAATTCATGGGTATACGAAACATACACATTCTCATTCCCATTCTATTTCCATTATGATTCCCATTCTCATTACCATTTCATCGAGTAACCAAATATAGCTTTTTTTTTTAGCAACTTTTACTTTAATGAATTGATTAAGTCAATATGTGTGTTAAACTTGATAAGTTATGTAGGCTTTGGATTTACTTGTTTGACACATAACCCAATTTATTGTCCATCTAAAACAAATACGAAAAACAAGGATGCAATGCGGAAGCATTTTTTTTTTATAGTGAAATAGCAAATGATAATGTTGCTATACTATCAGGAAAAGACCAACTACATTACTTATATATATATATATGTCTATTTGTTCAAAAACTAAAGTGTAATAGCAAGACTCAGTGAGTTCAATTAAGTTCTAGCTAATTTCATACACAAACTAGCTAATTACCCATGAGTATTCAGACCAAATCTAAGATTGCAATGATTGTTGCTATATTTCTTAAACTAGTTGAATGCCATCGTCATCTTCGAATTCATGGTGTGGAAATTGCTATTCATCACATGCTTGGCACTTCTACAACAAGATATAATTGATTTATTTATCTTAATCACAAACCAGTGTGATATAATTTATTTATCTAGAATGGTTTGTTTGTTTGACTTGAAAAAAAGATATCTTGAAGTCTCAAATTTAAAGTTTAGCAAAGACTTGGAGAGTGTCTGAGTTTATAGGGAAATGATTGTGGTTTGTGGGAGTCTCTAAGGACAATTATTTATTAGCGTGGTTTCAGGTGAGCACAATTTGAGAAGCAGATTCCTTGCTTGCACAAGCTCCAAGTTTACGGGTTTATCAATATAATTTGATTGCAACAATTCTAGCTAGCCATGTGTTGCTAGTTTATTTGGTATTTTTTTTGGGTTTTTTTACACTTCTACCCCATCTATAGATAGTGTTTGTAGTTGTATTTTAAAGAAAAAGGGTAAAAAAATATAAAAACACAAAAAAGAGCTAACAAGCATGACTGGCTAGACTTACTCATTTGATTATAATCATGTTTTGCTCTATCATCAACTGTCTTATCTACTTCTCTCTTCTCAATGAATGCTCCAATACCAAGCTTCATATGTATATGTTCTATTTTCTCCAATTAATTTTGGGTTTGATTTTAGTTTCAACTCAACTCCATGAAATAATTATGGTTTACAAAATAAAAACATGTTTGTAAACCATAAAAAAAAAAAAAACCTTTTGAGTTGGTTTGATCCAATAGTCGATATATTACTTATCGAGTCGTAAGTCGTAACTAACCAAATTAACCAATATAGGTTAGCTAAGAGTGTTAATTAAAGTGAGTCGAGCCAATTAAACTAGCGACCCTGCAAATTTGTGCAAAATGGGTAGGAAAGAAATTGAAAAAAGAATGGCGAAATAATTTTTGTTATTGTTATTTTTTAGAATAGCCAATTAAAGTACAAATGCAAAGTTTTGTGGTGCAAGTCTTATATGGGATTGTGTCAAACTCATATTGTTGCGGAATTTTCAAGTGTCTATCAAATATGATGCAGTGTTCTAAAAATCGGCCTAGGCGTTAGAGAAACTCCCAAATTAATGGCTGGGTGGGTCCTGGGCGAGTTTTTTTTTCAATAAGGCTGATTGTGTTTTTATTTTATTTTTCTTTCCTCTTTTTTGGAAATAAACAATTTAATTGTTTTTTATTCAGTATGTGTGAATGTAGCAAAGGATGATTACTTAATGAAATTCTCAAATGATCTGTTGGTACCAATTTTAGTAATGTAGATTTTATCAAACATGACTGAGGTAAATCATGCAATTTGAAGAAAAATAAAAGAGTTGGTTTGGATATTTGTCCATAAATTCAACTTTGTATAAAGTACCCATCATGACCAACTTCAGTTATTTGAGTTTTAATAAATCCATGATTGTTAATTTTCATGTTTTTAAATTTTGCATATGTATCTTGACATTAAATTGGATGTAATTGATAAGGTATTATGCTTAACTTTTGTAAATTATTAAAGTTATAATACAAAACCTAAAACCGCCTAGGCCCCTGGGCGCTAGGCACCTGCTTGTCGCCTGCCGCTCGCCTAGTGCTTTTTAGAACACTGATATGATGAAGCAACTCTTGCAACTAACTACTTAACGGTGGACACATGATTGTTCTCATTGTTAATGCACATTTCCAATGTTTCCTCAACCTCAACATCTCAAAATGATCTTAACAAGCTTAACTTGTTTTCACCTCCCTACTTTCCCAACCTAATTTAGACCTAAAATTGGGGGATCTACATTTATGTATTTGGAAAGAAAATAACTGAGAATTGTATTATTGTTGTTTTTATTTATTGACTGAATACAAGCTTATATAAGCTAACTCTAACATAATCTTATGGAAACAGGAAACTTAAGACTTCCTATTCTATTCTAACTTTCCAAACATATTCTATACTCACTTTTCTATTCTATAACATATGTAGACTTTCTTTCTTTAACACTCCCCCTCAAGTTGGAGTGTATGTTTGTAACACCCAACTTGCTAAGAACATTATCAAATTGATAAGTGCTCAAAGCTTTAGTGAACAAATCTGTCAGTTGATGTAGTGTTCCAACATGCTCAGTTTGAATAGTACCCTCTTGTATCTTCTCTCTAATAAAATGGCAATCAATCTCAATATGCTTCGTTTGTTCATGAAAAACTGAATTAGATGCAATATGGAGTGCAACATCCAAATGTTGTATTCCGGTCTTGTCCATAAAGTGACTTAGGACATGTACAAAATAAACCAAATCTGGTCTCATGATCGTAAAGTATATCAACCTTCCAATGAGCCTGCGATAGGTTGCTGGATTTGGTATTAAACCTCGATCATCTTGTATGAACACCAAATTTTGATCCATAGGATAACATGAAGGCTTTGCTCCAAGATACCCTGTGTCCTCCAATATTTTAAGTGCATATTTTCGTTGAGATAAAACAATCCCTTTGGATGACATCGCGACTTCAATGTTAAGGAAATATTTCAATTTTCCTAAATCTTTGAGCTTGAACTTTGCACCCAGAAATTGTTTTTGTTTCTTCAATGTATTGGAAATCATTATCTGCCAATATTACATCATCAACATATACGATAATTGCAGTAAAGTTGTTACCCATGGATCGAACGAATAATGAGTAATCAACCTTAGACTGATTGCAGCCTGCTGATATGATAACAGAGGATAATTTAAGGAACCATTATCTCGAGGTTTGCTTGAGAACATATAAGGACTTGTTTAACTTGCATACTCCCCCTTTCGGTCGAATCCAGGAGGAAGACTCGTGTACACATCCTCAAAAAAATCACCATAAAGAAAAACATTGTTGACATCAAGTTGACATAAATGCCAACCCTGTGTGGTTGCAAGAGCAAGGAGAAAACGAACAGTGGTCAATTTAGCAACAGGAGCAAATGTCTCTTTGTAATCAATACATTCAACTTGACTATATCTTTTAGCCACAAGACAGGTTTTGTAGCGCTCAACATTACCATCTGGATTAAGTTTGATCTTATAGACCCATTTACAACCATTCAGATGCTTGCCAGGAGGAAGAGGCTGTAGAGTCCAAGTGTTATTGGTTTCTAGAGCATCAATCTCACTTATCATGGCTTGACGCCACTTTGGATCCTGCATAGCCTGCATAAATTTGGTGGATTCTTTGACCAAACAAAGAGAAGTGATGTAAGCCTTGTGAGAGGTGGATAAAAGTTCATAGGAAAGAAAATCAGAAAGGAGGTAAACCATACTTATAAAAGGCCCAACGTTCGAAGCAGATGAGTGGGACGTTCGGGAAGACAATCGAGCATCAAAATGATATTGTTGAAAATAAGATGGTTCACGGGTGGCACGAGTCGAGGTGCGAGGTGGGAAAGGAGGTGGTTTGTTATAGAGAAGTTCAAAATGTGTTTTGCCTTTAAGAACAAAGGACAGTGTGCGATTAATGAGATAGGCAGCACTGAGAACTGCTTCTCCCCAAAAATGTTTAGGGAGATGTGCTTGAAACAAAAGAGCACGAGTAACATTCAAAAGAATTGTTTGATGGGTATTGCCTTTTGAAGCATAAAAATCAATGAAAAAAAATTCAAGTTCATTATCATTAAAATGGTTTGAATTTTGGAAGAAAATTGGGTTTCGACATAATTAATTAATGAAATTAAGAGCGTGCGTGTGTTAGACTTTGTGTTTCATGAGATAAATCTAAGTACATCGTGTATAATCATCAACAATGGTGAGAAAATAACGCGCTCCAGAAAGGGAAGCAACGTAATATCCTCCCCAAATGTCAACATGTAATAAGGAAAAATGAGCAGTATTCGAAATATGAGATACATGAAATTTATTTCTAGTTTGTTTGGCCAAAGGACAAATAACATAATTATTGAAAACACAAGTACTAGCATCGCAAAAAGAGATGAGAATGATATGGAGAGTTTTGTTCTAAAAAGGTGACCTAGGTGATTGTGCCATAACACAAGGTTGTTGTCTTTAGTGATGTGACAAGTGGTGGAAGTTGTGGTGGTGGTGCCGTCCAGATAGTACAAACCATCAAGCTTAGTTGTTGTCTCAATCATCTTCCCCGATCGAAGGTCCTGTATCACACAAGAATTGTTGAGAAAAAGAGAATGTTTTGGAAATTGAGAACCAAAGCTCAGATACATGAAAAGAAAATAATTGAGAATTGTATTATTGTAGTTTTTATTCTTTAACTGAATACAAACTTATAGAAGCTAACTCTGAATACAAGCTTATTGTTGTTTGTATAAGCTTATATCAGCTAACTTTATAAAAACAAGAAACTTAAGACTTCTTATTCTATTCTGACTTTCCTAAAATATTCTATACTGACTTTCATATTTTATAGAGCATTACTACAAGCACCAGGCACCGTCTATCTATCGCGAGATATGAAATAATTCACATCTCGAGGCAGATGGATGGTGCCTGGTGGCCACTAGGCACAGGTCTAGGCACCCTAGATTTTTCCTATTTTATAACATATGTAGACTTTCTTTCTTTAATCGTATTAAAAAAAGATTTCAGGCCCTCCATCCGAATTTAATGCCCGAATTCACCTTGGATTTGTATTTTAGTGCCTATTCACCTTTGATTTGCATCTTGTTGCTATAACTATTTCACGCAGGGATTTTAGTCCTACGTTGTAGAATGTGTGGGGTTCATCTCGACCATCCTCTCCAACAACTAATCACAACCCCGTCCTGTATTTTATTTACTTGATAACTAAAAGTGGTTTTCAACAACGTAGGACTATGTGACAACTGACTAGCCTCATATGGGCCACATCAAATTAACACCCCCTATAAAATCGCCGGTTTAATTAATATTTAATCAGGGTGCTTTCTCAAGAACAATCTATTACTATATATAACCTGAATTGGTGTTTCATTGTCCCCAGCAACTTAATTATTCCTTGAAGCATTTGAGAATGGACGAAGATCAATTTCCAACCCACATACACATCAACCCATTTGACCTTCTTGGCCTTGTTCACAATCCTGATGATACACTCACTAGACTCCAACCTTTTAGTTGTAGATATGAGGATGATCAATCTATCATCAAAGACATACCCCTAAACTCTTCTCACAAAAGTTGGCTGAGACTCTTCATGCCCATTGAACCACCACCACAGCCTACTAATGGTAAGAAGCTCCCGGTGATACTTTACTTTCATGGAGGTGGGTTCATCCTATGCAGTGCAGCCCAGACCAACAATCACAACTTCTGTACATCCTTAGCTAACAAATTACCTGCCTTGATTGTCTCGGTTGAGTACCGTCTAGCACCTGAAAGCCGACTCCCTGCTGCCTTTGATGATGCAGTAGAAGCCATTAATTGGGTGAGAGATCAAGTTTTGAATTTGAATGGTGAGCGCTTGTTGAGGGAGTTTGGTGATTTTTCCAATTGTTATCTAATGGGGTGCAGTTCTGGGGGAGCATTGTTTACCATGCAGGTTTGCATGCATTAGATTTGGATATTGAGCCAATGAACATTAAAGGGCTTATACTAAATCAACCGTTTTTTGGTGGGACTAAAAGGACTAACTCAAGAGTTAAGATCGGTAAATGATAAGATCTTGCCTTTAGCAATAACTGATATGATGTGGGAGCTAGCTTTGCCAAGAGGAGTTAATCGTGATCACGAGTACTGCAATCCGATGATCCATGATGATGACAAGAAGATGGGATTGATTAAGCGTTGTTTTGTGAGTGTGCGTGGTGGAGACCTATTGATGGACCATCAAATGGAGTTTGTAAGGATGTTGAAGAGGAAAGGTGTGCAAGTTGTGAGTTGGTTTGATGATGACGAGGAAGGTTACCATGGCATTGAATTGTTTGAACCACAAAAAGCCGAGGTCTTGTTTTCTGCCATGAAAGATTTTGTGAAGTCAACTGGAGCTACTGAGTAAAGTTTCAGTTTGTTATAAAAGGGTATATGTTAAGTGAATGAGAGGCTTTCATGCATCTATATGTCTTCCCTGCTCTTCGAATGCTTTATGTTTTCTATGGTATATGAACAACTTTGTTGTCTTAAAATCCTTAGAGAAATTATAAAGTACTAAGTACTCACCTAGCTAATACAAGCAATTTTAAAGTTTGAGCTGTTGGACAAATCCAATAATGTGGGCACACATATGTAATATAACGTGTATTGCTATCTTAAAGTATAGTCCATTTAAATATGTGATCTAATAGGGGTATTGGACTATAAGGTATTAATAAATAACATGGTGTAAATAAGGATGTAATTTCTAATTCAATGAGGGGCAGAATTGGAAATTCACAGCCCGTAATTGAAGGGTTGTGACTTATGGACATTATAAATAGGATGGGTCCCCGATTGAGCGTATGCGTAGAAAGAACAAAACTTTGGAATTATTTTCTGTATCCTCTCAACAGAGATCTAAGGGAAAACGCTTGAATCAATCGGAAGATCCAAACAATCCAAACTCATCACAATCAACGGGGAAATCGCTATGGATCGATCCGGTATGTTTCTGTTCTTCTTATTTCCATTGAATCAACTAGAGTCTTAAGCGTATGATTTAATTCAACAATTGGTATCAGAGCAACTCTTGTTGATTCCATGTGAAATTATAAAGGAAAAAATACAGTGATTGATATAGCATGATCTGGACCTACAGTGATATGTATTCATGACAATTGTCTTCACTGTTTCATTGTGAGTGTAATTGTATTTCCTATTGAAATAGATTACAATTTGGATCAAGGTAAAATAGATGTATTAAAAAAAAAAAAAAAAAAAAAAAAAAAAATCCGGTTTTACTGTTACAGTGAACAGTGTTTACGATTTCGTGAACAGTGTTTGCTATTTCGTGAACAGTGACACCGTTACGGTGAACAGTGATACGTGTTACAGTGAATAGTAAACGGCGAACAGTGAATAGTGAAAAACGATTTCACTGTTACAGTGAACAGTATCTACGATTATGCAATTTTTTAAAAATTACTGTTCACATTGACCGTTACTGTTCACATTGACCGCGACTGTTCACCATTGACCGCAACTATTCACTGTTGGGCCTGGCGAATGTTGGGCTTGTATAGTGACTGTTCACGGGCCTTGTGACTGTTCACCTATTGGGCCTGTTGCTGTTATTAATAATTGGGTCTGTTAGTACATTTTACTTTGACTATTGGGCCTGTTGCTGTTATTAATAATTGAGCCTGTTAGTACCTTTTTTACTTTGACTATTGGGCCTGTTGATGTTGGTACTATTGTTTTAATTTATATGGGACCTATGTAATTGTGGGTATATATTTATTTAGACCCAGCTTTTAATTGTATTAATGGCTATATTTTATTTATATATATAGAATATAATTTTGGTTTCATGTATCACTATTGTGTTCCTTATTTAAAAATTTACACCATTTAACTAATAGGTTGCCAAAGCAACCACTGTTAGCAAAATTGGTTGATTTTAAATAAGTGAACATGCTACATCCATGTGAAACAATCGGCCCAAAGGAAGATTGTTTTGACCGGATAGTCCCTAGTCTTAAATATGTGATAAAGTTTACTTTACCATGCTTTTATTATGTCAGTCCAAAGAAAGGCATAATATTAGGCCGGTTTCATTTTGTACGAAGAGTACCACTTACAGATTGATATTTCTGTCCAAAGACTAAATAACAATCCTGTGTTAGGTATCTTAATGTGGGTTTTTTATTTACCTATTGTATGAATTTAAAAGTTTATGCAATTGAATAATGACGTGAATATGTAATTTATTCTCTGTACAGCTAATATGTCTGCTACTAGTATATCTGCTGGTGTAAATAATATTCCCATGCTTAATGGGACAAACTTCAAGGACTGGAAAGAGAACGTGTTAATCGTTCTTGGATGTATGGATCTGGATCTTGCCTTAAGGATTGAGCAACCCGCTCCTCTTACAGATGTAAGTACTCCTGATGCCAGGAAATACTTCGAGAAGTGGGAACGCTCCAATCGCATGAGTCTCATGCTCATAAAGCGAGGTATTCCAGAAGCCTTTAGGGGTGCAATATCCGCAGGGGTGACCAATGCCAGTGAGTTCCTTACTGAACTTGAAAAGCGTTTTGCTAAAAACGATAAGGCTGAAACAAGCACACTTTTAGCTAGCTTGATTTCATTAAAGTATAAAGGCAAAGGAAACATTAGAGAGTACATCATGGAGATGTCTCATCTTGCTTCAAAACTTAAAGCACTGAAGCTTGAGTTGTCTGAGGACTTACTCGTGCATTTAGTTTTAATATCACTTCCTCCACAGTACAGTCAGTTTAAGGTCAGTTACAACTGTCAGAAGGAGAAATGGACTCTTAATGAGCTCATTTCTTACTGTGTACAAGAGGAAGACAGGTTGAAGCAAGACAGAACAGAAAGTGTTCATTTTGCAAGCACCTCTAAAGATAAGGGCACAAAACGAAAGAAGGATTATGAAGCTGCTAAGGGTCCAGCACAAAAGAAACAGAAAGGAAATGAGGGTTGTTTCTTTTGTAAGAAACCTGGACATGTAAAGAAGGAATGTACCAAGTATCACGCTTGGCGTGCTAAAAAGGGTATGTTTCTTGCTTTGGTCTGTTCTGAGGTTAACTTAGCTTCAGTACCTCGAAACACTTGGTGGTTAGATTCTGGTGCTACTACTCACATAAGTGTTTCTATGCAGGGTTGTCTGAGCTACCGAAAGCCAAGTGATGCTGAAAGACGCATCTTCGTGGGCGATGGAAAATCGGTAGAAGTGGAAGCAATAGGAAACTTTAGGTTACTCTTAGGGACTGGTTGTTATTTGGAACTGAAAGACACTTTTGTAGTACCGTCATTTAGACGGAATTTGGTTTCTATTTCCTTGTTGGACAAATTTGGATATTGTTGTTCATTTGGAAATAATCAATTTAGTCTTTCATTAAATTCCAATATTATTGGTACTGGTTCATTAAGCACATTTGATAACCTATATCTTCTTGATACTATTGCCTCATATAATGTAACCTTGCATGTGGAATCACGTGGTACTAAGCGTAAGCTAAATGAAGGAAATTCATCAAAACTATGGCACAAACGTTTAGGACATATCTCGAAAACGAGAATGGAGAGACTTGTGTCAGATGGCATAATAGATTCTCTTGATTTTTCAGACTTTGATGTCTGTATTGAGTGCATCAAGGGAAAACAGACCAAACAAAAGAGATTAGGTGCAAACAGAACTTCAGACGTCTTAGAATTGATCCACACAGATATTTGTGGACCATTCCCTTCGGCTTCTTGGAATGGTCAACAATATTTTATATCATTCATAGACGATTACTCACGCTATGGGTACCTATATCTCATTTATGAGAAATCTGAGTCACTGGATATGTTCAAAGCTTTCAAAGCTGAGGTTGAGAACCAACTCAACAAACGAATTAAAAGTGTCAGGTCTGACCGTGGTGGTGAGTATTACGGCAGATATGACGGTTCCGGTGAACAACGTCCAGGACCATTTGCTAAATTCCTAGAGGAATGTGGAATCGTCCCACAGTACACCATGCCGGGATCACCTAGCATGAATGGTGTAGCTGAAAGACGAAACCGAACTCTTAAGGACATGGTAAGGAGTATGATCAGTCATTCTACATTACCTGAATCACTCTGGGGAGAAGCACTAAAGACTGCAGCTTACATCCTTAATAGAGTACCAACTAAAGCGGCTGCCAAAACACCTTATGAACTTTGGACAGGTAGAAAACCTAGTCTAAAGCATTTTCACATTTGGGGATGTCCAGCTGAAGCAAGGCCTTATCGGCCGAATGAAAAGAAATTGGACTCCAAAACAGTGAGCAGCTACTTCATTAGCTACTCTGAGCGATCTAGGGGCTACAAGTTCTATAATCCCACTATTAAGTCCATTTTTGAAACGGGGACAGCAACATTTTTTGAGGATGTCGAGTTTGGGGGGAGAAATCAGGTACGAGACATTGTCTTTGAGGAGGAATCAATTTCGACTCCTACTACTGTTGTTGACAATGTACATGTTCCACTACCTGTCATTGATCAAGAAGCAGATCTGGAACCTCAACAGGACAATGTTGAACTACTCCCTGCTCCAATTGAATTAAATATTCCAGAAGAACAAACTCAACAACCTCAAGATCAAATGCCATTAAGGAGATCCACGAGAGAAAAGAGAAGAGCAATTCCGGATGATTATATGGTATTTCTCGAAGAACATGAGGAAAATGATGGATTGGTGGAAAATGATCCAATCAACTTCCATCAAGCCATGCAGGATTCTAACTCTCAAAAGTGGATAGATGCTATGAATGAGGAGTACAAGTCTATGCAAGACAATCAAGTTTGGGATCTTGTCCCATTACCTGAAAATACAAAGCCTATTGATTGTAAATGGATATTCAAAACCAAGAAGGACTCAAAAGGTAATGTGGAAAGGTATAAAGCTCGTCTTGTAGCTAAAGGCTTCACTCAAAAGGAAGGCATCGACTATAAAGAGACTTTCTCTCCAGTGTCAAAGAAAGACTCATTTAGGACAATCATGGCTCTTGTTGCACATTTTGACTTTGAGTTGCATCAGATGGATGTTAAAACAGCATTTCTCAATGGCGACATTGATGAAACAATTTATATGGTGCAACCAGAAAACTTTGTGTCTGGAGACCCAAAGAATATGGTTTGCAGACTAAAGAAATCCATCTATGGGCTCAAGCAAGCTTCCCGTCAATGGTACTACAAATTTCATCAAGTAATTGTCTCGTTTGGTTTTAAGACAAATGTTGTTGATAACTGTGTGTATCATAAGTTCAGTGGGAGTAAGCATATCTTCTTGGTTTTGTATGTTGATGACATATTGCTTGCCACTAATAATATAGACATGTTGCACGAAACCAAGAGATTTCTATCAAAGAAATTTGAAATGAAAGATCTTGGTGAAGCTTCTTTTGTCTTAGGGATTCAGATATACCGGGATCGTTTTCGGGGTATTCTTGGATTATCACAAAAGGGCTATATAGAAAAAGTGCTTAAAAGGTTTGGCATGCAAGATTGTAAACCAGGAGATACCCCTATATCTAAAGGAGATAAATTCAGTCTTAAACAGTGTCCTAAGACTAAACTTGAAGTTGTAGAGATGCAAAAGATCCCCTATGCATCCGCTGTTGGGAGTCTTATGTATGCTCAAGTATGTACACGTCCAGACATAGCATTCATTGTTGGAATGCTTGGCAGATATTTGGATAACCCTGGGATGAGTCACTGGAAAGCAGCTAAACGGGTTATGAGATATTTACAGAGAACTAAGGATTACATGCTCACATACAAGAGATCAGATCAGTTGGAGATCATAGGGTATGCTGATTCTGATTTTGCTGGATGCCAAGATAGTAGAAAATCTACATCAGGCTACATTTATCTGTTAGCTGGAGGAGCTATTTCTTGGAGAAGTGCTAAACAGACACTCATAGCTTCTTCCACCATGGAAGCAGAATATGTGGCGTGTTTTGAGGCCTCCAACCACGGATTATGGCTGCGTTATTTTGTCACTGGGCTGCGCATTTTGAATGACATAGAAAGACCACTAAAGTTATATTGTGACAATAAGTCAGCAGTTTTATATGCCAACAACAACAGGAGCTCGTCTAGGTCAAATCATATTGACATAAAGTTCCTGGTTGTGAAGGAGAGAGTAGAGAATAAACAGATTTTCATAGAGCATATTGGGACACACTCCATGATTGCGGATCCGCTTACTAAGGGATTACCACCCAAGGTCTTTCATGAGCACACCGCTCATATGGGTGTTATGTCACATGAGGATATCATGGTTTAGTGGGAGTTTTGTTGTTCTATGATGAATTTTTGGACACATTGGTGTAATTTAGTATTTTCTGCAGAAATAAAGTCTTCAGTCAATTGTCTGTTTATTATATGTTTGATCTCATTAAAGATTAAAGTTGGACCGGTTGGAAATAGACATGTTTGGATCACATCACATGTAATTTCCATGCTCTACATCCATGTTTGATCTATGTCATTTGATTATATTGGTATATGTGACTATTGATGGATTTCGTTACGCTACTTGTGACGCAAATCGCTTTAATCCTATATCAATATAGTCAACGGACGAGATTGTTTCGAAATACCTTTACTTGTGATAGCAAGTTTTGAGCTCATACGGTTATACACATTAACAGTAACATATGTGGCCCAAGTGGGAGATTGTTGGACAAATCCAATAATGTGGGCACACATATGTAATATAACGTGTATTGCTATCTTAAAGTATAGTCCATTTAAATATGTGATCTAATAGGGGTATTGGACTATAAGGTATTAATAAATAACATGGTGTAAATAAGGATGTAATTTCTAATTCAATGAGGGGCAGAATTGGAAATTCACAGCCCGTAATTTGAAGGGTTGTGACTTATGGACATTATAAATAGGATGGGTCCCCGATTGAGCGTATGCGTAGAAAGAACAAAACTTTGGAATTATTTTCTGTATCCTCTCAACAGAGATCTAAGGGAAAACGCTTGAATCAATCGGAAGATCCAAACAATCCAAACTCATCACAATCAACGGGGAAATCGCTATGGATCGATCCGGTATGTTTCTGTTCTTCTTATTTCCATTGAATCAACTAGAGTCTTAAGCGTATGATTTAATTCAACATGAGCAAGCTGCTTAATCATCCTAGCATGCTTAATTATGGTGGTTTCTTTGTTTCCAACTGAACTGGATTTTTGTATTCTATGCATCACTCATTTGACTGCAAAGGCGTAATGGACAAGATGTATTCTGACAGAATATGCTACTGATTCTAGTTGTACCGTTATAGAGGAAAGTTGGGAACAGGAAAAGCATATATAGCACGAAAAGGGTATTCAATTTTCTTAGACTTGATCTGAATCATAGTTAAGATTCGGAATGGTTAATTCAGGAATATTAATTGTTCTAATTCTAAATAATTTCAAGGCCGAGTCAGCAACTTATTATCAGAGTATCCTTCCTGGAGAAGTATTATAGCCTGCAACTCAGTTTCTATGTGTTTTTTGTGTAAACTACATAAACTAGCAACAACACCCAAAAAAAAAAGACGCCCGAACAGAAAAATTGTATTTCACCCCTAAGGCCCTAACCAAACAAATAACCTAGCCTCTACCTCTTTCCAAGCCAACTCTACCTCCATACCATATATATGGTCATTCCCCATCTCAGACAGAACATGAATGCTTCTTTTTGAAGATCCATAGAGATATTTTTCTTGTCAATAAAAAAAAAAAAAAAAAAAAAAAACCCTCCACAAACACCAGATATCAGTGGATATATTTGTCTATTTCCCAAACATCCCTCATAGTGTCCCTGATCACCATGCATATCCAAGTCTGAATCTGTCACCCTTTCAGATAGAGATATTAAGTCATAGAAGTTGATCAATTACATATGGAAAAATATGCTTTGGACCCAGACTAGCCACATCTTCACAAAAGCTGCAACTATTTGGTTAGCTGGAGACAACTCAATATTTAATCACCAACCATTCCTCCTACAAAAATTCCATATCAAAGCCCTCCTCCATACTGCCAACATGTACATGTGTCAGGCAACATCTGTATCAGTAATTTCAAACTTATCTAGAGCAGCGAATTGAAATGAAGAAATAGTTGGAAGGGACACAACTTTTTTTTTTTTTGTGAACTACATACTTTCGCAACAAAACATAACAAATTATAGAATATTCAAAGTTGTTATAAAATCATGCACAGTTGCCCGCTCCCCCACCACATATTACACTGCGATATAGGGAGCTAAAATACCCTTTGTCTTAATGGACCATGCATGATGGCTTTTGGGGAGTTAAACGTTAAAACCCAAATCCCCATAGAATATATCCAAACACTTTGAACTGTATCATTGTTTTTAATTTTGAAAAGATTGAACGTATTCAATACAATGTATAAACAAGACTCATAGAAATGAAATCAATGAAATTCAGGGCAGAATACTAAAAGTGAACAAAGAGGTATTTAGTGTTTGCTTTCTGCTTTTTAGCTATCAAGATCCCGACACAATAAAAAGTAGCACTTGGGAGAGCTGCAGCTCGAGGAAATATTTCACGAGTTTGAGATGCTTTCCATCATAAATTTCAGTCTAGTAATTTCTATATAAAAAAAAAAATGTAACAGTGAATATGGAAGAGCAAGCATGGAAAATAAAAATAAAAATCTATATATTCAACACCATTCAGTTGTAATCTTACATGAAAATTATTTTGACTCTTGGAGATGCATGTGAATGTCCTAATAGCTTTTTGCAAAGCCACTTTATCTCATTTTATTTTTTCATCTGCATTTTGGTCTTCATATTTTACGGTGACAATGACAGACTTTTCTAAAACTGTGGCATTGACCAACAAGAATTTTGCAATTTGAAATTCGAGTGCATGCCCATAAAAGTTTTCCGTCCAAATAAGCTTGAGGTGAGGCAACCAGCGATTCTCTCTGTCAAACCCTCATACAGCTAAACTTGGAACCGATTTATATGACATTACACATCATCAGTTTAAAGTTAAAACATAAGATGTAAAGACAAGACAATTTAATCTAGTAATTAAATTCCTAGGGTTAAGGTGTTACAGAAAAGTGATCCCTATAATTCCATAATACAAGAGTTTCAATGTTGAGGCAAAACTTGAGAAATTTCTTAACCGAGATAAGAAATTGATAATCATAAAAATGATAATCTCTGGGAAGCTTAAACCATTTGAGATTGCAAAAACAGATATGAACTGGCATATCCATTAGGGGTGGGCATCCCATCCCGTGATCCCGTTCCCGTCCCGATCCCATCCCGTCCCGTCCCGATTTTTCCGGGTCTTAATGGAATTGAATAATTTCATCCCGATCCCGTCCCGATCTAGAATGGGATGGGATGGGATGAAGATTTTCAATCCCGCCAATCCCGTCCCGTCCCGAACTAATTTTTTAATATTAATTATTAATATTTTTATTTACTTATTTATTTATTTTATGAACATTTGCATAAAATGTTCAGGTTTCCAGGCTTCCAGCAGCAGGCCCAGCAAGCTTCCAGCAGGCCTTCCAGCAGGCCCAGCAGGCCCAAATGGGTTTTAAATGCCAAAATAAATGCTAACTCATAGACCCCTCACTCCCACATTGTCTCATGTCCCCTTCAGAACATGGCTTCTTTTTTTATGACCCCTCTCATTTCCATTCATAAAAATCACATTTCCTCTCCCTTACCCTCTCTTACAAACCATTCCTCCAGCCAAAACAAAACATTCCCAAGTTGCAATTGCTTCATTTGAGTTCTGTAACAAAAAATGGAAATTGAATCAGCCAAATGTGAATGTTGTGGTCTCAAAGAGGATTGTACCCAAGACTACATAGACGACGTAAAAGCTAAATTCGAAGGCAAATGGCTATGTGGTTTGTGTGCGGATGCAGTAAGGGATGAGGTGCATAGAGGGAAGAAGGTATATGAAATGGATGATGCTGTGAAGGCTCATATGTCATTTTGTCGAAAATATAAATCGAATCCTGCAGTTAGAGTAGCTGATGGAATGAAGCAGATGCTAAGGAGAAGGTCTGGAGAATTGTCATCCACACAACAAACAACTTCATCTTCTTCAAAGAACTATATGAGATCAACAAATGCTTCAAATCCTTGGTTAGGATAACTTTTTTCTTCTGAGTTTCCTGTTTTCAATGGAAGATATATTTACTTGATTAAGTTCCTCTCCCTCTTTCTTATGTTCTAATCATGGTGAAGTAATTCTCAGTTTTCTTCAAATTAATCTTGGATTGGTACCACAAGCAACCCCCCTCCTCTCTCTTCCTTTTGTTTGTTTGCTCTGTTCTTCATTTACCATAACTAAAAGTGTATATACTTTGCTACAAGCTTATTTGAAGAAAAAAAAAAAAATCTATTTTTCACATTTGATGGAAGTCTGTTCCGATATTATCTTCAAAATTTCAACTCAGTCATAATGCTTCTTCAAAGTTATATATCTTTTTTTTTTTTCTTGTGCTGTGTTTTTCGAAAACCAGTACTCATCTGAAGATGTTATGGAATTGAGAAATTGTAGCATGTCATTGTTGACTATCATTCAATAGTATGGATCATAACTCATTGCTCTCAAGTACTCTCAGCCGCGAATTTTCCATGATCAGTTCTAACATTATAATGGCACTAATGAATAGACACACTTATCAAATGTGATAATGTATTGGCACACATTGCTGTGTATTATTTATTTTTATTTCTTTGAAGTCGTAAAAAAATATGTGAACCTATGCATCCAAAAGGTGTTCTTTAATACTACAAAACAGTTTAACAATTTCCGAACAAAACAAAATTGCTGAAATGAACTTTACTTTTATAAAAGAAAGTGAGTTTTGCTTACAGCGGGCTTCCAGCAGTCCAGGCTTCCCGCTGATCCCGTCCCGTCCCGTCCCGTCCCGTCCCGTCCCGAACCCGTTTGGGATGGGACGAGGTTGGGATGAGGTTTTTCCCATCCCGTCCCGTCCCGATCCCGTATGAACGGGATGGGATAGGGATGGGCATATCTCGTCCCATCCCGTCCCGTGCCCACCCCTAATATCCATCCATTTTGGAAGTGACGACAACAATAAAGTTATAAAGACTATGAAATGCATAATTATATTAGCAATACATAATTATTGATCGATGAACTAATTTTTTCATAATTGTCACAATAAAGGTAAGTATGTGAAGGAAGCGAGTATGCAAAGTTAAATTCTTTGCAGTTTGAAGAACTTGCCGTGTAATCTCAAACTTGGGTGGGTATAGGACCAGTACTAGATGGGTGTGTCCAGCAGCCACCCACCCATATCTGCATGGAATAATGAGATAAGACTACTGGGAAAATAAAGCTCCAAGTCGTAGTATGCAACAATTCTATGGAAACGAGATTTGGGGTATCAATCATAGTTTCTACGGGAAGAGAATTTGATGAGAAGGCTGTGATGGCGAGGTTCCTAAGTTGAAGAATGGCTATCTTCAAATTTTTACAATTGATCAGGCGCATGGGCGGACCTACTAAGGGGCGAGGAAAGGGGGGGGGACTGTAGTTTAACAAAAATTTGATTATATAAATTTAGAATATAATATAACAATTATTTATACAAATGTTTTAACATTTATTTGTTGGTGTAGTGGTTTGAGGTTTATCATTTTCAATAAAAAAAAAAGATACTCTTCGAGTGCATTTTTATTTTATTTTCAATGCAATTTTATTAGTAATTGCAAACATTAAAAATATTGAGTTTAATAAAATTTATTAACATTAAATAAACAAATTATTTTTTCACACGTGGTATAAAACCTCCAACAAAAAATATCTAAAATAATAACTATAGAATTCAATGAAAAATTTGAGCCTCATATAAACTATTTTTTTTTTATGAAATTGTATTATGATCATATTAGGTTCGCAAATTTCAATTTTTTTTAGCTACACCTAGTTATTTATCCTAATTATTTTGTGACATTAGTTATATATTCTAGTTAATATGCTCATTTGCTCTTGCTAAGGTTATCGATAGTGACATTATTTTGGTTTAAAATTGGACTACACTGGATCCAATTTGATATATGCAATGTAATTTTTTTTTATAGTTGTATTGTTTTATTAGTTACTAGCTCAGGTAGAAAAAAAATTTGGTTTTACCATTGATAACTACTATTATCAACTAATACGTATTTTCCATTTCGCCCCTCCTCGACTAAAATCCTAGGTCCGCCCCTGATCAGGCGTAGTGATTCGAGAGCAGAGCAAGAAGATTTAAAAAAAAACATGGTTATTCAGTGATTGTCCGTAAATCGTACAAACTAAGTTCAAGGTTTTTTAGGACCGGCTAAGAGAGAGAGGTAATAGGCAGATTGACCGTTTTACCACGAAGCTTGAGTTCTTTCAATGATGAAAAGTGAGTATACTTGGAGTTAACTCAGTGGAATCTGTATATAAATCAAGGTCAAGAACTTCAACATCGAGTCTAATAGCTTCATTTGTCCATGAATTGATTCCAGAAACTTGCACAAAATTAGTAGTTACGTAATTAATACGGGGTCATTTAGAGGATCCCCACCATAATATGGTAATTAGGGTCCGACACTATATTGTTCAAATATTAGTGGATCTTCTTCACTTTTTGCTAAGCATGGTCTCCTCATCCTGACTGTTGTCTTTTGCATGTGCTGTGCACGTGTCTTCTTATATATTTTCATAATGGTAGAACTGCCCATAGATATGCACCCCTACTGTAATTAAAAAATTAGTGTTCCCTCTCCTAATTTCAAAAAACACATCTCAAAGATGATCTTGAACCTAATTCATGACTAAAAGTTATGTAAAAATATAAATATATTCATATTCCTAAACATATTGATGTGGTGTTGTTATTTATGTATTTAAATTTCAGTTACAATGAAACAAACAAATATGCAATATTTTAATGCAATTTGATATTTTTTTCAAAGTTGTTTCATGTCCCTAAAACACAATTGATCGATTCTTGTTGAATAATCTGAAAGTAAAAAATAAAAAAAATATGAAAGTAAATTTATGATTGGTTTTTAAAAAGGCGAATAAATTTTAAAAATTGATCACTTAAAGATAATAATGTCTTTCTAATTATTTTTAAACCATAAGTTGGGTTTGTGACTTTTAAAAGTCTTTAATTATATAAAATAGGTCTTTTGAGACATTTTCAATTATTAGAGTATGATGTGATTTATACTTATAAAAAGTGAGCCTTATAATTTATTTTTCCTTTAATTAATTCAAACCCACCACAATCTCATGACTTTTCTACCACCAAATCTCTACCCCATCAAATCTACAAGTATCTTAAATGTACAATAGTCAATAGTAAGTCCAACTCATTTTACACATTCCCAATTCCACTTCTCTATTTCCCCACTTCACCAAGTCCAAAATAAAGCAACACACATGATCATAGATATGGTTAATCCCCACAACCCTAGGGGTGAGCAACAATCCTTGTCCTGATCCTAGTCCCAGGCAAATTCGAATCGGAACGGGTTCAATAAATTTGGTCTGGGACCGTTCCGATTCGTCCTGGTTCCTGTAATGGATCTGTTTCGAGCACAAACCCAACTCAAATTGTGCCTCGATTGTCCATCCTTTCTCTGTTTCTTATTTTTAATGGGTCTGAGAGGGTCTGTGTCTTCTTCTTCCCAAAGCAGCTTCATCGATTGCTTAATTTATCATCAATGGCATCATCATCACCATAGTTGCTTCATCGATATTCAGCCAAAAGAAGATCGACGAAGCTCATCAGCCGACTGAAACCTTTGAGCCAGTCAAGATCCGGATGGATTTACATCAAAATTTATCCGTTACAATGGTGTATAGGGGCGAATCGGTTGAGTGCAGCTAAAGTTCAACGGGACGATTTTCTTGGTTATGAACCTAAGGAACTGGATGTGGAAGTTAGGCCAGAACACGACGTGTTTTTTTATTATGAAGTGAACAATCTGGCAGTGGTGGTTAAGCCAAAATTTGAAGGGGCGGTGAAAGAAGCGTATCCTACTGTGGCGGTGTTGGAACCAGACGTGGAGGTGACGCAGTTGAAGAATGTCAAGAAATAGACAAGCTAAATTGAAGATAGAAGAAGAACTGGAGCTATGCTCCTCTCAATTGAAACAATCGAGCCTCTATTACAATTATATCAAAACTCCTCTCCTTTTGTTCTCTGTTCTTCTGCCTCTTATAGAGGATTGTTCTTCCCCTTCTTACACATTAACAAAAATTGCTCTAAGAGCCAATTATAAGAAGACACCTGGCTTCTACAGTATTCTTAACTAACATTTTATGAAACATTCCAATTCTACCCTCTCAATTGCTATTTGAATTTCCCGCCATACAATTCTACCCTTCTCAACCAATTTGAATTTCCCGCCAATTATAAACCTCCCAATTCATGACAATACCCACTGCTCCAAATGATCCTTGTCCTCAAGGATCG
The DNA here is from genome assembly GCA_003290165.1 of Berberis thunbergii. Lineage (NCBI taxonomy): Eukaryota > Viridiplantae > Streptophyta > Magnoliopsida > Ranunculales > Berberidaceae > Berberis > Berberis thunbergii. The sequence continues at coordinate 85,125 of QNQO01008414.1, forward strand.
AACGAAGGAAATTTGGTGGTAATGGTTGAGGCGTCTTCCCAAGTAGCAGCAGCTGGGGTATCATTGGACCAGTGAATCAACCATTGTGTAACTGATTGGTTGTTCCTTGGAACCATTCGTCGAGCGAGGACAGCAACAGGAATAGCGATGAAATCTCCCTGTTGATCAACCAATGGCAAGGTTGGGGATGGTATGGATGAGGCGCCCAATTTCAGTTTGAGCTGAGAAGCGTGAAAGACAGGATGTATTCTGGATCCCTCTGGTAGGGCCAGACGATAAGCCACCTTGCCAACTGAAGCAATAACTTGAAAGGGGCCATAATATTTAGCTGAGAGCTTCCTGTTCTTGCGGAGTTGGACTGATAGTTGTCGATATGGCTGAAGTTTTAGATAAACCCAATCGCCAACAGAAAATGTCCGTTCCTTCCTGTGTCTGTCAGCATAGAGCTTCATCCTTTCTTGGGCCTTATGTAATTTCTCCTTGAGAATAGTGATCATGTCCTCTCGCTGTCTCAGGTATTGCTTGAGCTCTGGAAGGGCAATTGAGTCGACTGGAGGCAGTGCTAAGAGAGGCGGAGAGTAACCATAGAGGGCCTTGAATGGGGAAGTCTGCAAACTGGAATGATAGTTGGTGTTAAACCAGAATTCAGCCAAGTATAACCACCAGGACCATTTAGAAGGGGAGTGTCCAGTCATGCAGCGCAAGTAGGTCTCGAGGCACTGGTTAGTTCTCTCTGTTTGACCATCCGTTTGAGGATGGTATGCTGTACTGAGTGATAAGGAGGTGCCCAATGCCTTGAAAAGGTGCTTCCAAAAAGAGCTGATGAAAATGCTGTCTCTGTCAGATATGATGGATTGAGGGAGACCATGAAGTTTGAATATGTTGGTGAGGAACAATTCAGCAACCCCAGTGGCAGTGTATGGATGGTTAAGGGAGATGAAATGACTAAACTTAGTCAGTCTGTCTACAATCACCAGGATGACAGATTTCCCATGAGACATAGGTAAGCCTTCGATGAAATCCATGCTTATGTGTTGCCATGCGTGGTCAGGAATCGGTAGAGGTTGAAGTAGACCCCCATACCCGGATTGATCACTCTTGTTTCTCTGACATGTGTCACAAGCTAAGATGAATTGTAAGACCTGATTCCTCATTCTAGGCCAAAAAAACAGATTTCGAAGCCTCTTCCAGGTTGCAGTAATCCCAGAGTGACCACCTACTGTTGAGGCATGCAATGACTCAATAAGCTGGAGCCTAAGTTCCCCTTGTGAGCCTATGTAGAAACAGTTTTTATGCTTCAACAATCCATGGTGTAAGGAGTAAGGTGGAACTTCATCAGCCTGGATGAGCAACTTGGGTAACAATTCCTGAGCTAGAGAGTCATCAACATAGCTTAAGAGCACATCCTGGAGCCATTGAGGACTGACAGTGGATATGGACAGACAATGATTGGAGACTATAGGAGTTCTTGAAAGGGCATCGGCCACTAGGTTTTCACTCCCCCTCTTATAGCTGATAGTGTAGTCGTATCCCAAGAGCTTAGAGAGCCACTTTTGTTGGGTAATGGTAGTGATTTTCTGATCCAAAAAATGCTTGATGCTTTGATGGTCTGTCAGGATGAAGAATTTGGCCCCCAATAGATAGCTTCTCCATTTCTTGACTGCGAGGACAATTGCCAAGAGTTCCTTTTCATACGTAGATAGAGCCAAGTTCTTGGGACCCAAAGCTTTGCTAAAAAAAGCAATAGGGTGACCCTGCTGCGAGAGGACAACACCAACACCATGAGAGCTAGCATCAGTTTCCAAATAAAAGGGAGCAGAAAAGTCTGGAAGGTGTAAGACAGGAGTGTGGATCATGGACTGTTGCAGAGTGTAGAAGGCCTGCTGAGCATTATCATTCCACATGAAGGCGTCTTTTTTCAGTAAGTCTGTCAGTGGTTTAGCAATACAACCATAATTCTTGACAAATTTTCTATAATAGCCTGTGAGTCCCAAGAATCCTCGAAGTGCTTTGACTGTGGTGGGTATAGGCCACTTAAGCATAGCATCCACCTTCTCCGGGTCCGCTGCAACCCCATTTTCAGTAATGATATGGCCCAAGTAAACTAACTGCTGCTGGCCAAAGGAACACTTAGACAGCTTTGCAAATAAGGAGTGGTGTCTTAGGGTAGCAAGAGTGATATCTAAGTGTTGTAGGTGGAGTTCAAGAGATGTGCTGTAGATAAGAATGTCATCAAAGAAAACAAGAATAAATTTTCTTAGGTAGGGCTGAAAAACTTGATTCATGAGAGATTGGAAGGTAGCCGGGGCATTAGTGAGGCCAAAGGGCATTACCCTAAACTCAAAATGACCGTGATGGGTTTTGAAGGCAGTTTTATAGACATCGGAAGGGTGTACCAAGACTTGATGATACCCGGACCTAAGGTCAATTTTAGAAAAGATCTTGGCCTCATGGAGTTCATCTAATAACTCATCAATGAGTGGCATAGGAAACTTATCTTTAACCGTGAGCTCATTTAAGCGCCTATAATCAACACAAAACCGCCAGGAAAGGTCTTTCTTCTTTACCAATAAAATAGGAGCAGCAAAAGGGCTATTGGAATGTTGTATTAACCCACTAGCAAGCATTTCCTGTACCAGTTTTTCAACCAGATCCTTCTGTATGTGAGGAAGCCTGTAAGGTGGTTGAGAGGTGGGTAAGGCCTTTGGTTTTAATGGAATTTTGTGGTCTAAACCTCTTGAAGGAGGAAGGGAGGTAGGAGGCTGAAATATATCAGCATAGGAGTTCAGTATAACTGCAATCCGTGGATCAATAGGTGCAGTCTCTGTAATAGGAGTGAGAGAGAAAAACTGACCTATAAGAGTAGGGACATGTTTTTTGAAGAATTTAGAGAATTTGGATGATTCTAAGAGATGTATAGAAGCTGAATCCTGAACTCCCTGAAGTGTGATTTGCTGACCTTTGTGGGACAGAGTGAGTTGTAAGGTTTGCAGGTTGAGTACAATGTTTCCAAAGGGCTTGAGCCAATCCCCTCCTAATACCATGTCATACCCACCTAGAGAAAGGACACGTACTAAGCTCTCAAAGTGGTGGTGCTGCATAGTCCAATGGAGGGGGCTACAAATGGAAGAACTAGTGAGTAGTTGACCATTAGCAACTTTAACCATCATTTGGGGAGTAAGAGAAGTAGGCCAATTGGTTGCTTTGATGACCTTAGGATCGATGAAGGAATGTGTACTCCCCGTATCAATAAGGATGGAAATAGGTTTACGTTTGACAAAGCCTTTTAGTAAGATGGTGTTGGAGGAAGAGCTACCATGCAAGGCATGGATGGAAAGTTCCATCTCCGAGGAAATTTCTTGACTAAAATCAGTGGGACTATCAGGGTCAGGTGAGGTGTCTTCCTGTAACACTTCATCAGCCACTAACAAAAAGAGTTGTTGAGTTTTGCACAAGTGACCTGGCTTATATATCTCATCACAATTATAACACAACCCTTTTTCTCGTCGAGCTTTCATTTGGGCGTAATTAAGACGTCGAATAGGAGGGTTTGTTAAAGGGCCCTTGTTGTGGTAAGATGTAGTAGGCTGGGTAGGATGGAGTGGAGGAGTCTGATTAGGATGAGACACTGGGAATGGTGTAATAGGGTTGGATGGCCCTTGTGAGTAGGGTAATGGAGGTTTAGACCAAGTAGTGGAAGAAGTATGGGCAGGGTAAGGGCGTCGAATGGGAGGAGTAGGTGACATAACATGATGATGACACCCTTCCTGCAGACGAGCAAGGGAGAAGGCCTGAGCTACTGATTGAGGCCGAAACATTTGGATAACATTCTTAATCTCCGGTTTTAAACCACTGAGAAAACTCAAAATGAAGTAGGGTTCAGTGAGGGTGGGGTTGTGTAAGAGCATGGAGGATTTAAGTTCCTCAAATTTGTCATAATAAGCTTCCATAGTTTGGGTTTGAGAGAGCTTGTTAAAAGCATCCACGTAATTGTCCGATATGGGATCCTCAAACCTAGCACAGAGATCATGGACAAGTTCAGGCCATTGGGCATGGGGCTTGCCAATTTGGTAGTCCAGGAACCAACTATCGGCCTTGCCATCCAGGTGTATAGATGCAATGGGAATTTTATTGACCTCAACAACATTATGTAAGTAGAAATAGCGTTCACATTTTTTCACCCAACAACGGGGATTCGAACCATCGAAATGAGGAAAATCAATCCGAGGAAAACGAAAGAAATTACCTCCACCATCACTGGGAGGGTGGGTGGGAGTCCTCATCTGGTCGTTATACATCCCTGGTCCCTGTGGTGTGCTGGTTTCCCCTCGATGAATCCCTCCTACGACTCCCTGAATCAGTTGATCAACCTTTGAATCTAGTCTCCTTCCTTGTTCGTCGCTTGCTTGTGCAATCTACTTCATGTCCGTTTTCATTTCTTCCATCTGGCCTGAGTTTTCTACGATGTACTTCTTTGTTTCTTTCATGAAATTTTCTAACTCTCTCGCTCTCGTCTCCATTCTGTATTTCTAGGGTTTTGGATCAGAGAAGCTCTGATACCAATTGTCAAGAAATAGACAAGCTAAATTGAAGATAGAAGAAGAACTGGAGCTATGCTCCTCTCAATTGAAACAATCGAGCCTCTATTACAATTATATCAAAACTCCTCTCCTTTTGTTCTCTGTTCTTCTGCCTCTTATAGAGGATTGTTCTTCCCCTTCTTACACATTAACAGAAATTGCTCTAAGAGCCAATTATAAGAAGACACCTGGCTTCTACAGTATTCTTAACTAACATTTTATGAAACATTCCAATTCTACCCTCTCAATTGCTATTTGAATTTCCCGCCATACAATTCTACCCTTCTCAACCAATTTGAATTTCCCGCCAATTATAAACCTTCCAATTCATGACAAAGAGCAGCAAGACCGACATGAATGAGGAGGAAGAGGATGATCAGTTTGATGTCACTGGATCCAACTTGTTGCCACCGAGTCGAACTGATACGATAGAAATCTTTAAGGAGTATTCATTATATCCGTTAGGTTTGGTCATCAACGAAGAATCGTTAAGTATTGATAAAGCTATGTTATTGCTAATTTCATAAACCGACTAAATTCATGTCTCAATTTCAGAGAATGGCTATGTTAATTGATAATTTGAAGGCTCTGTGAGTGAGGAAGGAGAGAAAGAGGGGAAAGGAAAAGGAAGGGAGACGTGTAAGTCGGCCTTCGGGTCTACACAAGAAAATTCGTTATCCCCGACTGTTACACAGGAAAATTCGTTATCCCTGATTGTTCAGGTTCTGTTTCACTAGACTGGGATTGGGACCGAGACAAGCCCGTTGATTTGAAGTCATTTTATTTAGTTGACTCGTTCGTCTAATTTTTACTTCGTTAATATGGCACCTCCGTCAATTCAAAGTTTCTGTTTTAGTTTAGCTCGAGTGTCCAACATTTGCATCGTTTTGTGCGACATTCTAGAACACTCGAAGTCATTTTATTTGGTCAACTCGTTCGTCTAACTTTTACTTCGTTAACTTGACACTTCGGTCGATTAGAAGTTTTTATTTTCCCAAATTCTAGAGAGCCAGGCCAGACTCTCTACCCTCAATCATCCTAGAAATGCTCATAATCCCCCATCTTTAAGACGATGAAAGGTAGAGAGTCTGGCCTGGCGCGCCTAGCCTAGCTCCCTAGACTTGTTCTTCTATTTTAATTTGACTCGGGTGTCCAACATTTGCTTCGTTTTGTGCGATGTGACATTTTAGTCGACTCGAAGTCATTTTATTTTGTCGACTCGTTCGTCCAACTTTTACTTCATTAATTCGACATCTCGGTCGATTCAAAGTTTTTGTTTTAGTTTGACTCAGGTGTCCAACATTTGTTTCATTTTGTGCGATATTCTAGTCGACTCGAAGTCATTTTATTTAGTCGACTCATTCGTCCAACTTTTACTTCGTTAACTCGACACCTCGATCGATTCGAAGTTTCTGTTTTAGTTTGACTCGGATGTCCAACATTTGCTTCGCTTTATGCGGCATTCTAGTCGACTCGAAGTCATTTTATTTAGTTGAATCGTTCGTCCAACTTTTACTTCGTTAACTCGACACCTCGGCCAATTCGAAGTTTATGTTTTAGTTTGACTCGGGTGTCCAACATTTAATTATTTGGTTGATCAGACCAAAAATTCATTGTGAATATCTGACTTGCGTCCTGATTCCTTTTAAGCTTCTTACGCCAATTGTTTTTCATAGCTGTGCTATGAAACTATTTTGGTTTTGTGAGATGTCTGTTCTGAAAATGAAACTTTATTGATTCTTTGACCATTATAGTAGTCGTTCTTCTGGAATGGCTCTGTTACATTGTAGAGCGTTTTCTCTGTTATTCTTATGTTGCTAGTGTCTATCCTTGCGTTGGTGTTCGTGCCTCCGCTACTCCTTCTAATTTACGGCCTTATTAGCTTGGGTGGTTATCGCTTCCTGTTTGGCACTGCTTGTTAAGGCCTGATGGAGTTTGTTAGTTCATTTATAAGTGACTTTGGTAGAATTTGTCTCTGCTGCTAAGATCTTCGGAACGCTGATCTTTTGACTTCGATACAGGTTTGTTAAGGTGGGAGGTGCTTCCTTCCCAGAGTGGATGCAGTGTAGAGCATATATCAATTCCCCTTTTGAATATGTGGTTATTGTGTCTGCCTTTTCTTTGCCTTTGAACTATTTGTCTGATATGCAGACAAACTCGTCCAGTTGTTCCCTCTGGATCCAATGTTCAATTTCTTCTTTCAACTTGTAGCAGTCTTCGGTATCATGTCTGTGATCCTTGTGGAATGAACAATATTTCTTCTTGTCTAGTCCTTATGGGTCTCCTTTCATCCTGGTTGGCCAGTTGAAATTCTCCCAGTTTGATATGTGTTTTAAGATATCGATCCTACTTACTTTTAGGGTTGTGTATGGTTTATACTATTTTCTCATTACAATGGTTATTCGCTCGTGATTGGGTCACCTCGATTGCGATTTCCTGGATTTCTGCTAGTTGTGTTTCGTGCATCCATCGCTTCGATATTTATTTAAATGAATGTTGTCCTTCTGTGATCCACTATCTTATCTTCTTTCATCTTTTCTTTCTCACTTTCTCGAATGGTTCTCCCTCTCTTGGAGATTCTTTCTCCTTGCAACTTTCATTTCTTTGAAGGGGTCGAAGAAAGTGCCTCTTTTCAATCCGGCAACAAAAGTTGCAGCGGCCGTGCCGTCACTGCATCCATCAATTATTGTTAGTTCATTGGTGAAGCGAGTAACATATTCCTGTATTGTTTATTCTGGCTTTTGTCGGATGTTCAAGAGATAGTAGGGTCATTTCCTCATTCGTTGAATCCCGATGAATCTAGTGATGAAAGCAGTGGCTAAGGCTTGAAAAAAATCTATTGACCTCAGTGGCAGGCTGTTGAACCAATTTATTGTTGTGGATGTGAGGCTAGTTAGGAATGTTCTGCACAGGATCAACTCTGTGACTTCTTTTAGAGCCATCATGTGGCGGAAATGTCTTAGGTGATCAGTCAGGTCAGTGGTACCATCGTACACTTCGAACTTCGGCGAAATGAATTTCTTCGACATTGCCTTCTTCATGAGTTCGTCAGAGAATGGTGGCTTGGCCAACTCGTATAGTACGTTGGGATCCGTGACTCTGATGCTGAATGGGATCTTAGCAATCATTTTGCTGCATTAAAGAGTTTTGTCTCGGTTGAATTCACTGTTATCGACGTTTCCCTGTTGGGGTTCCGCTAAGGCTTTGTCACTCCCTTGAGTTCGGATAATAGAGTTTTGTTGAAGCGGTGCTGGAATAGGGTTGGCTGGCTAAATGCAATCCTAGGTGAATTTTTTCTTGCATCTCTGTCATGTATTTCATCTGTGCCACAAGCAAGTCTACCCGAGGGTCCGTGGCAGCGCCGATGGCCGTCTGGGATGTCAGCGGATCCACATTCTTAGATGCTATTGATTCAGTGTTTTGGGTTGCATTTTCTCCTTGAGCCGATAACGATCTGTCAATGGGAGAGTTGTCTCTATCATTACTGGATTGGGGGTCTGTAAAGTGCATTATTCATTCTGATGAATTTTGAAATATTTTGCTAGGTTGTGGTGAGTTTTGTCACGTGTGTTTTGTTTTAGAAAATGAAACTTGTCGTTCCCCACGTATGGCGCCAAATTGTTGGAAGAAGGAAGTAAATAAGGACAAAACTCAGTTAAAGTTGCATACATTTCTTTAATGTTTCATTTACCTTTTACAATGGTCGTAGTTAACTCTCTGCATGACTTAAGCATGTGAGGCACAATGAAAGGAGATGTTTCTATAACTGTCTCCTCCTTAATGGAGATGCGTTCATGGAGGCATAGATCCTTCCACGGCTCTTTCTCGGTGCACCATTATTCTTCTTTATGAGAGAACGTGTATCGGGCCTGAATTTGGGGTTTGATTCGCCTGGGTTTGGATTCGGATCCTGTTTACACCTCCTTGGTGGTGGGCCTAGTCTAGAACTCTATAATTGTCCTCAATCCTTCAGGGCTTTATGAGCTGGCCCAATGGATCGGGCGTTGTATTTTCTTGATGAGACTTTATGCCACGTGTATAGCCATGATGATCAATTTATTTTTATGTATCATCAAAATCAAAGGAAAAGAAATTGCCTTCCTTTCTATTTAGGATTCCAGAAACTTTGGAGCAGGTCTTGGTTAATTGGTATAACTTTTGTTACACAAATCCAATTATGGTGATTCTTGTTGTTAATTAAAGCTAAGAGATATGGCTTCAAGTCTTATGTTGACCACTTTACCCCATTGAGTCGTTTGTAAGGAGGAAAATGTGAGATAATCAGGACTAAAAAATCAATGTTTTTGGAAAAGAGTTTGTTTCAAAAATAATTAGAGAGAACTATATCCTTGAGGAGGTGGGAGAGCCGTATCCTTAAAGAAAGTGGAAACCTTAACTATTAGAGAAGATTACATACAATTTTCATTATACTTTTTGGAGTTGTATTGTTGGCTAACCTAAGCTTCCACATAAGGCGAAGATATGAACTCCTAGATGTAGCTAATTTGATTGGTATTTGATTCATTTTTTATGCTTTCATGATGAATAATGGTATTTGAGAATTTTCCCTTCACTTAATATAAAAGTTATGTTTTCGTGTGACAGCCGATTATGTTTTCTTTTCCATAGATTATTTTAATCTGATGATTGTTTTCTTTTTCTCTATATAAGTCTAGTCATGCCCTTCTTATGTGTGGAATGTTAGGGTTCAATTTGATTCTGGTAGATTGGTTTATGTGATTACCTTTTACTACATTATTGCCTTTGGATATATCGTCGATTTAAGATATCATATATGATAAGTCTTTGTGCTTTCTAGAAAAGGAAAATTCTCATATCTATTTACATTAGACTATATTGGTATGTTAAAAATTATTTTTCGATTATGTTGTTTGGGATGTGAAACATATAATTGAGTTATAATAATTGAATCTATATAAGTTGAATTGGTAAAATCTAAGAGGGATTCTTGGACCCTTGCGATTTTTCGTTCACTTAATTCAATCCTTAACATTAGAGAATGGGGTGTCGATACCACGAGGAAAATGATATAAAAATAGGTTCAAATTAATAGCAACAAAACAAGAAACTAAAACTAAGAAAATCTTGAGAAAAAAAGACATTGAATTTAAGTGAACAAAAATCGAGAATGAAAAATCATAAGGGTCTAAGAATCCCTCCTAGATTTCACCGCTTCAACCTATATAGATCAGTTGTGATAACTCAATTATGTGTTTCACATCCCGAACAACATAATTGAAAAATATTCTTTAATGCGCCAATATATTCTAATGTAAATAAATATGAGACTTCATTTTTTCTAGAAAGTACAAAGACTTGTCATATATGATATCTTAAATCGACGATATATCTGGAGACAATAATGCAGTAAAAGACAATCACATATATCGAATCTTTCGGAATCAATTGAACCCTAATATTTCACACATAAGAAGAGCATGACTAGACTTATATGGAGAAGAAGAAAACAATTATCGGATTAAAAGAATATATGGAAGAAGATGATTGACTTCAAACCTTACCGCAAGTGCACAGATCGATTCCCACAAGGAGAGCTTAATAGAAGTTGAAAAACTTGTTCTAAAATCAAAACTCAAAATACTTAACCTAGTAAAATAATGAATTGTCGTGAAAATATAAAATAAATGGAAGTGCATGAAATAAAAATGCAAAGTAAACCTAAATGTGAGAGTTATTAGAGCATTTGGCTTACCATCATGAGTAGATGACACCATTAGGCCACTCTTAGATTAATCTCTTCAAATGTCATCAACACATCCTAAGAAGATTCTCATCTCACCTTAGGATGGAAAATATGATATTATGAACAAATTGATTTCAAGCCTAAGTTATATTAGTAACCTAAGAATCAAATATGGATTTAAAAGTATAAAATGAATCCTCCAAGGTGAAACACCAAATATCTAATAAATCATAATTAAACTTAAACTAACAATATGTAAACATTGTACTTAGGGGCTTGTTAGAGAAATTGCAAGTATAGAAATTTATCTAATCTTGAGCTTAAGAAGTAAAAGAAGAAAGCATGATCTGAATTCATATAATGAAATATAAAATATCTAACTTACCTCATAGGTTCATGACTGATGCAGGTTTAACTTACCTAAATTAATAAGTTTATTTAACCCGCTTGTAATAACCACAAGTGCACGATGCCTAACTGGTAGACAACGGCAAGTACGGGTCGATCCCACGAGGAAAGTAAGTGCAATTGAATTTTAGAATTTATCTAAACTAATTTAGAGAAAATGGGGTTACAGTGTTTTTAAAACTAAACTAAAAATAAATAAAAAATAAGAAAAATAAAATAAAATAAAATAAAAGATAGATGAGATGGATTTTGTGGGCTTGGACTCACCAATGAGTTAGCAAAAATATTTAAATCTAAATTACTGAAAATTTAAACGAGAAGCTTTAGGGATGAGAATCCCTTGCTTACACCGAAGATGTGATCATTAAAATTCAATTCAACTTATATCATGTTTCTATCAAACATTAACAAATTATCTCAAGCAAATACGCTCTTACCAAGTATTAAGTGTCTTTTTAGGGCACACTTAATCAAAGTTTAAGCTTAATATTTTTAGCACATACTTTGAATATTGATAAAGGGTAATTCTAACTACCAAACATATCAAGTTTAATTTCTCGAACATGAAAGGTGAAAGCAATTTATCAAAAATTCAGAAATAAATTGTAATTAACAATTAAGCACACAATTCAGTAAAATAAATCAAAATGATTTATGCCACCCCTTTGGTTTGTCGTAAACTCGATGTGGTGGTACTCAACAGATCAGTAGGTGGTCCGAACACAGATCCCGAGAAAATGGTTGCAAATGCTCTGTTGTGGTACTCAGTAGGTTCGGGAGTGTGAATAGCCAAAAATAGAATTTTAATCAGTCTCCCGCCAGGCGCACAGTGCCTCGGTGACTCCGCCTTCCTCCGTTCTCCTCGCGAGCGTCCTCGTCCTCCAACTATCTCCAGAACCTGCAAAAGAAGAGAGAAGGTGAGGAAACGACGAGAAAACACAAAAACAGAGAGAGTGATCTGAGAAGGAGGCTCCCATGTTTCCGCTGTCGCGGTGGTTGTGCGTCGCGGACGAGCCGCTCTGTGATGGTGGCCGTGAAGGAGGGAGACAAGAAGAAGGTCGAGACGAAGAGAGGCCGAGATGGCGGCTGTGAGAGATGCTCTGGCTCTATGGCGAGGCGAAACAGAGTCACGTGATGGGGGCTCTGTTTCGCGGTGGTTGTGGCGGCTCGTGATGTGGTGTTCGAAGGTGATAGTGGTTGATGGATGATGTTGGTTGATGGACAGGGACGGTGATGGAGGTGGCGCTGATGCGAAACAGGGTTGTCACGCCCCTATTTTGTGGTGGTGGCGGTTGTGCTGTCCGGAGGTGGTGGTGGTGCTCGGGTGATGGTGGTGGCGAGGTGACTGTGGCGGTGATTGCTGAGTGAGTGAGAGATGGATGAGTGGTGATGAGAATCACTTGTGAGGAAGAGGTTTTGATTTTTGTGTAATACTTCTTTTCCCTTCTCTTCCTCCCCTTTTCTCACCCTATTCTCTTATATTTATAGAGAATGATCAAAGTGAATATGGATGAAATAAAGGGGAGATTCATCAAGGTATAAATGAGAGAATATTCTCTAGGGGTAGGATTGGATTTGGTTTTATGGGTAGGTTTTGGGTTTAGGTTTGTGACCATATGCTTTGTACCACCGCTAGAATCGACCAATTGTCATTCCTTAAATTGTCGCCTTAATACGATTTCATCGTTCACGCTCAAATTCCTACAAAGACATGAAAACGAAATAATTACTATAAAATATAATAATCGAAACACTAACATGTATAAATTAAGGGATATATTATGTAACAATTATGTGAATATCAAATACCCCCAAACCTATATTTTGCTAGTCCTCGAGTAAAACAATAAAAATAAAATTATAACTCACTTTCGCAGGAATCATCGGTTGCACTTGTCTTAAACGTGCAACAAGGCTTTGAACCCCTAGATTACCTCTAGTGAACGAGTTATAGTCTCGTGAGGGTTTCCAGAAATGTTACCCGCAAACATTACTGACTCAAAAAAAAACTTGGTCAAACAATGTTCATTTTAAAACTTCAAGATATGCAATAAATTAACAGTGTCATTTTAGTGTATCAACAAATTTCCAAATAATTTAATATTCTCCAAAGATTAGAAAAAATTTACAATCATCCTCAACTCATCAACATAACTTTTTGTTTCAGAGTAAAATAATGACTAAATCTCATGTAGAAAGTTTGTTTTGACTTCAAACCTCTCATGTCGCTCACAATAAAACACTCAGAGATTTGGTATTTCACTCAATTTATATGTGAGGAAAAGAGTAAATAATGGAAAATAATCATCTCACATATAGTAATATGAAGAACGAACTTTTCAAGAATGGAATGAACATGATCTCATGGACAGGAATATCAATTACTTTTGGGAATGTTGAATCAAACACCATAGGTCTTGGTTATTAAATCTCCACATTTACGAAACCAACCTTTACCTAAGATCAACTAGGACTTTGTTGGGTTATAATGGGGCTTGGGTAATGGTTAATAAGGGATGTCAAAGGATTATAAGAAAAGTTTCTAGGAATGTATACACCCATTAAACGATTACTTAGGGCTGTCAAGAATAAACCAATGTTGCGCACCATCAATTTTTTCTTCATTCTCACATCTTTATCCTCATTGACATTTTTTTTTCTATTTTTCTTTTCTTCAACCTTTTTTTTTCCTTTTAACTGAGGATTTATGAAATATCTCATATTTTGCTCTTCATGCCCCTTGGACACCAAGTATATCCATCCATACACATTCCCAGAAAAGTTGGGTAAAGGTTAATGGGTTAACAAATAAAAGTTATTCTAAGGCTCAAAAGGCTACAAAAAAGGTTAATGTTATGGGTAAGTTAAAAGTCTAGTTAATGGTCTAAAGAAAAAAATGCCTAGATCATTTCCTAAGTTCGGGTTAGTATTATGACATCTCAATTGAATAAGCCAAAAAGTTCTAGTGTAATAATTCAATTTTGATGTCATTCCCAAAGCAATTGATCAAAAGAATGAAAATAATGAGATCATCAACGAGATAATGTGGACTCAAGAAAAATCAGAGTTTATGTATAACCCTCAGAAAAATAGAAAGGCTCAAAACTTTCAGGTTTAAATCTCCACTATTATTCTAAGGTTTTATAGTATATATTTCACTAATCAACTTCAAGTTATGCTAACATGGCTCATGGTGCAAGATAATCGAGTTGAAGAATCTCATGAACTAGATCTGACTTAAGGATCTTACTAAACTTTCAGTCTTTATCAATATACCAATATGTAAAGTTGGTTTGCATTTTCTTGAGCAAAATCCATTTTCATAATCGCAAAAGACCAAGTTTTCTTGACATTAAAGCACGATTTTTTTAAGAATAAGAAGAAAAAAAACACTACGAAAAAAATGAAAAATTCACCATTTTTTTTTAGAATAAGAAAAGAAAACACTACGAAAAAAAATGAAAAATTCACCGACTCATGAACCCTACCCCCAAACCTAATCCAAACATTGTCCTCAATGTTTAACAAAATAATTTTGACAAATGAATGAAATAAGTACATGAGAGGAGGTTAGAACAATATTAAAGATTTTACCAATTTTCGCAAGTAATCCACCGATGAGAGCTCGGAGACAAAAGAATTGTGGATTAGTTAATAGAAATAGATAAAATAGACACTCAACATGCATTCATTACAATAAAAGTTGGGCTGCCTCTCAGTAGCGCTTGGTTTAACGCCATTAGCCCGACAAATATTCTTCCTAAAAAATGGTGTATCAAAAAGTGGAGAGGATGAATAAGACAAACACTTAGTCCATGGTCGTATATCAACAACCTGAACAGTTGAGGATCAGTCCACTCAAAAATAGCAATCACATGGGGCACATAATACACTAGGACATCCCAAAAGTGATCAGTAGTCTTACACAACTGAGGATTCTTGCGTGCTCCAAAAAGGGAACATCCTATGTCTGGTTCCAAATCAGAAGATTGGATAATTTTCACATCAGGATGGTGAAAACTGAAATCCTCACTACAACACAAGGGATCGGTGAAAGTAGCCTTAGTAGATGGGAATGTGATGCAAGTAGATGAGACGATGGATATATTAGGTGGTACAGGCTCATCACATGAATCACATAGAGATATTGGTCTAGACAACTCAACAACACCCCCAACCCTAGATTTGACACTACTTGTGGATTGCACTCTCTTACTAGATACATCTCCCGACTACTTTGGGACAACTTATTTTAAATTCAATATAGATGAAATAATAACAGGCAAAGTATCATCAGCACCTGAAAACACATACCTTAGGGTGTCAGGTAATTGTTTAAGGTCAAGCTTAGGTGGCTTAACTGATGGGACTAGTTTTGACTCACTGAGTGGAAGATGCTCCACTTTAGACTTCCATTTATAACTAGGATCCACAATGGGGACTGAGTCAAGCAAATCATTGACTTTCCTAATGGAATCATCAACATCAAAGTCTAACAAAAATTAGTCACACAAGCCTCTAAATGTTCATGTGTATCATGAAAACAATCAAGGGGAGACTCTAAAGAATGTTCACAGTTTGATTCGATGCATGAGTCACTAGGAAGGCACGAGTCAACATGGGAAGGAGGTGTCTCAGAATCTATAGGTTCATCAATAAATGAGGCTTTGTCAGCCTTCTTATGAGAGGAGGATGCAACCTGTGAGGATATAATAACACTTATGCCAGACATTCCTACAATTTTCCACTCTTAAGGGTAGTAATGGATTGGACATCTTCACTGTCCGGCTCAGATGTGCCACTAATTTCAAATTGACCATTTAAGTTGGAAATAGGTTGGCTAGGGAATCTTTTTGACTCGATATCAAGAAGTGACTCAGCTATCTGACTCACAGTCATCTCAAGTTTTCGGATAGCTTGGGAGTTTTGTTGATAAATAGCTGTTAATTCTGTGATATCCTGATAATTTTGCACAAGTATTTCTCCTGTTCGCTCTATAAAAATGTTCATGATATCCTCTAACTCATTATCAGGAATGAAAGCTTGAGGAGTCTGAGGAGTGTTTAGAGGGCTTTCATGATACTGACCATGAACATCACTTGTGAGGAAGAGGTTTTGATTTTTGTGTAATCCTCCTTTTCCCTTCTCTTCTTCCCCTTTTCTCACCCTATTCTTTTCTATTTATAAAGAAATATCAAAGTGAATAGGGATGAGATAAAGGGAACATTCATCAAGGTATAAATGAGAGAATATTCTTTAAGAGTAGGATTGGGTTTGGGGTTATAGGTAGGTTTTGGGTTTAGGTTTGTGACCATCTGCTTTGTACCACCGCTAGAATCGACCAATTGTCATTCCTTAAATTGTCGCCTTAATACAATTTCATCGTTCACGCTCAAATTCTTACAAAGACATGAAAATGAAATAATTACTATAAAATATAATAATCGAAACACTAACATGTATAAATTAAGGGATATATTATGTAACAATTATGTGAATATCAAATACCCCCAAACCTATATTTTGCTAGTCCTCGAGCAAAACAATAAAAATAAAATTCTAACTCACTTTCGCAGGAATCATCGGTTGCACTTACCTTAAACGTGCAACAAGGCTTTGAACCCCTAGATTACATCTAGTGGAACAATTATAGTCTCGTGAGGGTTTCCAGAAATGTTACCCACAAACATTACTGACTCAAAAAAAACTTGGTCAAACAGTTAAAACTTCAAGATATGCAAGAAACCAACAGTGTCATTTTAGTGTATCAATAAATCTCAAAATAATTTAATATTCTCCAAATATTAGAAAAAATTCACAATCATCCTCAACTCAATGTGTGTGTGTGGATAGCACTATGAACATAACTTTTCATTTCAGAGTAAAACAATGACTAAATATTCTGTAGAAAGTTTGTTTTGACTTCAAACCTCTCATGTCGCTCACAATAAAACACTCAGAGATTTGGTATTTCACTCAGTTTATATGTGAGGAAAGAGTAAATAATGGAAAACAATCATCTCACATATAGTAATATGAAGAACGGATTTTTCAAGAATGGAATGAATATGATCTCATGGACAGGAATATCAATTACTTTTGGGAATGTTGAATCAAACACCATAGGTCTTGGTTATTAAATCTCCACATCTACGGAACCAACCTTTACCTAAGATCAACTAGGACTTTGTTAGGTTGTAACGGGGCTTGGGTAATGGTCAATAAGGAATGTCAAAGGATTCTAAGAAAAAGTTCTAGGAATGTATACACTCATTAAATGAACAATTAGGGCTGTCAAGAATAAACCAATGTTGCGCACCATCAATTTTTTCTTCATTCTCACATCTTTATCCCCATTGAAGAATCATTTTTTTTTTTTTTCATAGAGGATTTATGAAATATCTCATATTTTGCTTTTTAATGCACTTTTGACACCAAGTATATCCATCCATACACATTCTAAGAAAATTTGGGTAAAGGTTAATGGGTTAACAAATAAAAGTTATTCTAAGGCTCAAAAGTTTACAAAAGGCTAATGTTATGGGTGAGTTAAAAGGCTAGTTAATGGTTTAAAGAAAAAAATGCCTAGATCATTTCCTAAGTTCGGGTCAGTATTATGACATCTCAATTGAATAAGCCAAGAAGTTCTAGTGTAATAATTCAATTTTGATGTCATTCCCAAAGCAAATGATCAAAAGAATGAAAATAATGAGATCATCAATGAGATAATGTGGATTCAAGAAAAACAGAGTTTATGTACAACGCTCAGAAAAATAGAAAGGCTCAAAGCTTTCAGGGTTAAGTCTCCACTATTATTCTAGGGTTTTCTAGTATATATTTCACTCATCAATTTCAAGTTATGCTAACATGGCTCATGGTGCAACGATAATCGAGTTGAAAAATCTTATGAATTAGATCTAGCTTAAGGATCATACCAAACTTTCAGTCTTTATCAATAGACCAATATGTCAAGTTGGCTTGCATTTCCTTGAGCAAAATCCATTTTCATAATCGCAAAAACTCAAGTTTTCTTGACAGAAAAGCATTTTTTTTAAAGAACAAGAACAAAAGAAAACATTACGAAGAATTCATCGACTCGTGAACCCTACCCCCAAACCTAATCCAAACATTGTCCTCAATGTTTAACAAAATAATTCTGACAAATGAATGAAATAAGTACATGAGATGAGGTTAGAACAGTTTTACCGCGGTGAAGATTTACCAATTTCCAAGGAGTCATCCATCAATGAGGCTCACAAACATAAGAATCATGGAGTTTTCATTAGAAATCGATAAAATGCAGACTCGACACTAACAAAGAAAACTAAAAAAAAAAAAAGCAAGTTGTAAGTCAAAAACTGTTATGGAGCTAACGAGTATGAATGAAACACAACTAAATAGGGTACTCGAAAATCAATCCAGACTAACAGCAAATACACACAACTAAAGTTAGGCTGCCTCCCAATAGCGCTTGGTTTCACGTCATCAGCCTGACAAATATTCTTCCTAAAAAAATGGTGTATCGAAATGTAGAAAGGAAGAACATTACAAACACTTAGTCCATGGTCGTATATCAACAACCTGAACAGTTGAGGATCAGTCCACCAAAATATAGCAATCACATGGGGCACCGAATACACTAGGACATTCCAAAAGTGACCAGTAGTCATACACAACAGATGATCCTTGCGAGCTCCAAAAAGGGAACATCCTATGTTTGGTTCCAAATCAGAAGATTGGATAATTTTCACAACAGGATGGTGAAAACTGAAATCCTCACTACTGCACAAGGGATCGGTGAAAGTAGCCTTAGTAAATGGGAATGTGAAGCAAGTAGATGAGACGATGGATATATCAGGTGGTACAGGCTCATCACATGAATTACATAGAGATATTGGTCTAGACAACTCATCACCTGAAAATGCATACCTGAGGGTGTCAGGTATTGTTTAAGGTCAAGCTCAGGTGGCTAAACTGATGGGACTAGTTTTGACTCACTGAGTGGAAAAATGCTTCACTTTAGACTTCCATTTATAACTAGGATCCACAATGGGGATTGAGTCAAGCAAATCATTGACTTCCCGAATGGAATCATCAACATCAAAGTCTAAACTAAAATGAGTCAAAGAAGTCTCTAAATGGTCATGTGTATCATGAAAACATTCATGGGGAGACTCTAAAAAATGTTCACAGTTTGATTTGATGCATGAGTCACTAGGAAGGCATGAGTCAACATGGGAAGGAGATGTCTGTAGTGTCTCAGAATCTACAGGTTCATTAATAAATGAGGCTTTATCAGCCTTCGTATGAGAGGAGGATGCAATCTGTGTAAAATTGGGTGAGGATATAATAACACTTATGTCAAATTGGCCCTTTGAGTTAGAGAAATAGGTTGGCTAGGGAATTTTTCTGACTCTATCTCAAGAAGTAACTCAGCTATCTGACTCAAAATCATCTCAAGTTTTTTGATAGCTTTAGCATTTTGTTGAGAATTAGCTATCAATTCTGTGATATCCTGAGAATTTTGCTCAAGCATTTCTCCTGTTCGTTGCATGACACGAGTTAAGGCGTCCTCTAAACTAGATGTGTTAGAAGAAGGAACAACTCAATGAAATTGAGACTCATTATCAGGAATGAAAACTTGAGGAGTTTGAGGAGTGTCTAGAGGTCCTTCATGGTATTAACCATGAGCCCATTAGAAGTCAGGATGATAGGCTAAACCTGAGTTGTAATAATCTAAATATGGATCATAATCAGGTCATCGCATGTCATAAAATGAATTGACTTGCTCGAAAAAATAGGCTGGATAATCCCTTGTGTTCATTTTTTTATATCACTAACTCTAAACAAAATATACACAAACTTGCACGCAATTAGCAACCAATAAATGCACAAGAAACATGTCTCCCTAAGCAGTCAACGTTTTTGAGATCAATTATCTTTTTTTTATCTTTGGGGGACAATTATTTCTTATGTAATCTTTATAATAGAGCAATGAGTGCTACAAGTGGATCCTAAGAGTGTACACTTTACACCGCAAAGTTCAAAATCAGTAGGCTAAAGTTTTATTTCAAAGAAATCGGATTATCGCACAAGAGAGGGAGGTCACAATGGTCCAATTAAGTACTTTCTTGTGCTACCGCTCTATAAGCCAATAGATGTGAGAACGATGTGATGTTAAATGTACACTTGAGGTTTGTGTTCCTAACCCAAAACTGTTAGTTACACCAATCCTTCTTGTGGATCGTAGCTTACTTATGACTCGGCGTACCGGGTAAATTACCCTTGTGGCAGTGGCCTCTAGGAGTTCATTGAATGATTAAACCCATCATCACTTTTAGCTTTGGTCAACACAAAAATTATTGGATTCACCTTGGTCTTGGTTGTCCTATGAACACCGCACCTAAAAGATGGCTCTATCTAACTTGCTAATTGATTTTAATTATGTTTGGCTATTGGTTGCACACAGCTGGAGTGATGAGGTGGGGATATCAAGTCCCACCAGTTTCTATTTAGAAGATGGGTCTGCTTATTATGAATTACTAAGGTTTAGCATCCACAATTACAGAATTTACACAACTAACACACAATTGCAAACAATTACATAAAACACCCGGTGGCTAATACGTTGCGTGAGTTAAAAGTACTTACAGTCTACGCATTCCGTTCTGCACAAAAAGTTAGCACAATTAAAAAAAATTCAACTTCTTTTTATCCGTTTCACTCAACACACAAGCACATGCAAATAAATTTACTGGTCTTGGTCGTAGAAGTCGGATTTCTAAATCATAAAAAAACAATTGGGTAACAATTAAAATATTTCCCTATAATTTCTTTTGATTTAGAAAATTTTGGGGTTTTTCAAATTTTTTTTTTTTGTTATTAAACAAAATGAAAAACAGTAGAGTTTAAAAATTATTACACCACACACTCGTAAAACAAGGTGAAAATAATATTCAAACTCTCCTCACAAAAAAAAGAAAATAAAATTTTTTTTGCTTGATGTCTGCAGGATTGCCCAATTTTCTCGAGAAGCGTGTATTCTGCAAAATCAAACACAAAATGAGTGTAAAAAAAACTTAATAAAAATAAAATAAAAAAATTAATTTTTTTTAAATTAGTGAAAATAAATCTTAAATTCAATTACACCGCTACCTTCCCCGGCAACGGCGCCAAAAACTTGGTGCGAATTTTACTTACCTAAATTAATAGGTATATTTAACCCACTTGTAATAACCGCAAGTGCACGGTGCCTAAATGGTAGACAACGGCAAGTACGGGTCGATCCCACGAGGAAAGTGAGTGCAATTGAATTATAGAATTTATCTAAACTAATTTAGAGAAAAATGGGGTTACAGTGTTTTTAAAACTAAACTAAAAATAAATAAAAAATAAGAAAAATAAAATAAAAGATAGATGAGATGGACAGGGACGGTGATGGAGGTGGCGCTGACGCGAAACAGGGTTGTCACGCTCCGGTTTCGTTGTGGTGGCGGTTGTGCTGTCTGGAGGTGGTGGTGGTGCTCGGGTGATGGTGGTGGCGAGGTGACTTTGGCGGTGATTGCTAAGTGAGTGAGAGATGGATGAGTGGTGATGGTGATGAGAATCACTTGTGAGGAAGAGGTTTTGATTTTTGTGTAATACTTATTTTCCCTTCTCTTCCTCCCATTTTCTCACCCTATTCTCTTATATTTATAGAGAATGATCAAAGTGAATAGGGATGAAATAAAGGGGAGATTCATCAAGGTATAAATGAAAGAATATTCTCTAGGGGTCGGATTAGATTTGGGTTTATGGGTTTTGGGTTTAGGTTTGTGACCATCTGCTTTTTACCACCGCTAGAATCGACCAATTGTCATTCCTTAAATTGTCGCCTTAATACGATTTCATCGTTCACGCTCAAATTCCTACAAAGACATGAAAACGAAATAATTACTATAAAATATGATAATTGAAACACTAACATGTATAAATTAAGGGATATATTATGTAATAATTATGTGAATATCAAATACCCCCAAACCTATATTTTGCTAGTCCTCGAATAAAACAATAAAAATAAAATTCTAACTCACTTTCGCAGGAATCATCGGTTGCACTTACCTTAAAAGTGCAACAAGGCTTTGAACCCCTAGATTACCTCTAGTGGACGAGTTATAGTCACGTGAGGGTTTCCAAAAATGTTACCCACAAACATTAGCTGTTGAACTTAGCCTTATTGTGCCACTTTGTGTATGATTTGAGATTAGTGCTTTAATTTCTACAAAATACACAAAGTAAACGTAATGAGACATTTTTATTAGATAATTGGACGAATTATAGTTTCGTGAGGGTTTCAAGAGATGATACCCACAAATATCAGTGATACTCAGGACTCTAGAATCTACCCACAATTTATGTAATCTTTTATTTAGTTTGCCTCAGAATTCATACCCAATTGCTCAAGGAATAAAGTGGTATTGTCGTCTTACCAATCTAGCTAGTATTAAGTCGATAATAAATATTAGTAAGCATTTCACATAAGCCGAAGATTGTCATTAAAGTTTACATTAAGAGTGTGCTTCCTAGCATATTTGTTACAGATTTCAGTTTAGAGTGGACATATCTCAAGATTATTTATAGAACAATTGCTTTGACTTCAAATCTCACAAGATAAAATTATCGTTTAATAAGCACAGGGTTAGGTATAAAATCACCATATTTAATTTCATCTTGAACACAACACTCATGATTCGGCCACAATCCTTCCTCATTACTTTGTCTCACATGTTTTATCCACTCATCTTGTTCTACCTGTGGAGTTTGAGGGGTTGATATAGGTATATCAATGTGGCACAATTCATCAAATATCACACTCTCCTCTAATAAACTTTCTTCACATTTCTCCTTAATACTCATCAATGCATCATTTTGACACCTTAAATCCCAAATCCTAGATAAAAGTTGGTTAGTGATCTGCTGACGTTGTTCTGTCTCTCGTATGGACTAACTTATGGACTGCATATATTGATTTAGGCTATTTTGGAATGAAGATGATGTGTAATGTATATTTTGCATGATATGGCATTGATTGGTCTCTACCAAATGCATAATATGATGACTAAGGTAAGGCTCATTGCATGCAAATATTGGGGATCAAAGGATGGTATGGGCGTAAATGTTTCATAACCCCAATTGTCTTGGTGTTGGTTCCAAAATGGTTGGTTTCCATATCCATTTTGTGAAAAATGATTGTCATAAACAAAATTTGATTCTAAAGGTTGACCTTGGTTTACTAAGGAAAAATAATTTTCCTCATCGTTGATGTGATTTTCCCAGTAAAAATCCTTAACTATAGACTCCTAACACAAGAGAAACTCTTTGACACTGAACTTGCATCAAACTTTTTTTCAAAAATAACTAAAATCTAATGTAACTTTAGATGATATGACCTAAACTAAATGCAATATGCGAATACACCTAAAGAGAGACATTGACCATGACACAAAAACAAGGCTCAATCAATTCCTATCCATCCATCTAACAAACAACAACTTGATTATCTTCAATTATTTGCAAGGGGCGATTGATTTTTAAACCCAATCAAATTGAACTAGAGAATGATTTTGAGCACCTCAAAAACAATTCTCACTCTAGTTAGATTTTCTCATATGTCTTGTAAGTAAGGGGTAGCTTATTCCCTAAAAACTCCTTATACCACCATACTAGGAATAGATGCGTTCTAGCCAGATTTTACTTTTATTGGTGCGCTAGAACATGTTAAGCCTTTGAAGGGCATCTTTAAGATTCAAGAATTTCTTACGATGTTTAGCTATCACTTAAAAAACTTTCAAGAACACCTGTTCTTAATCACAATAAGATTAGACTAAGGTAAAACTCTGTCAAAATATCACTCTCCAAATGAAAAAGGTAAGAAATGGTGGTGCAGTCACACTAGTCTTTATTGGCGGATACCAATTGACACTAGAGCAGCCTTGCTTCGAAAGAGTTCGACACAGTCTATTCGTTTTGTGAGGTCCTATAAACACTGTTCTTTGGCTCTAATTATCTGAGTTCATTTTAGTAAGTTTGGCCAAGTTTGAATGCATTGGAGTGATGAGGTGGGTGATTAAATCCCATTCAGTTGCAAATAGCTAGGTCCGCTCTATGTATTTTAGTACAGTTCGAAATCTTACAAAAATTTAAACACTAAAAAATATTTCAGAAATACTTCTTGTAGGATATTCGAAGTGGGTTGAGAGAGGTACCTTACTTTGCTTTCGGTTGTATCTTGGACCCTATTTTATTCATTACACATTAATAGTACAAAGTTAAGTCCTAATAACTCAAAGAAAACAAAAATGCTTAATTATGAACTAAGTGTCTTCCATTGTAAATTAAGTTCACCAAAGCTCTTTGTCAAGTGTTATTTTGTGTATAACTTAAAATTTTCACTTTCGAAAATGATTAGTAGCCCTTGAAACAAAAAACTAGTCAAAAACACAAATTTAGAAAAGCCAATGAATTCCAGAAATATTTTCGGAATTGTTATATTCTTTTTGAAAAATCATCCTGAGCTCCATATTTCATCAAATTAATTAAAATCTACACATTTCTATGGATTACTAACAAACTTCCAAATACAGTTCAACCAGTTATCCAAATTAATTTCCAAAAGATGATATAGAAACTAGACAAGATGTAGAACATGATAAAATTTGGAAACATGGAAAACATAATTCACAATCAGCAGAATCGTGCATTTAAACATCAGTCATCTACAAAAGTAAATTTCAGCATAGGCAGGCCAACTTTAAAATTCGTTTTTGACTAACCTTTTTAATCCAATGAATAAAAGAAAAGATGTGTGTGAAAGTTTAGATCATGTACATTTACTAGAAATTTTTTTTAAAATAAAACAGAAAACATTAGATGCTCAAAAAATGCAAACATGAAGATGTTTTAGAATTTTCAAACTACAAATGTTATCAAAACAATGCAAAATTAAACTAGTGAGAGGCATCAAAAGTCTATTTTCAAACTTGTTTCTATTGCCCTCACCAGCAACGACGCCAAAAAATTGATGATCTCAAATCTCACCGCAAGTGCATGGTTGTCTATTGAGTTAGAAACGAGCAAACACGGGTAGAATCCTATAAGGAGGGCTTAATAGAAGTTGAAAAACTTGTTTTAAAATCAAACTTGAAATACTTACCTAGTAAAATAAATAGTTGTCAATGAAAATATAAATAATTGGAAGTGTGTGACACCATTAGACCACTCTTGGATTAATCTTTTCCTAAGTCATTAACCTCACCCTAAGGTAGAATCTTATCTCACCTTAGGATGGAAAATATGGCATATTAGAGCAAATTGATTTCAAGCCTAAGTTATATTAGTAACCTAAGAATCAAATATGGATTTTAAAATCATAAAAGGAATCCACCAAGGTGAAACACCAAATATATAACAAATCATATTGAAACTTAAACTAACAATATGTAAACATTGTACTTAGGGGCTTGTTAGAGAAATTGCAAGTATAAAAACTTATCTAATCTCGAGCTTAAGAAGTAGAAGAAGAAAACATGAGTTGAATTAATATAATGAAATACAAAACATATAACTTATCATTGGTTCATGATATAACCAAATTACAAGACTAATCTAACTAAACATGCTTCCTTAATACATGAAATGGAAAGAAACTAATCTAAAAGGAACATTTCTAGGAGCTATCTTCCCATGGACTCACCAACACCTTAAGGTGGGATGTTAGTTAAACGTGACAAGCTCTAGGGCAAACTTCACTTATTTCTCTCTAAATACAACTACTATGTGAGGTATTTATAGGTGACGATGGGTGAGATATTTATGTAGGGATAATGGGGTGGATGGTGAAGTGATGTAATAAAATAAGGAAAAGTGTTGAAGTGGAATAAGATGGAGTGTAAAAGTGAATTAAAGTGGATTGTAAAAGTGATAGAGTAAAGATGTGAAAATAGATAGTGCAGTTTGACTTAACACTTTTGGAGTTTGTAGAGATTTTTCTTGGCTATGATGAAGTTGGCCATGTGGATGTCCAAATCTTCATGTTGATCTCATCGAAATTCGTAGATGGTGGTGCTTTGTGGGCTTGACTTTATGAGTCTCGGGCTTGAAAATCTTTAGTATTTGACAATGCATGTGTGAACTTCCAGTAGACTTTCTAGTTGTTGAACTTAGCCTTATTGTGCCACTTGTGTATGATTTGAGAATATTGCTTGAATTTCTACAAAATACACAAAGTACGCATAATGATATATTTTTATTAGATAATTAGACAAGTCATAGTTTCGTGAAGGTTTGAAGAGATGATACCCACAAACATCAGTGATACTCAGGACTATAGAATCTTACCAAATTTATGTAATCCTTTCTTTATTTTGCCTCAGAGAGTTCATACCCAATTGCTCCAAGAATAAAATGAAATAGTCTTCTTACTAATCTGGCTAGTATTGAGTTGATAATAAACATTAGTAAGCATTTCACATAAGTCGAAGATTGTCATTAAAGTTTACACTAAGAGTGCGCTTACTAGCATATTTGTTACAGATTTCAGTTTAGAGTGGACTTATCTCAAGATTATTTATGTAAAAATTGTTTTGACTTCAAATCTCACAAGATAATATAATCGCTCAAAATGAATCACTCTGAGATTTGACTAATTTTTCTCAATGTATGCGAATAAAATGATAAGGATTTGAGAAACTTCACATACTAAACAAAAATAGAAAAACAAGAGTTAATAAGATATGATTTCAATACAGAATATCATCCATTGAGAGTGTTGACTTCATTCACCACAACTTTTTTTAAGTTTGTCTCCACATTACGGCCATACCATTCTAAGGATCAGAGTAGGATTTTGACTAGGTTGTAATGAATTAACAAAATAATTAACTCTGTATAAAATGCAATTTCATGCCCTAATCAACATTGGATAATGAGACCAACCCAATATCTATTGAATCCTACCCTAGATAAGATATCCACAAGGAAAGGTCATTCAATCTTGTCATAAGATTTGGTCATGTCTAGTTTTATAGCCATTCATCCATGTTTTTTGTTTCTGCACTGATGCATTTGGAAAAGCTTCTCATGAGCAATGCTGACGTTGTCTAACATTGATCGATCCTATTGAAAAGTACCTTGGTTAGGTGAAATGAATCGATCCAAGAGGAGTTTGATCCTATTAGCCAAGATTCTAGAAATCACTTTATAGATCACATTACATAAACCAATAGGTCTAAATTTGGAAGGGGAGCTAGGTTTTAGCAATTTTAAAATGAGAGCAACAAAAGTTTCATTCAGTTTATGATCCATCTTCTTAGTGATAAAAAGTTTTGGACCACCTCTATCACATCCTTTCCCATAATATCCCAATAATTTGAAAGAAAAATGCATGATAGCCATCATGACCAGGGGTTTATGGCTTCCCATGGCCTTAATGACATCATGGATCTTAGAGGAATCATGTATACTGAGAAGGGAAATATTATAATTGATGATACACCAAAACTGTCACAGCCCTGAGCCATACACGTGTTATGATGATCTTGAGGAATTACGGGCTCGAGCGTCAGCCCAACACTGATCCAGCCCCAAGCAGTTCTAAGCGCGCCCAATGCAGTCATCCAAACAGACTCAAATTGTTACAACTTGCTAAGCCCACTCATCTCACATCTATTCTCAATACCCATAAGCCTTGCTAAGGCAAGTATCTCGAAGATCGGCTTCGGATAGGCAATTACAACAGCTCTCCGCTTCCAACTAGGAAACAAATACCAGAGTACATATTACACAGGGAAACTCCCTCTTACGGATTACCCATAGATTGAAAACTATATCCCACATATATAGGAGCATGGGGCTAACAGGGAAATTCCCTTCTACAGCACGACTCCTAATTAGAGAAGGATTTCCACAAATATCTCATTCCTAAACTACACCATCGGTGGCCTGGTCGAACCAGGAGTCCTACACTATAAATAAGACATGAGATTGGTAAGCTAAGCTACAACACAAATTCTCTGTTACAACATTACACCTTCCTCAGATCCTTGTATGACTTTAGCATTGGAGTGTCATCAGCCACCACAATAGTGTTTTATGGTTCACGTGCGTTCCTTGTGCATGTCAACATGATTAAGTCAAAACAGAGAGAAGAAAATGATTGCACCAGTTTGGCATCGTCCGTGGGAACGACAAAATTCCTAACCTTTCACTAGCATCATTTCCCTTCGAAATACAGAGAGATGGTGATCATTAGATCACACAATAACAAAAAACAAACAAACGCATCAAATGCTCAAACTGGTGCTATAACGTTGCTTTTAGTGGTTTCGGTTACGCATGGGAAAATAAATCACTCCCCCGTGCTAGCAACAACAACGACATAACCCAAGATGGATATGTTGTCATCTCAAATACAATAGATCGCCAAAGCGGTGGAGGCTCTCGCACGACAAACCCTCCACCCTCTAATGGAGATCAGGAATAACACAGTCCTCCGTCTCTGGAGGATGACAGAGAACAAGCACATGAGAGTCAAGCCCCTGCTAGTTCTCATTAGACTAGAGGAGGTGGCGTGGTTAACCCGGAGCCGATCGCCAGGGCAGAGAGGCTCGACCATCAGAAAACCCTCCGCAAAGGAACACATGACCTAGATGTGTTGTATTGTCTCTCTGTTCCTCCATTCATGGATAATATTATGAACGAGGCCTTTCTGAAGAAGTTCACGCCTCAGAAGCTCGACTTTTATGACAGGACCACCAACCCATTCGACCACCCGCACCATTACCAGCATGTAATGACCCTCAAAGAAGGATCTGAGTCGGTAATGTATATGAATTTTTTCCACTAGCCTGAAGAAGTCATCACTAACGTGGTTCCACAGCCTCTCACCGAGGTCGATCAACTCCTTCAAGATGCTAGCGAAGGAGTTCCTGACACGTTTTTTCAGAAGTCAGCGTCTCCGAAAAGTCCCACACTACATATTCTTTCTGAAACATAGATCCAATGAGACGCTCAGAGAGTATGTCACACGCTTCAATGTCGAGC
Organism: Berberis thunbergii; assembly: GCA_003290165.1. Taxonomy (NCBI): domain Eukaryota; kingdom Viridiplantae; phylum Streptophyta; class Magnoliopsida; order Ranunculales; family Berberidaceae; genus Berberis; species Berberis thunbergii. The sequence continues at coordinate 113,919 of QNQO01008414.1, forward strand.
TGACGCACTTTGATGGTTGCAGCGATGACACAACCGTGACGACTTTCACCGCAGGCCTAAAAGAGGGAAAACTCTACGAAGACCTCACATTGGAACCCCCTTTAGACATAATGGAGTTTTTCAAGAGTGCCCAAAAGTACATTACCTTAAAGGAGTTGAGGACCATTAAGAGGGAAATCGAATGTGAGAAGAAGCCCTCCGCTCTTAAGGATATGAAGGAGGGAAAAATACTCTAGGATGAAGAAAGGAGCAAGAGAAAGCGTAATGACAACGGGTCAGACCCTGGCCGAGCCAAGCCAGAGAAAACATCCCACTATGTTGGATCCAGAGTTGTGACACCCCTCAATTCCAGCCTCTTGGACATACTGAACTCCATGAAAAACTGGAAAGATCTAAAGTGGCCCCCAAAACTGCGCGGAGATCACTCCAAGCGTGACAACAACAAGTACTGCTCATAATACAAGGAGGGCGACCATGATACCAACGACTGAAAAAGTCTGAGGTATAAGATTGAGTACTGGATCCGCAGGGGCAAGCTAAAGTAATTTTTGAACTCTGAGAAGCAACCAGAATAATCCAGGGGCCGGGGGAGTTAGTCAAGGAAATAAAAAAGGAGAGTCAGGGCATAATCTATGTCCTTTATGGGATCAAATCGGACTCTACTGGAGATGCAAACACAACCCACAAACGAGGACATACGCATTTACTAATCGAAGGTTTGAAACCCCATTCTCACCTTGACCTTTATGGACATAGACATCGAAGGAGTCTGAGCACCGCACAATGACACCTTAGTCATCCCGGTCTCTACTGCAAGGTGAGAGGTAAAAAGTGATCTAGTGGACACGGGGAGCTCATTCAACATCGTGTTCTACAACATGTTTCAAAGTATAGACCTCAAGGAGGACAACCTAATGTCTCAGACTACCCACTGACTGAATTCAACGGAGAGAAATGCTTCCCGATTGGGAAGATAAGGCTAGCAATAATAGCAAGAGAGCAAAACTAAGAAATGTCTTGTTTTTGGACTTTATGGTAGTAAACACACAGTCTACCTACAACCTTATCTTGAGAAGATTGTGGCTCCACAATATGGAAACAATAATCTCCACCCTTCACCAGTGCATTAAGTACACCGCTAACCACTCTGAATGAACAATACGTGGTGAGCAAATGGCACGAGGCTGCCATTATGCTGCATTGAATCAAATGGCATGTTCCCAGATCCAACAGTGCAATCTGAACCAGAGCTAGGCTTAGTGATTGCAGATGCATCACTCCACTCGCACGAGATCCCAACAATAGTGGCTCGCTTCAGAGAAACGAGATAGTCAAGAGGTACATGAGCAATCTGCTATTCAACTCAGCAGAACGGAGAGATCAAGGCAAGCAGGAGTACAACCCCCCGACATTCCGTCGGCGTGGAGATTAACTCCCCCACAAGGTAAAACTCTTTAGTAGCCTCTATGACATCAATGAAGCTCAACAATCCGCTACAAGCACCAACAATCCACAGGATCCATACAAATTCATTTGAGGGCCATGATCAATTTCTCTCCGTCAATAGTTAGTCTATTTCAGTTGTTTATTTCCCTTTCCATAGTTAATGTAGAGTTTTAGTTCTTAAAAACTTATGTGATTTGCAAACATTCAAGAAATAAATAAAGAACTGTGCAAACACACTTTATTGATTACTGGAAAGATGTAACAACGGACGCCCAAAGATGGATACAAAAGACGGTCCAACTTCTTGGTACTTGCCCCTATGGACTTGGAGTAATCTGAGCTCTGTTTCCTAGCCTTTGGTTTGAACTAGGGCAGACGCTCATTTAGAGGCCATGCTAGCTTGATCATCATGATACGTGTATGGTGCGGAGTGCTGGATGGTTCAATGTATAATCAACTGGGTACTCTATTGTGGGTATAAATTGTAGTTTCTAAGGCCTCTCCCCAAAAAGACTTCGTCAAGGTAGAATGACAAATCATACTTCTAACCATGTCTTTTAGGGTTTGATATTTGTCTCTCAGATACATGTCAAATGTCTCTCAGATAGACCATTTTGACGTGGTGTCCCTGGCATGATGTACTGTGGGACGATACTAAATTCTTGTAAGTACCTCGCAAATGGACCAAAATTATCATATCTACCTTAGTATTCACCACCGCAGTCAGATCCAACGACCTTAATTTTCTTATTATGTTGATTTTCAACCTCAGCTTTATAGGTCTTGAAAACATCCAATGATTGTGATTTTTCATGTATTAAATATAGATACCCATAGCAAGTATAATCGTCTGTAAAAGTGATAAAATATCATTGACCATTCAAAGAAGTCGTAGGGAATGGACCACAAATATCAGTGTGTATAAAATATAAGACACCTGAACTGCTATGAGCACCTAACTTTCTAATGTTTGTTTCTTTCTTTCTTCTTTATGCATTCAATAGAAATTATAGAATTTGTAAAATCAAGGGTACCAAGAACTCCAGTTGACACAAGCCTTTCAATCCCCAGTCGAGAAATATGACTGTAAGTGGTAAACATCTAAGTCTAACTTGAATGATCACATGCTCTTTCCATTTTTTAAAATTTGAACCATTAAGTACTGGATTGTTATTTAAATCTACAGATATCGAAGAAGCATTCACTAAATAATACAAAAGAACAAGCTCACATAAATATATGTACGCCCATGAACTATAATGCAATGATATGATAACAAAATAATCATTATCATGCACAATTTGGTCTAATTGAAGAGCAAACAAATATACTAAGGCTCTGCTTGGTATCTCGTAAAATAATGTAAGTGCATTCCTTTACGGGCGGTTACAAAAAATAGGTGCTTGGTAAGATTTACTTAAAGCGGTTATGAAATTAAAATGCATAACCTCTGCATCTTAACTTTATGAGATCCCACATTCTTTACCTGGATAAAACGTCCTGAATTATTTTGCAGAGAGCTCTCACATTCACATGTTTGATTATACTTCATAATCAAGCAACCACAAAGTAATGCATTGCAAAGCGATGCATGCAAAATGCATTTTTTGTAGTATACCAAGCGAAGCTTAAGTCAGAAAGTGCATATAAATTTGCATATTTAATAATGGGCCCTTATGATTGGATATTTAATAATGGAACCTTATGAGGAACCGAAGACACTATTAGAATTCAAGTCTTTGGACAAGCATGGTAACGTGTAAGTGATTTTTTGAAAACAACTAAGGCTAATTAATATCAATAAAATAAAATCGGACTTAGCTAAACAATGACCTTCCTTTGGGCCGATCATTGAACGCATTAGTAAATCCTAAAGTTATTTTACCTAAATTAATTACCTTATATCGTTAATGAACCTGGGCCGATTGTTATTCACATGAATCATAACACAACCAGCAATTCACGAAAATACTAAAGTTTAAAAATTCAAATTTAAATAAATTTCATGAAAGAGATCACTTAGGCAACACATCACAAAATTTGACCTAAATTTAAAATTTGGAATGCTAATAAAAATATACTTTAGGTGCTCAAAATTTTCCTTAACTTTAAATAATTTAATTCCAAATCCATGAGTAAGACAGACCAAAAAATGCAACTGGGTCCAGCTCAATGAACAAAATTAACTGAGTCTAGCCCAACAGGCCAAACACACAAAACTGCCCCAATTAACTAAATACGCCCAACCGGCCGAAACTGGTCCACGGGTTCAAACCGGTTCAGCGAGATCAAATCGATTAATTGAACCGAACCAGTCCAGCTGAATTGATCGAATCAACTGGATTGATCTGGTTCCTCAACTGGATCGAACCTGATCCAATTAATAAAATAAAACAAGCCAATGTAGACCCACTCAACCAACCAAGTCCAATGAACAACTTTTCAACCCCACCCAACACTGAGTCAACTGGGTCCAGCCAATTTAATTCAATCAATTTGACCCAATTGAATTCAGTCAAAAGGAAAGAAATAAGCAGTGGTCACTGTTGACCCATCTTCTTCCTTAAACAAAGCAGAACTAGGCCTTCATATGTAACAACCACCACCACCATCACAACCAACCAAATTTAAAAGGAATCTAGTCAATGAAAGATGGAAATCTGACCAAGTGTAGTACCTTTTAACGTCATGACTGATATCACCACCTGATTAACAGAAGTAATGAATTTTGACAAGGATTTTGGAGTTGTTTTCACAGGAATCCAGTAACTTGCGACCATTGTCATCCACCCAATTAACCTTGCGAGTAGAGCCTAGCCTACTGACCTTGGTCACTCGAGATCTTAGTCACCATAGGTAGCTAGATTTTGTTGGGTTTGGGAAAATAGAACCTAACTAATCATATTTAGAAAATTCTCCAATAAAATTGAATTGAGATCCCCCCCCTTCCTAATAACTAAACAAAAAAAAACGAAAATCATATACTTTATGTACCCGAAAGAAAACATACAAAATTTTACAAGATACTCTTGATTATAAAAATTTACAAGGATTAGATCAAGGTAAATAATTAAGAAAACTGTAAACCCTATGTTTCTTCAACGATCCTGACAAGGATGCTCTTATAGCATTGTTGGAATAATATTAGACCCACATCAAGACCTCATGTTAGTAATCAATGTAGAACAATTTAATTAATTTGTACCTGAAGCCATTGATGAAGAGTAAGCGCGTCGCAATCCTTACGAACCAAGCAACACACGAAAAAGTCTACCACATTCAGAACCTTTCTCCTATTTCTCTCAAGTTAGATGGGGGAGTAAGAGGTAAAATTAGGTTTGGAGTTGAGACCTTAACCGTATATATAGAGCCCTAATTCTATTATTAGCCCATCATCAACAATATAATTATTGTAAGACTTAAATATATATATACACACAAATAAATTTCATATTCGATTTAGTAACACATGTCAAGACTTGCAACATATAATTAGAGGTTGTGTATGACACTGGTATCGTTTCTTAATGTTCACAACTAAATGGGTCTAACCAAACGTTACTCACCTATGTAGGTCCACCTTAAGGGAATTTTCTAACATCTAATGCAAGCAATGGTGTGATATTTCACTTGATGGAACAAATAGGAAAATTGACAAATATTTGCACTGTGATACTTACTAGTACTGGATTTTCAAAACAACATAGGTTCATTTGGATTGGAAGCTATGCATAAGGATGGAAACAAAATTTCTGAAGTTGATGCAGTTTTTGTTCATCAGATTTTATCAAGTTTTGAAGCTGAATTTCTAACTTGTGTCAAAGCCATTTTTTGGAGCAGGGTTTGATGATGGCCAGGGTTTTTTCGAACAAGGTTTGGAACAGTTCTTTGGATTGTCTGTGTGAGTATTCTAAAGTTAAAAAAAAAAAAAAAAAAAAAAAAAAACCTAAGTTTGGGTCAATAAGTTGTTGTGTCCTATTTTGAACTTGTTGTTTTCATTTCATGCAAATTATATTATGTGGCTAGACAATTTAATGTAAAAGCCCTATAATGTGAGCAAATAATTTGCTGGATTTGAAATTTGCTTGGTTAATATAAATTTGCACTTTTAACAAAAAGAAAATGTTTGAAGGAAATTTTTATCAAGAAAGTTTTTCAAAATGATACGAGTTATAGCACAGTCGAATCTAGCATAGTTCCAGAGGTTAGGTTAGTGTTGATTGTGTAAGAAGATAATGACTAAGGTTGTATAATTTTAAGGAAATATTAGATCAAGCTCCTAATACAACCATTTTTAAAGAAATAATATTTTGTCGCTATAACTAACTTTGTGAGTTTTAAATAGAAATAAATTTCATGGAAGAAATATTCGACCTTACAATAAGGTAGATACTAGACCCGTAAAACAACAAGGCAACAACGTAGTTCCATCACCGATGAACATGCTATTGGCAGACAAATGCTTCTATTGTAGGGCACAAATGGGAAAATGACTTGAGACAACTTCTCTACTCTTATCCGAGCTAGTACACCCTTAAGTGATCTAGTATTGAGGTCGATCTACTAAGAAGTGAGCTTGATGTTATTGTGTTTAGTCGCGTGTGTTTAATTTTTGAAAAAAATAAATTTATGATGGCTTTCTAGAATGTTGTTAATTTAACCAAGCTTTACTAAAACAAGAATTTGAATAAACTATTGGTGATCGAAATGGCACATGTCATGTCAGATAATAAAATTATAAGATTTGACAAATCTAAACATGGCATATTTGATAAAGGATCTTTTTAATACCCAAGCAAAACACGATTTATAGTGGGTTAATTTAACACGACCCGGTTCCACGTTGTTTGCTAGCCATGTCACATCGCGTCGCTAACACATTTCACATGATTAACATGTTTTAAAACACGTGCGAATTTAAACAAGTTTTTAAGACACACATGTTATATTTCAAATCTTAATGATTAATTGAGTTTGTTGCTATGTGTTTGAGTGAAAATGAGCAACCCAAATATATTATCAAAAATGCACATGGAGGTGTGCTAGAGATTTGTGTAAGCAGAATCCCAAATGAAAATTGACTTATTGAACAAGGATATGAGTTCAATAACTCTTGAACACTATTTGGAAATAATCTACTATTATTAGTTTTATACCCTACACCAAATTGAAATTCACATTTTCACAAACAAAGTGATACAACAAATGTATGACCATGAAGAGTATGGAGCTACAAGTGATACTATTCATGGTGATACAATTTATTGTATCGGTTTTTTTTTTTTTTTTTTTTTTTGTAAAAATGTTTTTCATCTTTTGATTTAAAACTTGAAATTGTTTGGTGGATTGTTACAACTCAAAAGTGATATTGTTTTTGGGGTTGTTACAAAAATGCTAATATGGTGTAGTGATATCACTTTTGTTTTCATTTTCAACGTTGAATGCATCAAATTAAACCCTAATTTACAGCTAAATCCTTTGGACTTGATAGCTAAAAGAATTTTGAATATTAATCTTTATTTATTATTTTAATCAATTTAAAATTCAAATTTTTGGTTGATACTTCTGAGTTATTCTACTTGAAACATAATCGAACCCTGTGATTTAAGATTCATGGTCAATAAATAATAAAGCTAGTTATTTACTCTCGGTTCCATAAAGTGGAAGCTATTTAAAAATCATATCCTGACATTTGAAAAACTACCCTGACACTTACTTTGTAAATTCATTTACAAATTAAGCTCTGAAATCACATCAATTGATAAAATACCCGAAGCACCCTTTTGTTTTTCCTCTTTAGCCTTAAAATTATTAACACAAAGAATCACCCTCTTTCACCTATCTTTTTCTTCCATGCCTTGTATATATGGAAAGGGTTTTCCACAATTTTCTCCTTGATTATTTGGTTAAATTATAAGCATTGTTTATGTCATTATTGGTGATTGATAGGGGCATAATTAGGCTATTTTTTAGTAACATATTTCTATATATATTTTTAGCTATTACTTGTTAATTATGGTACTAATTGTTATTTTCGTGTTTGTGTAGGTTTCCAATTATAAAATTTTAAAATAGAAACAAATTGGCAATTTAGAAATACTAATTGCATAAGGAATCCACACAAACAAGGAAACAAGGAATCTACACCAACAAGGAAACCACACAAAGTAGAAAACGAGTATAAAAAGGGGACACTACCTTTCCTTGAGAATCCATCCATCCAGCAATAGCATCCCCATCCATAGCCCTAACCCATCATCGCAGCAGTCCCTCAGCCGTCTTCCTCTTCTCCTTTACAAAATCCACAGCACAACCCCCATCTTTGTCTCAGTTCCTCATCCACGCTTGCAACCACAACAAGCCATCATCCATCCATAGTGTCCTCATCCACAGCCGCAATAAACCATGCCTCGCCATCACAACCACAGCCTCATCATCATCCCCACAACAACAATCATCCTCGCAACATCAGTTACACCACCACCAACATCCATCTCTCCACTATTCATCGCGATCCAGTAATTACCTCCATCACACCCATCGTCATCATCCAACAATCGTTTCCATGACCTTCTCGCACCATCATCGATAAACCCTCATCTCAGTCTCTCTCTCTCTCTTTGTCCCTGATCATCGCCAACCCTAAAGCCATCGCCATCGTCTTCATCTCTCTCTCAGCCTTCCGTCGCCACACATTCGCAGTCCAATCTCACAGCTGAAGCAGAGATCGAAAAGGAAGAGAAGTGAAGCAAATCGCGAAGAGAAATATGATTATCTTTTGCTATTTGCAACCCATCAGTCCACTCAGTGCCACCACGGATCAGACGACAGTGTTTTGTTTTATCTCTTAACTCTTTCTCTTACTTTTAGTTTGATATTTATTTATGTATTGTTATTCGCACATGATTAATTTATCTAGCTAAACTTCTCTTAGTTAGGGGTGGATTCGAAGCCCCGAACATGTGTTTTATAAATTAATTGAATTTAATCTTCCTTGCTATTAGTGATTGTGTTTTGCTTAATTGTTTTATAGAGAACTTTTCTTTGTATGTTTATTAAGATGGCAAACTTAGTAAGCATGAGTATAGGAGAGTTTCACCTAATTGTTATAATCTTGTATTCACAAGTAGTAAATACCAAGGAACGTTGGTAAGGTTAAGTAAAAACCTAGGTAAGAACAAGATGCTGATCATACTTGTAATTGCCTAGTCAGTGTTCATATTTTCTACAAAACTTAATGATATTAGATTGTTGTCTAACTTGCGATTCCTGTTTAGATAGCATAATAAGAATAGTTTGAAAGCAACGCTTAGTTTAATTCAACTAACTTGGGAAAATAATAAGATTAATGCAGTGCGGTCACGGTTAATCTTGAGCATTGTCTCTCACGAGTTAGCAAGTGATTATTGAATATTGATTTATGAGCATATGTTTGGTGTGTGGAGATAAACCCTTAGCTAATTTCTCATTTTGCCATCCTTTTAGTTTTATTATCTTTACAGTAATTTTTGTAGTTATTTTCATAGTTTAATTTAGAAAATCCAATCCCCCATTATTTAATTAATTAGATTGTTAGTTGTATTTTAGCTATTCTTAGTGTTAATTGGCAAGCCCTCTAATCACCGGTCCAGAACGATCCTTACTTATTTTATACTACAATCACAAAGTTAAGTTGTGTGCTACTAAAATACCGCATCAATTTTTGGCGTCGTTGCCGGGTATTAGTAAAATTGTTAATTACTTAATAGTTTTTTTTATTAATTAAATTTTTTCTTTTTGTTAATTTTTTTTCTTTTTGCCAGGCTGCACGACGTTAAAACAAGTGCTTCTTGGGAGGCAACCCAATCAGATTTGCTTTCTTTATCCCTTTATTTTCTTTTCGTTATTTTTTGTTTTTGTTTATTAGTAATTTGTTTTACCGCTTTTAAATCTTTCATTGCATGTGCTATAATCTATTAACATTGAGAACAATGTTAGGTTTAAGTGTGGGGGGAACAACGTTGTTTTTATTTTGAAAAAAAATGTTAGTCCCTTAAAAATATATATAAAAAATGTTGTTTTTTTATTTTCTTTGTTGGTATTAGTGTCATAAAAAATATTAAAATAAATAAATAAATAAATAATTTATAGTTGTTTTGAGTCTTGGGATACTTTCCGACACAATGATGAGATTTGGTTTTTAATTGGGTGACTTTAAGGTGATTTATAAACATGATTTAAGATCTAATATTATTTTTTTGTTAATGCTTATTCATGGCTACCATATATAAATTCACATGTAATCAACTTAGTAATTGGTACTCATAGCATGCTTAATTGAATTTAACTCATTATAACCCATATGTGAGTTTTTAGCCTATTGTTCCTTTGATTTTGAGAGTTTTTAGTTAGGTCATCTTTTATTTCTTTTGTTAATAATAATTTGTTGCATGATCTCAATTTTGTTTGCTTTGGTTGCTACTTGGATTGCTTTCAAAATTAAGAATTAAACACTAGAACTTGTATTAGTTCCGTTCAAACATCATATTGAATTGCATAACATGCTTGACATGATAAATGCACCTAGTTTTCACCATTGCCAAATAAGTCTGATCCATAATATATTTCCTTTAGGTTAACCCCATTGAGCCTATTATTAATCCTTTTGTTTCATTACCCTCATTTTTTTATCTCTAACCTAATCAAAAGAGTGGAGTATAATTTGACTTGCAGAAACTTTATTGTGGTTCAAGGTACCTTGAAAAACAAGTGTGGGGGAAGACCCTTATGGTAGACAGTTCAAGAAGAAAGAGTTGCCAAAAAAAATTTAATAAATAAAAAAATTTATTACAAAATTTCAAAAGGGATACAAGCCCTTATTTATATTCATTCAGTTTTTCAGTACCATACAAATAGTCTAGTTCTTTTCATTCAGTAGATACAAAATAATGGTTGAAACTCTTCATTATCAGTGCGCCACCTCTTCATTTTCTTACTTATGTATTGAACCATATGATTCATTGCCAATGTCTCTAATCTTATTGCACGCTTTCACTATTTCTTTATACCCTTTGAAAATTCCCTATCCGTTCTTTCTCTTTCCTTGACCCATTGGCCTCATTACAACCTGAATCAAGACATTTTGATTGAGTGTGTCTTGCAATGTCACGATGTGGAGATTTGACTGAGGTATGAGCATATGGTGTCCCTAGTTCGTGCATTCAAGTAGTATGTTTAACTTGTTTTTTAGCTAGAGCTAGCTAAAGCGAAGTAAAGCAAAATGGTATCTTAGGTTAAGCAAAAGGGTCCTTTGGGTATTTTTTAAATTGGAGTGATCTCATGATATAATTTGTAAATGAATCTACAAAGTAGGTATGAGGGTAGTTTTTAAAACTTCATGGTATGATTTGTAAATATCTTCCATTTTAGGGCACTAGGAGTAAATAACTCTAGAAGAAACTGGACCAAAAGGATTCAAAATGGGTTGTGGGTGACGTTCAGGACCTTGTTCATTTTCATTTATAGTCTCACACTCCCTCTACTACAATTCATCTCTCGTGCACGTTATCTCTGCAACAATTGGTCCTCATTTTTATCTAGAACGACACACACATTTATTTTGGGTGAATCCAACTTCTGGGATGGTGATGAAAGTATTTTTGAACGTTCATGTGTAAAAATCATATTTGATTTTGAAGAATATATTTGGTGTTGGTAGACGGAATGTATTTAGTGAATGCCTGTCATAGTCAGTATGGTAGGCACTAATTTAAAACAACATAAAACGTACACGTGATGGTGAACGCTAAATTTGTATGCATCTCATAGTGCATATCTATAGTAGGCAATAAATTACAAATGCATTAGTGAGTGTCCATCATAAATAGAAAATTCTCTATTTGCAATTTTTGCTCGGTGGACGTGCATGATTCTTTTAATCAAATGAAAACTGATTGGGTCATAAACTAGCAACCAAAAAAGACCATTTAAGTGAATTCCCTATAAAACAATAAGTCATTGATGACTCTCAAACTTAGTCATTAGCATTATGCATGTCATCATTATATTATGCTTGCTGTCGTCATAGAATGTTGTTGTGTTGGTTGCCAATGTCACATTGTGTCATTACAAAAACTTTTGACGTTACATTTTGACTACCATTATCCAATCCAATAATAATAGATATTACATACATTATTTTCTTCAAATATTAGAAAAATGTTATAAAATAAGATTTAACTTATAAGAAATCAATTGTTTACTTTCAATAGTTGGTATGTTGTTTATTTAGAAGATTTACTAGATATTGACTATTTATTAATATCCAAAGAAAATAAAACACCAAATGCTTATAAATGTGTGTTTGGGATTTTCTCCTCATTCAAATAGTGTCAAACATCAAATATGGCTAAACTGATCTTAACCTCAAGTTTTATTCTTATTCTCATTGCATTGGCACTAGGTGTGTTTTTGTTCTCATTGTATGAAGTTTTTCTTTTCATATATTTGTATTTGATTTATGTTGTAAATTGTGTTTGATTAAAAAAATTGGAAAAAATCAAAGTAAAGAAAAAAAAAGGATGAAGGAATATAGAATATATATGAGGAAAAAAAAACTATGTACCCCTTTTTCTAATGAATTTTGGTTTTGTAGGTTGTGTATGGAAAAGTAATTATAGTTTCGTTGCCTATTGTGAAAAATCTAATTCCTTCCTGTCTAAGTTTGGGACAATGGATCTTTACAAGATCAGACTTTTTTCCCCATTTAATAACATATTTTACTATGATATATGAAACGAAAAAATTTTTATTGATAATTATTTTCACTTATTTTATGATTATTTGGATGACATTCAAAGTATATCTCATGCTTAAAACTTGATTTTATGTAAGAGTACTTGTTTTAAATTACTAGAAAATTACTAAAACATAGCAATAAGGGAAATGATAAAAAAAAAAAAAAAATTGGGTATATTTAAGCAAATTGGATTTGTTTTACATTTGAACGTTTTCTATTGAAGTGAATGTGCATTACAAGAAATAATATGTACGATTTTGATTTGATTCATTTAGAGGGTTTACATATATGATACCAATTTCGAGTATACCCTCTTTGCTGAATTTTGAAATATTTTCTAGCAGGGTATAATGACTCTGACATAACTTGTGCATAAATCTTATAATTATGCATGTTAAGAATAATGGTTTATATTTTGCAGTTCAAGTGATGCCCAAGGCATATGCAGACCATGATTGCACTACTTCATTGGGAATTTGTTGTGATCCTGCGAAATGATTTCAAGATTGTGAGGAGAAATATAGTGTTTCCGGTTATTGTGATGAAGTTCATTGTTATTGTCGCACACCTTGTTGATCTCCCTCATGTAGCATTCGAATGATTATATAATAAAAATAAATTTTCATTTAAAAATGTTAATTTATTGTTTATTAGGAAAAAAAAATGATGACAACATCTAAGATTCATGTATAGATGCCTTATAAATAATTTTTTGTGGTGTTCATAGATGCAAATTCGTGAAGGTAACATATGCTTCCATTACTTTGACAAAAAATAAAGTATTTCACTTTCAAGCTCCAGTCCAGATCTCAGTCGCAACCACTGGTTCGTTTGCTTCATTTTCTTATTTGATTTAATGGAGGTGACTTTGTTTGGCATTGAATGTTTGAGATAATTTTTATGAATTTTTTTACTTCTTTATCTAAAACATCAATAATTGATTGATTGAATTTGTGTTTAAATGGTGTGTGTTTGTATTGTTGTAGTGTCTTGTGTTTTAAGTAGCAAAATAAGCCCTCTAAGAGCTTCTTTATCAGTTGTGGTGTTCACCCAAAACAGCAGTAGTTGATGGAGGGGATCTAGGTGTGGGGGCACGACGAGGCCATGGTGGAAAGGTGGGCACAGGGGAAGAGATTTGATGAGGCAGAAGAGGTGGTTGATGGTGGATATTTGGGGAGGGAGGCATTTTTTTTTGCTTCTAGTAAGAATTAAACTTCCAAAACATAAATTTGACCCATTCAAAACATTTGTTTTGTGCTTCTAATTAAAAACAAAACTTTCGACTCCAGTAAGCAAAAACAAAGTGAGTAGGGGTCGTTTTGTTTTTCTTCTAATTAGAAGCAAATCTTTGACTGAATTCTTAATCAAAAGTTTGACCAATATTCATACCCTTTGTTTTGCTTCTTGTTGGCTTCTAATCAAAATCAATCTTCTTACTTCTTGATGAAATTTTTGACTTCTTAATCTAATTAGAAGTAAACTTTCTTAGTTCTTAATGAAAACAAGCACCACTTTACCAAAAAAAATTCTGACTTCTTACTGGATTTAGAAGTCAACTTTTTTACATCTTAATGAAAACAATGCCACCTTGATGGAGGAGGTGATCATGATGAGTTGTTGTAGAGGGTTTGGGGATTTTATATTGGTGTGCTAGACAAAAATGTGGTGGTGTTACTGAGTGGAAGTAGTGGTGTACTTATCATATGAGGCAAAGTCTAAATAACCCTTTTAAATTTCGTGATAAGTTTTGTCAGTGAATACGAGCAGAAGAGACTAGAGAGCACAAAAACAAGGAAGGTGGGCTCCCACTTTTTGACACCACTTGATCCACTGAAGCACGCCACCACCCCCTTTTTGAATGTGTTGAAACACACCACCGTCCCTCATTTTTCCTTGTCCACCTCCTCTTCTCTCTTCACCTGAACATTAATAGACGGAGCAAACACCACTCTGCTCGCCTTCCCCCACCACTTCACCACTCCAGCCACACCACCTCTCATTTCTTCCTCTTCTTCTTTGTTGTTATATTTTTTTGTTTTTATTCTTCTTCTTATCCTCACTTCTACTTCTTCTTTGTTATTGTTCCTATTTTCCTTTGTGCACGGTGACCTGTCAAGGGCGTGTTGAGCCCCACCCCATCGCTAGTGGCACCACCCTGTCAGGCGTCCCTTCTCGTCCTCGCCTTCTTCTTCTCAGTTTTTTCTCATTTCCCTTCATAGAGGTATCCGCGAAGATTGGTTTTCCACTCGCAAAATCCTATTCGAGAGAAAAGAAGAAGCCCTCAAGGATTGGAGTAGGAAAAGAGTATGCTACTACAGTTGAAAATAAGTTGCTTGAAGAAATTGAGCAAGTAGTAGAAAGGCTCAGCTTGCAACATTAACAAACTTAAGAACAACCCCCCGAGTGCTAGTTCTAAAAAGAGAGTGACTAAAGGTCAATTTTCTAGTAAATGTGCAATTTGTAGAGGAAATGCCCATGTGTTCATCCTTTTTATCTGTTTTACCAAAATATGAGTTTGTCAAAGATTTTTTGATTGTTCATTCTCTTCAACTTACTCATGTCATTTGCAGTTGTGATTAACTGTTATCTATTTAGTTTAACGGCAAAATTTTTAAGTAATTGATATGGTATGTGTCATGGGAAACAACTTTGGCATGTTAATCCACGAGTCATCGAATTAAACACATCATTACCTTTGATGAATTTATAGATAATTTTTATACAAATTTTAAAAGAAATGCCTGTGTTGAGCACGGGGTCCTAAGCAAGTCCTTTGCAATATTAAAGGAATTTCTAAAGACAAATTTGATGAAATTTTTTCATACTAAGTATTGCTAAAAGAATTTTACAATCAACCAATATATCCAATAAATTTAATCAATACATTGAAATTTAACGCAACTAAAATTGGTGTGTTGAAGAAGGGAAACCAATTGAAGCTAGTTGAACATGAGAGACCAAATGATAAATGTTACTATAAAGCTCCTTGTTGTGAGATAGAGTCCGTGACTAATGATGCCCAGTTCATGTAGCTTAACCCAAGAAGGATGAAGCCCAAGCAGAAAGATCATTGAGGCTAAGCTTTACCATATTAGTGA
This sequence comes from Berberis thunbergii, assembly GCA_003290165.1. Lineage (NCBI taxonomy): Eukaryota > Viridiplantae > Streptophyta > Magnoliopsida > Ranunculales > Berberidaceae > Berberis > Berberis thunbergii. The sequence continues at coordinate 129,240 of QNQO01008414.1, forward strand.
TAAACAATAAATTTGCCTCTACATGGAACTAAGTATAAAAGAATGAAAAGTGAGCTTCCAAACTTGAACCTTTCTACACAACCTGGGGAGAGAGCACTGGTTAGTGCTGAGGAGGGTGTCCAACATATGAGTGCCAACTCCACCCCTTTCTCCATCTTCTCCAAACCCATGAAGTGAGGGGTAGAATTGACACTCACGTGCTGCGCACCATTCTCAGGCACTAACAAACCCAATGACCAGGCTGATTAGATTTTTTTTTCTCTCCAAACTTAGATCGTGCAACAATTATAGATTTGCTCAATAACAAGCTTTTTGTTGGGTGCCTTTTGTGAATGGTATGTTTTGGGCCAAGATGAACTACACCCAAATGCCTCACTGGGCAAAGTTAAACCCTGCCTAAGTTGAAGTTCTAAGTTGCCCCACTTTTACATCTGTACTATATCATGTAAGTTCCCTTTGAGAGCGGTGAATATGTGTCTTTATTCTGATTTTTGGAATGCCCAAAATGTCATCCCAACTCAATTATATTTACAAGAAAAACCAATTGGTAGGTGAGCAATTATCAAGGGTAATTTTGTGATTTTAAATGTAAAAATATTACACATATATACCATTTTATCCTCCCAAATTCAATTATTTACGATCAAAATCTGTTAATTATACCTAAGTCCCTAACATAACTTATTTAAAACCCTTAATTATTTACATACTATACGTAGGCCCTGAGAAAATCATAAATAGTTATTTTTCTTAGAATTTCAATAATAATTTTTACTTATTATTGAAAGATTGTAATAAAATAAAATAAAAAGTACTGAATATTCACACGTGGATCGCGTCAACACCCTAATATATATGTAAATAAATATGTATGTCTTATTCCCTTCTCATCTTCTTTATATTCAACCAATATCTTCAATTATCTTTGTTGACCTCCTATCATCTTCTTCCTTGTCTCACACAATACCGTCCATTTTAACTCACCGTCTACTTGAGAAAAAGAACGGTAATGACGATCTCACTTGACTCCCATGGGCTTAGCCACCACAAATAAATTGTGCTTTAAATAGGGTTTCCCATTTTTCATGGCTATTGCTAAATAACACCACCACTTCTCCTGATAGACACCACCACCTATTTTTTTTACAAAAGGACACCACCACTATATAAACAAAAAACCCCTAACCCTAACCACTCTTATCCTCTCTCAATCTCTTCTCCATCAACCGCCGCAACTTCTCCTCCTCCCTACCTCTTCATTCTCCCACCTTCTTCCCACTTCCTCATTTTCATCATCCTCCCCTCCTCCCATTTTCTTCTTCATATTTTTTTCCTTATCTTCCCTATGGCGTGGTGGTAGTGGTGATGAAGGGGAGGAGGAGGGGGTGGCGGTGGCCCACTCCTCCTTTTTTTTCTTTCTTTTCCATGTGGCGAGGTGGTGGTGAAGGGGAATAAGGGGTAGCAGTGGCCTCCTCCTCCCCATCCCCTTCATTTTTTTTCTTTTTCCCTGTTGCGCGATGGTGCCTAGGTGGCAGTGAAGGGGAGGGCGAGGACGAGGAAGGGGTGGCAGTGGACTCCTCCTTTTTCTCCCTGACACGTGGTGGTGGTGAAGGGGAGGAGGAGGGGTGGCGGTGGCCTCCTCTTCCTTGTTTTTTTTTCTCCTTTGCCTTCGCACCGATTTCTGTAAGAGGGAAACCCCCACTCACAGGAACCGCTGCAAGGGCAAAAAGTTTGTCCCTCGCGGCGGTTCCTGAGAATGGGGAACCCAAGCTCTCCCAAAATAGCCTAGGACTCACTCATTCAAAACATAACAATTGGGTACTGTCCCATTTCAGTTTCAAACTCTGTCATTGATTTTCGACCAACTTTGATGCTCGATTGAGATAGATTCTCAAGCTCATCAAAACACAAAAAATATAGTACTCTAGGTTGTCTAATGAATAAATTTAAATCACTTGAAAATGTTTTAAAATGTGCAAGTTATTATCATTTTACTGAAGTCACTCAAATCTGTCCAGTAAAAAAAACATGGTTTTGTCCCTGGTTTTCAACCAACTTTGACACTAGATTGAGACCAATTCTCAAGTATATAAAAACATGAAAAATGTAATACTCTAAGTTATCTAATAAACATAATTTGAATCATCTAAAAATCTTTTGAAATGGGCGTTATGATCATTTTACTATAGTCATGCAAAACTGTCCAGCAACGACCAAGTCGCAGCGGATCATGCGAATGTAAGACTCTCATTCGCATGATACATTGCGAGTTTAAGTCTCACACTCGCATAAACCACTGAAACTGTGAGTATAAGACTCAAACTCGCAGCAGATCATGCGAGTGAAAGACTTAAATTCATAATATTCGTTGCGACTTGGTCGTTACTTGACAGTTTTGCACGACTATAGTAAAATGACCATAACTTGCTCATTTCAAAACATTTTCAAGTGATTCAAATTGCGTTCATTAGATAAATCACAGTACTAGAATTTTTTGTGTTTTGATGAGCTTGAAAATCAGTCTCAATCAAGTACCAAATTTGGTCAAAAGTCAGTGACAATACCCCATTTTCTTTATCAGACCAATTTGAGTGACTTTAGTAAAATGACCATAACTTACTCATTTCAAATGTTTTTAGGTGATTCAATTTTTTTTCATTAGATAACTCAGAGTATTATGTTGTATGTGTTTTAATGAGCTTGAGAATCATCTCAATCGAGCGACAAAGTTGGTTGAAAGTTAATGACGGAGTCTGAAACTGAAATGAGCAGTTCGCAACGGCTCGTGCATGTGGTAGAACTGCAGTCTCGGCTGCTCATGCGAAAATGGTAATGGAATGCACATGTGCCACTACAATGTGGGTTATTCTTCTCGCATGGGTCATTGCATTTGGTTCATTTTTCTGTCATTTACATTATTTCCTTCCTGATTTTTTCGCCGCGATTGTACACTTTCAGATTGTTGGTAATTCTCCCTTTCTTATTTTTTATTGATTTTATTTCTAATGTGTTTGTTCTTGATTGATTTCAAATGAGTATTTCTTAAATTCCCATTTGTGTTTGTTAATTTATGACATTTCATGCGAGAAATTCCCGCGAGGACAAAAATTATACAAAATGGGGAAGAGGAGGACACTGCCACCGCCACTCCTCTTCCTCCCATCACCACCACCTCGCTACCACACACCACCATCACCACCATGTAATAGGGAGAGAAAAAAAGGAGGGGTGGCCCCATCCTCCTCCCCTTCACCACCACCACCACCTTGCCACCGTCAAGGAGAAAAAAAGAGGAAGAAAAGTGAAAAAAGGGAGGAGGTGAGATACCACCACCTCTTTTCCTCCCCTTCACCACCACCACCTCGCCACCACCAGGGAGAAAAAAAGGAGGGGAAGAAAAAAAAAGATGGGAGGAGGAGAAGTGTCGGTGGCATGTTGGTAGTGGTGATTGGAGAAGAAGAAGAAAAATAAGAAGAACAAGAAGGGAAGAGAAGGAGAGGTGGCGGTGGTGAAGGGAGGAGGAGGAGGTGGCATCGGTTGATGGAGAAGGGAGAGAGATGAAGAAGAGAGGAAGAGGAATTAAGGCTTTTTCCGTTTTATAGGTGGTGTCCTTCAGAAAGATAGTTATGTCATTTATAAAGTAGGGATTTGGTGGTGTCTATCAGAAGAAGCGGTGATGTTATTTAGCGTCAGCCTTTTTGTTTGTTTTTTCATTGGACAATGTTGTTAATCATGGGACCCCAGTGATAATTCCACTTGGCCAACCTCAGGTCCAAAGCAAGTAAAATCAAATACGAGTCTCCTCTCCCCTCCACAATCACTCTCCTTCTAAAACGACTAGGAACCGAGAGAAAAACACAGCTCCCAACACTGTCGAAGCTTTCACACACTCACATTCTTTCTTCCTCACTTTCTGAAAAACACGACAAACCAATCACTAAACCCCACCAACCCCATTTGAAAACTCACAAAACAAAAAAAGGTCCAATCTTTGAACAAGAATCAAAGAATCTCACCTAGTTCAAGCACCAACACTATTGAGCCAGAGAGCCGAATTCCTCTCTAACAGTGATTGATCAATTGCTGTCTCCTTCAAGCCCACGACCTTCGATCACCTCACCATTCCACCCATCTCCCCCTTTTTCACATTAAAAAATTAGGGTTCAAATGAGGAGCCCCACTTCCAATAAAGATTCCCAAACCAGCCAAGAAGCTCTGCTCTTGGTGGAATCTGAAACCATCACTGCTTCTGGGGTTCTTGACAAGAGTGGTGAAGAAAAAGAAGAGGAGATTGAGGAAATGAAGGGGGAGGAGGAGGAGGAGGAGAGGGGTCGAAAGGTTCCTGCCACTGTGTTTCAAATCACACTTAAACAACCCCAGTCCACTTTGATGCATAAGATGAGTGTGCCCGAGCTCTGTAGGAATTTCAGGTTTGGTTTTGTTTGAATTTATGTTAAGAAATATTTTGATGATTGGGATGATTTGATTTTGATGATTAGTGTTGTGGTTTGCTCGCAATGGAATGGGTGTAGGAAATGCAGGGTTTGCTTTTGATCTGATATATTTTCACAGTTCATGCATTCATTTAGAGATGAAAAAGATGAAATTTTTACATTTATGTTTTATGCTTTTGGTGTAGTCAAATGTCACGAACCAACCAACTCTCCCAAAAGCCCGAGCTCTCCAGTAGGAGAAGCTTAATTACATGACCTAGGATTGTGACATTCCACCACGCTTCTAAAGTCGGCGTCCTCGTCGGCCTACTCTGTAGCTCTACTCACCTACCAGTATTCAACAATTTATCACATGCTAAATTATTTTAATCTAGCTTCTAGGTTGCTTCTGCGAGGACTCAAACCTTGGAGGTGGGGTTTGGCTCTGATACCAATTGTCATAAACCAACCAACTCTCCCAAAAGCTCGGCCTGTTCAGGAAGGGAAGGTTGATTATATGACCTAGGATCGTTACATCAAATTTCTTTTCTTATTGGTAATGATTTTGCAGTACTATATATATATATATATATTGGAAGCAATTCAATAATAGGCTTGGGTTTTCACCACTAAATGAACCTATCAGTATCAATATATTTGTTGTATTACACAGTTTGTTGTCCAATGTGTTACATTTTGCAGCGAGATTTAGTTTTTGAGTGCTAAGCATACTCTATTCTCTACCATGAGAGCTACAAACTTGTTAATTTATCTTTGTGTGAAGCTGAGTCTGAGTGTGAAAAATGATCTTTCAAACTTAGTTGTGCAAGGATTATACATTTGCTCGTTTAAACAAGTTTTCTTTTGGGTGCCTTCTGTGATGTCAGTCGCCTTATGTGAAGGCGTCCACTGTTTTGTTCCAATATCAACTACAATAACCCCTTCCTACTTATCTATTTAGATAAAAAGATCATACTTTATCCTTTTTGAGAATGGGTGCCAAAATGACGAAGATCAACTAGCTGAGCTAGACTTTTTTTTTTCCATCCCTTCCTAAGTTGGACTCCCAAGCAGCCCATGTTTACATATTCACCTGTCTTCCCTCCAGTCTTCTCTCTCATTGAATCAACATTTTATTTTTCTATCCTCAGAGTGAACCTCTAGTCACCCCTCCTCTCACTCTCACTCACAAAAGAGCTGCAATGATGATCTCTCTTGCCTCCCATGGGCCTAGCCGCTGCAAAAAGACTACAATCGGCCAGCATTTTTCATTGGATAACGTTGTTAATTATGGGTCCACACTGATTATTCCACTTGGCCAACCTCAGGTCCCAAGTAAGTAAAAGTGACATCAGTCTCCTCGGCCCTCAGCAGTCCCCTCCTTCTAAAACAACAGGAAGGAAGGAACATAGAGACAAACACAGCCCCTAATTTTTCACACACTCTCTCTCATTCTTCGTTACTTTCTCAAAAACACTACAAACCAATCACCAAACCCCACCAATCCCATTTGAAATTTCACAAAAAAGGTCCAACCCTTGAGCAAGAATAAAAGAATCTCTTCTTCAAACCCCAACCTTATTGAGCCAGAGAGAGAAGTGTTTCTTGAATTCTTCTCTAACAATGATTTCTCAATCGTTGTCACTCCAAGACCACAACTTTTAATCACCTAAGCATTCCGACCATCTCCTTTCTTTAACATTAAAAAATTATGGTTCAAATGAGTAGCCTCATTTCCAATAAAGATCTCAAACCAGCCAAGAAGCTCTGCTCTTGGTGAAATCTGAAACCACCAGTGCTTCTGGGGTTCTTGACAATGAAGACGTAGAAGAGATTGAGGAGATGAAGGAGGAGGAGGAGGATGGTCAAAGGGGTCCTGCCACTGTGTTTCGAATCAACTAAAAACAACCCCAGTCAACTTTGATGCACAAGATGAGTGTGCCTGAGCTCTGTTGGAATTTCAGGTCTATTGTTTGAATTTGAATTAAAGAAATGGTTTTGATGATTGGTCGCTTTCATTTCAAGAGTTGTGTGCAGTTTGCGCGCAACGGAATGGTTGCAGGGTTTACTGCTAATCTGTTCTTTATTCACAGTTCATGCATTTATTTAGAGACGAATCTGCATTTAGTTCATGTATAACATTTCCCGATTTATGTTTTAAGCTTTCTGTTATTGGTAACTGATTCGTGAATAATTTTTTAAGCAATTCTCATGCACGATCAGATTCATAATATACACTTATTAGTATATGTTGTATTACACAGTTTGTATTCCAATGTGGTACGTTTTATGGCCGAGATTTAGTTATAAGTTTTACTAGTGTTCTTATGGAGGAAGACCTTTATATGAAATTAATTGTGTTAGAGACCTTTATATGAAATTAATTGTGTTAGAGTGTATTTTCCAGTGCTACTACTTGGTGTGGCAAGCTGAATTCTATAGCATGTTCATCTGAGACTTGTGCGAGAATTCCAAGGTTAGCAAATGCATCTGTTATAGTTGAGTGGAACAGCCTCCATTCCTTTTTTCTTCTTCTTCTCAAAAGCATAATATCCCAGGAGAAAGAATGGTAGAGTAAGTTTAATGTAGATCATTTTCTTTGATGAATGTTCTCTAGTGACAGTGTCCAATTTTGTTTTTGTAGTTCTACTGCACATCCACCATTTTGGATACCCATACATATTGTAAACCCAGAGCGACCAACTGAATGCGCAATTTTCAATGTTGTAGCTGGTATGTAACTGGAATCTGCCACTTTTATAGCATTTTTCGTGATGATATTCCAATAACATGCTAGTAATATGTACTATTGAGATTTTATTCCATTTGATCCCCTTGGAAAAGGTAAAGTCTGAATGGGAAACCTTTCTCCCTTTTCAAGAAGGGATTTTTTTTTAATGTCATTGGTAGTCTTTTGCTCAGGGACTCTTTTCACATGGGAATGATGGAACGAGTTAGAGTCTTCTTGGAAAATAGTAAATGGTTTCAGACTTCATGGGTTCAAGTTTTGTTTTTCATTTTCATTATGGTTTCCCATTGGAGGAACTACAACAATATAGTAAACCAAGATATAATGAATGATCTATTTGTTAATACACATTGATAACATTCATTCCCCTTAAGTATCCAAAGATGAGCCAATCACCTTAGTTAAGTATCAACAGGTATTTCAGAAAAAAATGAGACAGAATATCAGAAAAAATAAAGAGTCACACGAGAGCGAGGAGCACACACGATGCATACATCAAAAAGGAAAACAAATCATACAAAGTAAGAACACGAGATACAAAACACCTCGCTGAAGCACGAGTCCTTCACAATGTTCCAAAAAACTCCCCGTTCCGAGATTTTCATTTTAGTAGACTTGCAAATGTTATCAATGTCCTGATGCTTTTCTTCGGATGGTTTTCTATTATATGCTTGCTTCTCTATGAATGAATTCTTTGCATTTGTTTCAAAAAATAAAATAAAAAAATTCATAATTCTGCATATGACAGTCCACTGCTTATGACACCCCCCCACCACCACCACCCCGGCTTCCATGCTTACACTTTATTTTTTTTTTGAGAACTCAGTGTAAAAATGAATGATCAATTAATTCATTCTCTTGACCCACACAGGTTGCATCTGTTAACTCTTACCGTACCTTTCCTCACCAAATTATCCACTGTTAAATGCTAATATCTGACCATGCACCAATGTCCAATGGACGAAATTCAGTCTAGGATCCAGTTTTTTACCCAACACACCCAGCTGAGAAGTCCCAGCTTCCTGGGGACTGTCTTCTCATTACTGTTTGGCAGTAACTTTCTGGTTGGTCTAGAAGGTGAACAGGGCTGGATATAGCTCCTAGAGGAGGAGGCAAGGAGTTAAGCATGCCAAACCATGCTGGTAGTCTATTCCCTTCTCAACATATAAGTTGAAAATATCTTTGAAGTTTTACTTAAGAGGTTAATCTATTAACCAAACATCAGCCCAGAAGTTTTCACGTGTGCGTTCATTGACTTGTTTGGAGGGGGAACATACCAGGTTTTTCACTGCAGGGCAGCAGGGAGCAAATAGGATGGATTTTTCAGCCCCAATTCTATGGCAGAAACATGTCCTAGATGACCAAAATTTCTCATATTGACAATTGCACATGGCTGCGCACTTACGATTGATAATGTAGGAAGAATAGGGCTGATTATTGTCAATAAATGCTGTATTTGTGGTGTAGTTCAAGCTGTGTAGTTAAAACAACGTTATAACACTGATATAACTCTTAACGTGGGTGAGCCGTTACGTTATGACACTATCACGTTATGGTATCACAACTCCGATATAACAGCATTATGTGGCTGTTATTGAGATAACATTTTTTTTCCAATAACACCGTTTTAATGTTTTGTTCTAATACATTAAAAAAAACACTCATTTCATTCTCGATCGAACCAGAACCCTAGACTCATAGGAAATAAGGACTAGAGCTCGCCGTCGCCAATCGTCATAGAACTAGACCTCTCCGTTTGACAAAGAATGAGATAAGACGAAGGGAAGAAGACGAAGAGTCGATCACACTCTCTCTTGCAATCTCGCTCTCATACCAAGGGAATATGTTTTTTTATTAAGGTTTTTTGTTTTTGAATTTAATGTTATGAATATGATTTACTTTTTCACTATAATACATTAATATTTTGTGGAGTATTAAAATATATATTTAAAAAACTATTCCGTTATATATCGTTATATCTCGTTATATCCAGTTATAACCTATAACGCTCTTGGACCGTTATTCGTTTTAACTGCATAGAGTCCAAGTACAATGAACACTTATTTTTCATGTGCCCTTTCTCTAGGGAGCTTTGGTCATCAGTTGTTGACAAATGTGGAGGGACCTTTTCTGCTAGCTAATAAGGTAAAGTCTTGGTTTGAGGAGCAGAGGAACAACTCAAGCACATGTAGATGAATTTGGAACAGGTTACTCATAGCAGTATTCATCCCTATTTGGGGGTAGGATGAAACTAATGGAAATTGCAATCGAATAAACCTAAGAGTTATTTACCTTTGGGTACCCCATTTGTTTTTTAAATTACCCAATGGAACCCAATAGATTAGAATGCCCGCTTGGTACCCAGTTTTATTCTTGGCCAAATAGTCAAGGATGGTAACCCACCCAAACTATCCACTTTTTCTAGTGACTGAAATGCGGCAAAATGCCAATGATTCACACCTAGACAAAATTAAACACGTCTCAAGGTGCATCTATCGGCCAAGAAAACAACAAAACCCACCAAGAAAACAATAAAAAGTGGTGCAATGAGATGGTGAGTTTTATTAGCCAATAGTCGCGCCTCGAGATGTGTGTTTAAAAATCTTGTCTAGATGTAAATCTTGTGCATTTCAGACATTACAAAAAAATATAGATGGTTTGGGCGGGTCAACGTCCTTGGCCGTTAGGTCAAGAATAAAATTAGGTACCAATTGAGCATTTTAATCATTTCGGGTACCATCTGGTAATTAAAAAAACAAATTGGGTTCCAAAAGGTAAACAACCCTAAACCTAATCTAGCATAATGACTTCACAAAGTTTTGAGAAACTGAAATTAATTCAATTATGCCTAAAGTAGCTTACAATGCAATTATTTCTAAGCAAAAATTAAGACTTAATCCCTAAGCAAACTACCCTAACTCTAATTGAAACAAAAACCCTAAATTAATATATGTTGGCTCCAAACACAGTTACTGAAAAAAAATTATATAATTGAATATAAATCCTAAATTATGGCCCAAATACCTATGAAACCAAAGGATATTTGAAGGAAAGGCTGTAGTGACTTAGTGTTTAATCAGTTCATGTTATTTTATGTTTGACTTGCATGCCATTTATTTTCAGTTTGTTTACGTATTACTCACTCACGTTTCTGTTCTACTATAAATGCCTCTGTTTATTGATAAAAAATTGACTTCATATCGGACATGATTTTCGAAGTTGGGTTTCAGATTTGTGACAGTTCTCCAGATCGCACATCGATAAGGAGAAGACACCTTTGTGATTCAGCCAAACTCTCTGTTCCATACTTTTTCTTGATAATTAATTACTCTCCACAATGCACCTTCATTCAAAATTGTTACAACCATTTTTTCAGAAATCCTTGGTTGAATTCCTTATGCCAAGAGCTCCTTTATCTTTAGGATGTCACACCACATTCCGTCTAAGGAGATTGTACTTATGGGAGTTTGATGGAGTTCCCCAAAAGAAGTGTCGATTTGGCAATGGATACAGGCATGGTTGAAGGGGAAAAGAGGAAACAAGGAAACAAAGATCACAGGGTAGATTGTTTTTATTATGGTAAGCCTACCTGCCTTTGATGAGACCCTTCCCAAATTGCCAATCTCCAATTTTCAGTCAGAGCATCCCAATTTTTGGTGTTTGTATTTGCTACCAAGAGCAAGCCCCAAGTATGTACATGACAAATGTCCTATTCTACACCCCAAAATTGTTGCTAGCTTTTCAAATATTTGTGGAGATTATCAACAGGGTACAGAACTGATTTGGAAAAGTATACTTGTAACCTGGAAACCTCCTAAAATGACAACAAAACTGACTGGAGTACATTTAATTAGGATTCACATGCATCAAAGAAAAAACACATATCAGCATACTGAAGTATGGACACTGAAATGCCTCCTTCAACCAATGGAAAAACCTGCAAGAGCATGCTCCTTATACATTTGCAAAGTCATCTGCGTGAAAGCTTCTCAACTATTGTAAAGATAAGAGGAGATATGGGCTCTCCCTGCTTAATACCCGTTGAGGCTCAAAAGAACATTTGAAATTGATGGAGAAAGTAATCGTTTGTTTGCTATCATAAGGACCCTTTCAGTTCACCCCAACCCTCACTATCAAGAAATTTTATGAAATCCTAACTTACTGTGTTGAAGGCCATGGAGAAGTCAACTTTACAAGTCAAGATCTCAAATCAATTCACTCTTGCGATTAACGGGCCACCAATCACTTGTCTTCCTGGCAGAGCAACAACCTGTTAAGGAGAACTCTTTCATCATTGGCTTTAGTCTAGATTGTCGCCACATTGGAAAGATATTTTCTAATGGATGACATGAGGCTCATTATCCTGAATTCCTCTAATGGGATTGCTCCTTTTGCCTTTGACTCAAGAGTAGGCAATGTTGAAGGAAACCATTGTTACCGAAATCTGCAACTATCCATGAAGTCTCCTTCAATCTGAAACTATCATCAACCTCTGGAATGGGAGAATCTGCTGCTAATATTGCTGCTATTTCAAACTCTACCTGTTTGAAAGAAATGCTTTTTTTTGTCACACCAATTCATTGTAAAGAGCCTCTTTCTTTATGTTACAGAAGACTCTCCAAAAGATGTGAATAACTTGAAGATTTGCAGAGCATGGAGAAATTGGGGCGTAATCTCTATATGTTGTTCATGTTCGGCAGAAAACCCCTTTTAATATACAAGGTTAGCTTCCTAAGAATTTTCTTAACATAGATTGAGTTTTTGGGTTAGAAGTGGATTAATGATAATGTATGTAACAACGATAGGGACATGGGTCTCGGTGTCTGACACGGATATGAGGTGTCGGACACGTCGGCAAAAAAAAAAAAAAAAAATCAAACTAGGGATGCGTTGGGGAGATGCCTGTGCATTTCAACAATAAGTTTTGTAATTTTAAACATTTTTTTTCACTCGTAGGTCAATAATGCTACATATGTACTAACTTGCCATGATATACTTGTAGCATTTGTAAATAATTGAAAATTTTGAAAGAGTTGATGATCTAAGCATGGAGTGTATGATGTGAGTATTCGATGAGTGTCCTAGTGTCGATACGTGTCCGGCATGAGACATTTTTTGGAAAGGAAAATGTTGAAGTTCTCATTTTACTATCTTATTTTAGTAACTCACGTGACGTGTATTCCTTACTAAGCACCCCGTGGTTTTGAGCAATCGACTCTCTTACCCGATTGACCCATCTAACTCCTGACCCTACTTAGTCAAAATTTGCAATCTCCAATAGATGATCTGGAACTTGTTATGGTCAATCCTTCATGGTAGAACCCTTACTATGGTTAACATTATCAAAAAGGTCTGCTGCTGCCCAACCATTGTGTTCTTTTTCCACAATTTGATGAATCCATTGACCACATGCTAATTCTTTGCCCTGTTACCTTTGAATTGTGGTCAATGGCCCTTCAGAATTCCATTTACAAGCTCCAACAACTTCTTCCTTTTTTATTTGGACAGAGATCAGCGACTCAACACACGCCTCACTTCACTCATTTTGGCAAATGGGCCTAGGACTGATTCGTGCTATGTTATGGTTTGGTGATTTGGAGAGAAAGAAACAACAATGTATTCAATAACTAGCTAAAATTGTCTAGTTGCGTATAGACATAAAGGTCACATTGTGAATTTGATGTTTTAACTACGATAGATTCGGTGATATTAATTTTGCATCTTGTATGTTTAGTAGGGAGAATATAGTCCTCTCCAATATTGCTTGATGTATAGCTCATCAATGGAGGGCTTTCGTCTAGTTATACTACCCTTCCTCCATATCTTTATTCATTTCACACATCAATACAAAGTTTTTTTTGATAAAAAAAAAATTAGTAACTTAAATCTTTCTTGCGTTGGCTCTTCATCGATCAAGAGTTCTCTTTTCTCCCTTCTCTGCACATCCCACCCAATTCTTTTTTCTTCACATTCAGGAATTCTAGTTCAAGAAATCAAGAGTTAGAAATGTACCCGATACCTCACTTGCCAAGCTTTTTTCATATTTTTGTTTTTCCCTTCTCTGTTTACCATTTACCCCCACGCTCTTCAACAACTAAATGAAAACCAGATTGTGATCTAGATAAGTACTAGTCTAATCAAGCAAGTTTTGAAGATCTGATATGGGGTTTCTCCATATCTAATTTTTTTTTTCATCTTGATGTTTATCACGTGTCCTATTCAGTCGAAGCCATCGCCGCCTTCATGGAGAGCAACAATTTTTAATGGATGCCTGCAATCAATTTTGCTTTTTAAAATCCTAAAAACACCAAAATGAATTTAGTTACTGGTTTACAGCAAAACACACACTCCACTTTAGATTGGAAAAATGTAGGGCAAGGAAAAAGAGGAACCAGTAGAGGAGGTGGAAGTCCAATGGTGGTAGAAATTTTATTTGGAGAGATCGTAGTGTTTGTACACAGAGAATGCAGATTTGTGATGTGGCTAGTTTCATAGATATAGCGCCAACATGTTTTGACAACGTTAGGCAAGTCAATAAAGCATGTTACTCTTTTGGAAACTCGTTACGTAGATGATAATATGATATCATATAGCAGTCAACTATTTAATTAAGTAGTCAATATACAAAGTTTCATAAAATATTTTGAAAATGATGGTTGGGGTAGCCTTATTACCTTATGATGATTATTATTTCATGATGTTTACTCTTATAGTGATGGTGATGCAAAGTGAACATTCAAGCCAAGTACAAATAATTCATTTTATTAATTTGTAATAAGTCGGGTTGGGCCTAAAGGAGTCCGTAGTTAGGGCTCTACTTGAGTTTTAGGGTTTTTGCATTACAAGCATAGTTCTGGTAAGGCCTTTAGGCCATTATAATAGGTGGCTTGAATTTGAATTGGAAGAGGAAATTTATCTTTTTATTTTTATCAGCTTTCAATTTAAGTTTTAATGTCGAGTAGTGTTATTTGTTTTGTCTATTAGGAGTTTTTAGAGTAGAATACATAAGCAGAGTATGAAAGTTGTCATTTTGCTTACTTTCAAAGGGATTTGTAGAAGGTAGACGAGACCCATGGTGCCTTTTGGCCATGGGCATAAGGGGTGCACCAACACCATTGCGACATCCTATTTTGGGAGATCAAGGTGTAGGGGCTGTAACTTATGATGAGAATGACGAATTTGGCAGACTATTAGCGATGTTGGAGCGCAAAGATGATCTGGGCTTGAAGCTAGATATACCTGTTTATGATGGGTAGGAACTTGGAGATGCTTTTGTGGATTGGCATCTTGAGATTGACCGACCTATTGAGTTCAATAATATGCACGGTATTAAAGTGTGAGGCTGGTTGCTACTAAGTTAAAGGGTACGATTGGTTCATGGTTGCAAGAAGAATGTGATCGATGACTGCAGTGTGACTACCTCCTATTAATTCTTGGAACGCTTTACATGAATTAATGTATGCTGCATTTGCCCTTAGATTACAAAAGAGGTTTGTTTGAGAGGCTGATGTCTATAGGACAAAATGGACACAAAGTAAATGAATATGTCACAGAGTTTCACACTCTTAATATGCTTGCTAAACCTCAGGAAACAGAACGATAGATTGCTTTTCGTTTTTATAATGGGTTGGATAACAAAACCAAATCATTTATGGCCTTAAAAGAATTTGACACCTTGTCAGTAAAAACATAACTAAGAGGGCTGAATCCAAGCTTCAACTTCAAGATTGGATTGACAAGAAGACAACAAGTCTACTAGTGAGCCCTATTTCCTTCCAATAGAGATCAATATTCAATGCATTCCTTAGGTGTTTTGGTTGTGGGTAGCATGGTCACCTACAATGCAATTGTCCCAAAGGAAAATTTGTTGCTCATTATAGATGAGGTAGACGGGCACAAATTGGAGGATGGGGGCAACATTGCAAGAGGGTGGAGGTGAGTTGATTTCCTTGGGTGCAGAGGGCAAAGCATGTACCCTTAAAGCATGTGGATAAGCTTCTTCAAGCCTGGGAGGATGATGGAAGGTTAACATTCAAGCTAAGTACAAGTAATTTATTTTATTTATAGGTCGGTTTGGGCCTAAAGGATCCCATAGCGAGTTAGGGCTCGAGTTGAGTATTAGAGTTTTATTGGTTTGCTTTACAAGCCTAGTTCTGTTATAAAGAAGGCCTTTAGGCCATTGTAGTAGGCGGCTTGAATTTGAATTGGAAGAGGAAATTTTATTTTATTATTAGTTTTCAATTTTAGTTTTAATGTCTAATGGTGTTATTTGTTTTCTCCATAGTTGTTTTTAGAGTAGAATGCATAAGCTGAGTATGAAAAGTGTCATTACCCACTTTCAAAGGGCTTTTGTAGAAGATAGACAAATCCTTGAGGAATGTTAATGGATAGTGACGCCATTGATTCTTGATATAGGAATAGTGAGCCCTGGCTAATATGCAAGATAGATTTTTGAAAAGCATATGACGGGGTTTATTAGGGTTCTCTTATGTATTGTCTTGGAAGGATAAATTTTGTTGAAAGGTGGAAGAGTTGGATTAGTGTTCCGTCTCCAATTGTCCATTTTTTCATTATGGTTAATGGGGCCTGAGTGGGTTTCTTTAGAAGTGGACGGGGCATTAGTCAAAGTGTTCATTTGTCTCATTTTTTCTTCACAGTGGTGGTAGACGCTTTGAGTAGGTTAGCATCTGTGAAGTGAACGACTTTAGTGGTTTTTGTTTTTGTTGGGGAGCAGGGTTCTCATTATTTCTCACCTCCCATATGCAATCGTGCATAATAAATGGCTCACTTGAAACATATCCTTGATTGGACAAGCTTCGTGGTCCAAAATTAATTTCTCCAAAAGTGTCATGGCGAAGTGGGGATGGGCCACTCGTGATACAACCCGCTAATATCATTTGATGTGGGCTACAAAGCTTCCTTTGGTTAACCTGGCTACCTTTGGGTGCTACATGTAGTTTTAAGGAGTTGTGGTATCCATTGGTTGAAACTAAGGAGGCGTTTCGCTTCATGGAAGAGTAGTTAGAGGTTGAAACTTGGGGCAACTTACTTTGATCAAGAGTGTTTTGGCCAACTTTCCCATTTGTCATGTATATTTTTCTGATTCTGATGTCCGTTTAATAGAATGGAGCAAATTGTTAGAGGTTTCTTGTGGGATGGGCAAGAGAGAAGGTAGGAATTCCATTCTTTAATGTGGGAATTGGTGGTGCTCCCTAAAGATCAAGGAGGTATGGGTGTTAAAACTTTCAGAAGGTGAATGTTGCCCTCTTGGCAAAATGATTATGGAGGTAAAACAAGGATCGAAGATAGTCTATGAAGGAGAGTTATGAAACCTAAATATGATGGGAATGGGTGGATCCGTAATCATCCATCTTGGCCTAATGGTTTGAGTTTGTGGAATGGGATCTCAAATGTTGAGCCATCATTTTCTTGAGGGGTGGAACACATTCTATCCAAAATACGTTTTGGGGGTGACAAATGTGTGGCACGGTGCCTCTCAAGATCTACCCAAAAATGTTTTGGGTTTCTATAAGGGGAAGGTGCATGAGTAATTTGTTGGGGACTCCATTGAAGAGAAGAGCTTTAAATGAATAGGAGGAGGAAGAGGCTGGGAACTTGATGTTGGACCTTGAGCTTATGGCACAGAACAATGAGGAGGATGATTGGAAATGGAGATGGTGTAAGAGGGGGTCTTTCTTAAGCCTAACCCCTGGGATGGAAAGATTTGGTTCTCATCCCTCCTCCCCCAGATATGCACAAAGGGTGAAATCCCTTTAAAACAACAATAAAAAGATTACTCAGGATCAGTTTTTCAGGAAAGATAGAAGACCATACGATTTTGCACCACATTGTGAAGATTAGCCATGTAGTTGCTTGATGAGGAAGAAGGTGTGGAATGATGTTGGGGTTTAAGAAAAGTTGTGTTATTTTATTTTATTTTATTAGGGGGAGATGAGTGCTTAACTGGAGATGGAAATGGGGCCAGATGATGGTTTGATGAGATTGACTTAGATGTGTGAGTGGTTGTAGTTCAAGTCTTTAGTTGAAAGCTAAAACTCTTTAGCTATATTATTTAGTTACTTTTAACAACAAAGTGGGAAAGAAAAAATGATTTGACTTTTAAGTTTTCTATCTGAGTAGGTTAGCTATCAAAATTTGCATTCTTTTGCCCTCCGTAATTCTGTACCACTGACTTTTCATGGCTAACTTTTTTTTTTCTCGTATTTTTTGTGTTCTTAGATCCTTTTTTTTCTCTTCCATTTTCACATTCGTGCCTTTTCATGCATGGCTTTGACAGACTCTCCACGTGATTCAGTTCAATGTATTGAATGGTCACCAGCTTCTTGCCCACGTGCCTTACTTATCTCCAATTTCCATGGGAGAACAACTATCTGGACCCAACCTTATAGAGTACGTTGACTTTTCTAGAATTATTTTTTCTCAATCATTATGTAGTTCTTTAAATTGTTTGACATATGAATTCTTACCAAATAGATATGTTGAACTAGGTTTTTACTTGGACAATTTGCTCCAGCCAATTGTAATTTTTTGGGTCATATTATCCATTTTAATACACTTGATCTTTGTTTCAGGGTCCTAGTAGTTTAGTAAGCGATTCTAGCTGTTGGCATTGTGAATATGAGTGGCGACAGGATATTGCAGTTGTGACGAAATGGTTGTCCGGGATTTCACCCGTAAGATACCAATTAATTCTTTCTTCTGCTATTTTGCACTTCACCAAATTCTCTGCAAATTGCAAATCACGATTTCATTGGTTATCTACTATGTAATTGTAAATTAATTCATTATGTGAAAGGATGAATGAAGAATCATATGGATGTATGGAAAAATGCACATGTATTGATTTGAATTATACTCTTTCTTTGTTTTAAAATTATTTATTCATTTACTTTTCTCAAGGTTTTTTTTTTTTTTTTTTGGGCGGGGGGGGGGGGGGGGGGGGGGGCGAGGATTAACTTTTCTTTCACTTGAGGATATTGTTTGTAGTTATTTTGAAATTGTTACTGGGGGAGGGTGTGGGTTTTTATGTATGGTTAATCTTTTTTTACTTGTTGTTGCTTTGTTATGTCTTACTCTTAATAAAAAATCATTACATATTCAGAAAAAAAATGAAAAAAAAAATTTCTTTGAAGAGTTGGCGTACACATTGCACTTGGAACACCTCATTTGTATGGTGAATGCTTATTTTAAGTTTCTTTAAATTTATTTTTCGCTTCCCCTTTCTTTCTCTTTGGATACTCGGTTTGTTTCTTGTTAATGGTATGATATGAACTCATACTAGGGTTTGGAAAAGCCCAACAAAAGGGATTTCTCAGCTCAGCCTGATACCGTATTGCAGGCCTGACACGGCTTGGAGGTGCAACCCACACGAAAAAGCGCAAGGTGCCTGGCTAAAAAAATCTGAATCTATATAAAAAAGTTATACTTTCAATTAAAGTTATTAGTACACTAAACCTAAATAATTAAATATTCGTTTAAATTACTAATAATTTGATGTTCTAATTTTTTTCTCTAACTTATTTTTATTATGAATGATTTAAAAATTTTAAATTGATTTTATTTAAGTCTTTTCAGGAATAATTACAAGAATGCCGGAGGCCTACCTTACTTGAACCCCACCGAAATTTTCAGGCCTGTGTGGGTCTTGTTTGTAGCCTGGCTCAAAGGTCTTTAGGCGCTTATTCAGATCCATTTCGTCAAACTTTTTATTAACATCTTTTTCTTTACAGTTACATATTTTTCGTATTTCACACATCCATGTTGAATGTTATGATGGACCATCACCCTTGCTGGAGCCAATGGGGGAGTCAGGTCAAGGATATTGGCAGTAGCCAATGAGATAGTACTGCTTTTCTTTTCTTTTTCATTCATTGTCCAAATCATTGCTAGTAATGTTTTCTTCCTTACGGTGTACTTTTTGAAAGGTGAAAGTTTTATTGATATAAAAGTGTGACAATTACATCATGATGACCTTAAAAGCATTATGTTCCTGACATAAGAGTTATTCCAATTAGCATAAAAATTCTTAAAGAAAATCCCTTTGAAAGATGGTAGATAAGGCACCCATCCCCACAAAATAATAAAATTTCCATGGTTACTACATCAAATTTGATGTCTTCTCGTCGATAGTCATGCTATTCCTTTCCTCCCAAATACACTGCAAAAGGAAACTTCAACAAGGCCTGGATAGATGACTTAGGGCCTTGCATTTTCTTTGCAACCTCTCCACAGGACTAGACATTACCCAAGTCATATAAACAATTGAAATAAAAATACGGCCACATCCTATTAACCCAATCAGAATGCAAAAGACGATGAATCGAGCCCCCCCTGTTCAGAGTCACAGCAACTACACCCTCTCAAATATCTGTAACTCTATAAGCTAAACCTTGGAAGCTAGCATATTCCCACTCCAATATCTTACTCCCTTTTCCACATCAACTTCGCTGGAAGATTGTAAAAGAACCATTTGGCAAATTGTCCATAGTCAATCTGAAACTGAGAGAACCTCTCTCCTTATCATCATTCCAAATCTACATAACACTGTCTTCTCCCTAATGTAGACTATCCAATAATTCAGAAAGAATAACAAAGTCATCCATTTATCATATTGACAATGCACCCCTACCTAAATGAAATTCACACCAATGTTCTGTTATCTAGCTTACCATATTCAACCACCTTTTCTTGCTTGTTATCACATACGCAAAGAGCCTTGGGAATATGTCCATGCTTAGTATAAGCTGTTGTCATAACTACAAGGTGGCCAAGAGGTAGTATCTATTGGCATTCTTTAGTTCAAAAGCATAATGATTAGGCTAGCTATAGTTTGGCAATAACTTGGTGACATGTCATGCATGGTGTTGAAAATGTATTACATGTGGGACCTATATTTAAAATAAGTATATCATGTATCCTAATATACAGTGTTAAATTATATATACCAATGTATATCTTATGGAATCTTTCCTTCTTGTGCATGGAAAATCTTTAACGTCTATACAAGGATACATTAAAATATTAGCTCTAACATTTTCTTTGTAACTGGGCCAAAAAAACTCTGATTCACATTTTCTTGTTCTACTGCCACGACCTGCTATGCTCTAGGCTAGAGTGCACCTATGAGAGTGAAGCGTGCATCATACCGATACTGTTCCCAACTTAGCCACCCATTGGGTGTGGGGCCTTTTCAGTACAATTGAGGTGTGGACTAGCCCATATAAGCCACTATCTAGCTCCCCCACATATTATGTGGGACTAGCAACCTACCACCATGTGTGTTGAGTCACCTTTAACAACTCGCCCATGCGTGTGCTTGTGGGATTGACCATACTCAGTTTCCCCTCAACGGGATTACGAGGTGTCACATTTGCTATAAAAATAATTTAAACAATCATGCAGTTGTCTTGCATGCAACTATGCAATATGGATAGTGTCCTTTGTATTTGTATTCCTAACAAAGTTCCAAATTTGAACACCCCCCCACCACAAAAAAAAAACCTTACAAGGTTTTAAATGGATCCTTGAACCATTTACATCATAAAATTGGATTTTTACCCAATTTTCTTGGTCAAAGTTCTGTACCTAATAAATCCTGTCAGTATAATTGCAACAGACAACAGTGACATTTTTCATGATCCAGTGATGTGACTGCATGTGCACAGTTTTTATGAGTGTCTATATTATCTCAGGAACTTGATTTGCTGCTAGGAACGATGATCTATTGTTATAGTTTGAATTTTCTTATTAACTTCCTCTGACACATTATTCTCAATTTAGTATAGGTGGTCTAGTAGTTCTTCAAATGCAAAGTTGACCTTTGAGGAAAAGTTTCTCTCACAGCATTCTCAAACATCAGGTGTGTCTTCCTTCCAAGTGTCTCAATACTTTTTGGCGATCCTTTTGAATTCTTCTAAGGTAGAGATATTTTAAGTTAATTGGCTTCTGCCATGCATGAATTTAAGATTAGATGGATCAGTTATATTCTCGATCACTCCTAAGCGTTGTACAGGTTTTTTTTTGGTCTGCCAGATTGTGCATTCGTAAATACTCAAGATATTTAAAAAGAGTTACATCAAATGGTAAAAATAGGGAAATATCACATGACCAGATGGTTGTGGGTCACAGGCATTACAGTTTGACATGTATTCATTATAATGACATCATTCGAATTTACTCACCTTGATTCAGGCAACTTTTCAACTGTGCTAACGAAAGACTGGTTTCTTATATGTTATAGATCTCCTGGTATTCTTGATATTTTAAAAAGTTCGCATAGATATAGACACAGGTCGCTTAGTGTGTGTTTTTTGCATTTGTAATATCATTCTCAACCTTTCTAGTGGATTCGGGGGTGAGTTGGGGGGCAAGTTGGGCGATACCTTTATTGGCATGTTATCCGATTGTTTAGAACACAGTTGTGTAGGTTTAACCAACTTAAATAAATAGGCTAACTAAACCTAGTAGACAGAGCAAATACGGGTCGAATCGTCAAGGACTGAGGTTGCAAACAAATTTTAGAGTCTAATTAAACTAATTTATAATAGAGTTACAACGATGTAAATCCTATATGATTGAGAAACAAAATAAAACAACGAAAAATTAAATTGAGAAAGTTGGCTATGAAGTGGACCAAGGCATCCAATCAAACTATTTGTTTCTTTGAGGATTGTTTCAATTAAAATTACAATTTTCATAAAACGAGAAACATTAGGAATAATAGTCTCTTGCTTGCATCAATGACGTGATTGTTAAAGCCATTCAATTACTCTAAAGTCACAATCAATTTCAGTAAAGATATAAATCCCTAATATTGGGTGTCTTGCAATAGTACACACAATCACAGGTTTAACTTAAACAATTAAAAACAGGCTCCGAATAACAAAGAGTAATCTAACTACCGACTAGTCTAGATATGAATCCGATATAACTGGTGAAAGCAAATTATCAATATTCCGAAAGATGAATTTGACAATTAAGAAAAGAAAAAAATGGAAAAAAAACTCTAGAAACCCAATAGTTTCATCTTTCGCCTCGATGCGGAGTTTAGAAGCTCATGGTGGTGGTGGCGTGATCACGACAACAATGGAGTAATCTCCATCTTCAGTTTAGCACGTCAAAGAGACTCGAAACCCAACCGTCCGGAAAACAGAGCATCAAAAAAGAGACCTATTCCATCTAAAACCAGTTTTTTTTATCCCTCGAAAAACTTCCCAATAAACCCATAAAATCAGATTTACTTCTTCAATTTGGAGGCACAAACCTACACGTAATTGATTTCGTCCACTTTTGAAAATTCCAAGCAATTGCAACTGTTAGAAAGTTGAGAGTGTGTAGGAAAGCGAAAAGGGGAAGAAGGTGGTAGGTTTAGAGTCATGATGAAGAGCTGAATCAAGTAAGGGGGATGAGCTGGATTGGACTGAATTGGTGGGATGAGATTTGAAAGAGAGGGGCCGCGTGTTAGGCTGATGATGCATGACGGTAAAGAAGGATATGGGGGAGCTGATGATGGCGGTGATATTGAGGGGAGAGGGCGGCGAAATGGTGGTGGAGAGAGGGCTGAATTGAGGTGATGTTGGTTGTGATGATGAAGGCAGATGATAGAAGATATGTCGTGATGGTGGAAGAAGGAAATTGAGGGGCTGAATCGAGTGGGACGGAAGCAGAGAGAGCTCTCCCTCCCTTGCTGTTCCGTAGCTGCCCATAAGATGAAGAAGAGGGAATGAAGAAGAGACCGTTCATTTTTCCTCTTTGTTGTGTTTAAGATGAAAACTGGACTTGGGCCAGGTTATGGAGTTGCGATTTTCTCTTCTCTGCTTCGATCACGTTGTGGCTTGGAATTGATCACTTCATTGCCAAAATTGTATGAATTGAGAACTTGAACTCTGATTGTGATTTCAATGCCCCCACTGATTTGAACCTCTCTTGGCATATATCGAATAATTCCCTGAATTGCATTTATATGATTTCAACGTTGAAGCTCCAAATCCTACATCATGAAAATGAAATAATCAATTAAAAATAAAATACTTAAACAACTAACAAGTACAATTTAGAAGGTAATTTATGTAATGTTTATGGGAATAAGACATAGTTGGAAATATTTGAGATAATGTTATTGTGGAGATAAGAGGTTTCAATACAGTTGGCGTCGGGTATTTTGGGAGTTTAGAGGAGTACAATTTGAAGAGTCTAATGCAATTGGGATAGGCTTCTGTTTATATAATCTTGATATTTATAATGTTTCCGTGGCCATCTCAACCTTGTTTGTATTTTTCTTCTTTTTTGTTTGTAATAAATTTTACTCTAAAAATAATTTCAGCTATGAGAGATCTTATATGCACCTCACTTAGTGTTTTAAAGTACGTTCATCTGGTTGCCTTGGCAGTGACAGTGATGACATAGCGCGTTTAATCATAGCTATAGATAGGGAATATTTTAGAAGGGCACATATTATCATTTAGGTAGTTGCATCTTCAATCATTAGTCTTAAGGTCATTAACGGATTCAACTTCTTTGCATTTTGATTCAGCTAGGTGGCCAAATTTTCTCTGTGTTTGTTCTGTTTTTTCATCTGGCTCTGTCCAACTTCACTGGTCTCAGTGGCCTCTTTCTCAGAGTGGCGTAATGTCAAAATGGTTTTCTACAAGCAAAGGCCTGCTGGGAGCTGGGCCGAGTGGCATAATGGCTGCTGATGCAATTATAACTGAGGCAGGAACTATGCATGTGGCTGGTGTTCCAATTGTCAATCCATCAACTGTTGTTGTTTGGGAGGTTACACCCGGTCCCAGCAACGGCTTTCAGGCAACTACCATGGTAAATACAAGCAATGGAGTGCCACCTTCACTGGATTTTCCTCGCTGGACAGGTTTTGCTCCTCTTGCTGCTTATTTGGTTAATTGGCAAGGACATTTGGAATTTGAAGGGAAGCAAGGGATGATGCAGAAGGATTTAGAATCTAGCGAGATAGCGTCTCTTCATTGTTCACCGGTTTCAAATTTCTCAGCATATGTGAGTCCTGAAGCAGCTGCTCAATCAGCAGCAACAACTACATGGGGTTCAGGAGTTACCACAGTTGCATTTGATCCAACACAGGGCGGATCTGTCATATCTGTTGTAATAGTTGAAGGTATGCAGTAGTGTGATGTGTGAAGTAGTGCAAGGATGGATAACCTTCATGGAAGTCCTTGTGTTGCAACCCTCACTTTTTGGTACCAAAATAATACGAAAAGAAAAATATGCAGTTGTTTGTATTTAGAAGCAAACAGAGTTCTAGTTCAATTGAAGGAGATCCTTAACTTAGAGCATCTCCAAAAGATTCCCTCGGAGGTTACATAAAAAACAACATAAACCGAGGAGCTCCTTACCCACTCTTGTGGTATTTTGACAGTTCA
This sequence comes from Berberis thunbergii, assembly GCA_003290165.1. Taxonomy (NCBI): domain Eukaryota; kingdom Viridiplantae; phylum Streptophyta; class Magnoliopsida; order Ranunculales; family Berberidaceae; genus Berberis; species Berberis thunbergii. The sequence continues at coordinate 153,836 of QNQO01008414.1, forward strand.
TCTTCAAGAGCCTCCCTAAAATTCACTCCTTAAATTATTTTGCTTTTCATCTTTAAAGTGGGTGGGGCCTATAGGTTAAAAATGGTTTGAAATGTTAAAAGTTGAGGGGGACCACAACATAAAAACACTAAACAAAAATATGAAGAGCCAAAATCACTCCCTACATTTAACTAGTGAAGAGGAGGATTGAGGTTCACCATGATCACCAGCAACTAATTCTATATTAAATTACATGTTCAGTGTGCACTGCACCCTTTGCTCATTTATTGTATGTTTTCTGAACTGTGTTTTTTTTTATAGCCACAACAGTAGACCATATACCATAAATTACTTAAAAGTCAGCTAATGTAAGTGTGACACTTGCTGAGTAATTGAAGGATCTCACGTTTGGTGACAACTTACAAATTTCAATGCAATGACACATAAGCATACTAAAATCTTTAAGTCGTCTTTATCTAACAGTTGTTTTCAGCGAAGGGTGATTTTATTTTTCAGTGTCTTTAATTTTCTTTCCTTTTTAGTTCATTTGGGATGTGCCCTTTTTGGGTTCAATTGAGCTTGGCAATCATGACTGTAAAAGTTATTCCATGTTTGACAATAAAATCATTCAAGTAACACAGGAGAAATACTGGACTGCATTTTTGCAGGACAATACATGTCTCCTTATGATCCTGATGAGGGTCCATCAATCACCGGATGGAGAGTGCAATGCTGGGAATCTTCTCTTCAGCCTGTAGTCCTCCATCCAATCTTTGGAAACCCTACATCAAATTTTGGAGATCAGACCCCTATGCAAACAGTCTGGGTGACCAGAGTCAATAAAAGCATCCCACCTGTTAATGAATGGAATTGTGTGGAACAAGCTACATCAGTAATGACCTTATCTGATGAGGAAAAAATGTTTGGTTCCAGTGTTAAAAAGGAGAAAAGGCTCAGCCTTGATTCCTTGGATCTGCCAAGTGATATTCGTACTCTAACTCGGATTGTGTATTCCGTTCATGGGGGAGAGATTGCCGTTGCTTTTTTAAATGGCGGTGTCTACATATTTTCAGGTGCAAACTTTGCACCCGTTGATAATTATCATGTAAATGTTGTTTCTGCAATAGCTGCACCCACTTTCTCTTCTTCTGGGTGTTGCTTGGCATCTGTTTGGCATGACACCAGCAAGGATTGCACTGTTCTGAAAATAACTCGGGTTCTTCCTCCTGCCGTTCTAAGTAGTCAAGTTAAAATCAACTCATCAACATGGGAACGGGCTATAGCAGATAGGTACTTGTTTCAAAAAATAAATGGTTGATAGATTCTCTTTTTCTTTCCCTGCATATAGGTGTTAATGTATTTTAAGTTTTTACTTTCTTCATGCAGGTTTTGGTGGAGTCTTGTGGTTGGAGCAAATTGGTGGGATGCAGTTGGCTCTGCTCAGAGTGCCGCAGAGGATGGAATAGGTATTTTTTTTTCTTTTATGATTAAAATATTATTAATAAAGAATATTTAAAATTTTTTACTAAAATTGTTTGACAAGGAAACACTGCATTGGAAATTATTTACATCCTAGTGTGACCTGATTATGTAACTTTCAATTGCCAAATCTAGAAATCACCCTTCTCCAAGTTCCAGTCTCCAGTTTGCAATTGCATAAAGCTTCCGCTTTGTAGTTTTATTTTGATTTGACAAGATATATATTCTAAGTTTTGAGGTTAAATTTGAAGACTTCATGGGATTGTGTAATGATACCACATGTTGGTGGTATGGAGGTTTCTTTTCATTAAAAAAGAAAAAGAAAACAAAAGAAGACGAAAACAAAAAAATTTAGTGGTATGGATGCTAGCATTGTTAGGTGGACAAGGGTGGGTGCCAAATGCTGCCTATTGATAAGGAGGCTGAGTTTGACAATGCAAAAGCAATAGTTTTGAAGGGGAAACCCCTAGAAGTGGTACAGAAATCTGATGCAAAAGTACACTGATGTAAGTATGATAAATTCTACTCTGTAGAATGAATTAAGAAGTTTCTAAGGAATCTACTAGTTCGTTAGATACTTGATCCATAAGAAGCTTGGTCGTGACTCATGAGCTGTTGACAGTGTTATTATACTCCAGATTCAACCTTGCCCTTCCGTAAAAAAAAAGAAAAAAGAAATGGAACAGATAAGAAATGATATATAACAAATAATGTTAAGGATACAAAAGTTAGACTTACTGACAAACAAGATTGATAGAAAGTGATGAAAATAAGATAGGATTTAATTATTTAGTAGGTGGGTCAGTCCACTGTTGATCCGATGGATCAACATATTATTTATTGATTGCTTTCCAAAAAATTATTATTTATTCATTTATATAATTTCCAGCAACTTCTTTTGTTTTTGTTATTTATTTATATTTCTAGAAAATCAGTTTTTATTAGAAAGCTTCGCCGAATTAGAGATTTTGATAAAGACATGAAGAAAGTATGCATCCAAGGAAACAAAAGAATTTTCACAAAGATCTTGATGCTGGTAATACCCAATACTATCTAGATATGGTGTTTGATGGTGCTATGACTTGCGTTCCATTTGTTTTTTAGCTTTTAAGTCCTAAATTTGCAACAGTCCATATTGAAAAGTGCAACTGAATTGTCTGTTTGTGTTTGTTTTACTATTTGAATTTGTAATTTAGTCCTGAATCATAAAAACTGATTGCGGACTGTAATAAAAACAGAAAAACTGTATAATTGTCGATTTAATTTTACCCCCAAAGTTTTATGAACAGAAAGTTTGTTTATTCATGTTGTTTTCTTCAGATAATTTAACCCACCCAATTTATTACATACATTCATTATAACTGTCGCGAATGGATTGTTTAGAAAGTGGAATTGTTTAAAAGGGTTTACGTAGATGGGAGAGAGTAGGCTTCAATGTTGATTGCAGAGAACCAATGATGCATGGACACGGACACGCGCGTTGTATCGGACACAAATACGACACGCTGACTCGACATTTTCTAAAAAACTAGGACACGTCGACATGTCATACTATTTTTAGTAAGTCATATAAACATAAACAATAAGTAGAGTAGAAAAGAAGTAGAGGAGAGAAGAAGCAAATTAGAGAAAACAAGAAGAAGCAAATTAGAAAAGAAGAAAAAGAAACATAGAGTTAAAAGTACAAAATAAAACAAATTTGGTTTTCGAGTCTAGACTGTATCCTGACCAAGTTCTGAGTGTATCGAAGGCGTGTCCGACATGCTGATCACATTGACCATGTGTCTGACACGTTGACCAAGTGTCTGATATGTGTCGAGCGAGTTTCGATGTCGGACACAGATACGACGAGTTTTTGAAGAGTCCGTGCTTCCTTGCTGAGAACAGGGTGGAGAAGAAGACCTCATATGGCAGTGTTGTGGAAGTGGCTAAGGACGTGGATGGTGGAACAATACATTCAACCATTGATCAAAGCTGACACGGTGGTAGTTTGGCAAATGGAGAGTGGACCAATAGTGGGGGGTAGACAAAACAAATTGCTTATTTATTCGATGATTTTTTGACAAAACCACGTAGATTCATTAGCAATTGACATGTAAAATATGAGTAAACCTAACGTTCAAAAGATGAACTATCAACTTCATAATTAAAATCGTATTTTCTTAATTAATAACTTATCAAGTAAATACATTTCATGTAAATAAAGATTTATTAACTGAGTTCTGAAAAGAATTTTTTTTTTATAAACCTTAGTGATTGGCCTTCGTCGAATATAAAACGAGAGTGAGAGCCAAGGAACCAACACAACTTATGATCAGAGAGGCTTATTTTATACTGTCTTAGGATTTGATCAGTTAAGATAGCAAGAGGTACAACTGTAGTTGACAATTCACAGGGAATGCTTCTTCGGAATAGTTTGTTAAGATGGACATGTCTCCTTTTAGTTTTTTTTTTTTTTTTTTTTTTTTGGCTTTGCTTTTCAAGTATTGAATTATTGTATTTGATATTTGATGCATGTGTTGTCGCATTAATGGTTGTTGCAGTGTCATTGAACAATGTGATAGCAGTACTGGATGCTGATTTTCATTCTCTTCCAACAACTCAACATCGGCAACTGCATGGCCCTGTATGTTCTTATTTACTTTTTCTATCTTTTTTGTCTTGACAATTTTTTTATTCATATTTCTTTTCCATAGAAAATAGTGAAAGCATAGTGAATGACAGGAGACAAAGGGGGACTGGGGAGTGAAGATAGAACTTGTGGCCACCACGTATCTTCTCTGAAAATCATGTAAAACTTTTTTTTTTTTAGGGGGGAGGGGGGGTAGGGGTTTTTTTGTATGTAAAACTCTGGAAACATAGCTGTCTTCAACATCATGTGTTGAAAAAGGTCCTCACTTACTGTCTTACCTCCCCTATTTATGTTTTTCCATTAAAAAAAAAACACACTCTGATTTTCTACCAAAGTTAAATGGACACGGGGATATAGTAAAATCTAAAAAACTAGAACATGGGTATGGTAAAGACACAACATAAATAGAATTAAAAAGTACATATGAGAAATAATATGAAGTAAATATGATGACTGACAGTTACAAACATTACACTAATAAAATACTTTGATTTCAAGCTTCAAAATGCATATTATCAAGACATTCATTTATTCAACGAAACAATACTCGATACTGCATCTTCAAGCTTCAAAGTACATCTTCCTTATGCATTAACGTCCATAAGACACAACTTGCTCATAAATTTATAATTCATAACTCATAACATAAGTCTTGCATATTACATCTTAGTCTCACACAGATCTGAACACAAAAAGTCAATACTCATACATATTCATCATTACTTTTTTGTAACATCACCAATCACGTCGTCGCTAATCCTCATTTTCTCCTATTGTTATTTGTAGTTCAATAACAGAAACAAAATAACCGTAATAGACCTAAAACTTGTCCAAATGGCGCCTAAATCATCTCATAAAAATGGCTCGATACAACTGTATTGGACACATATCGGTATGCGACACATATCAGATACGAGTGCGCTGCATGATTTCAAAGTATCCATATCCCAGGTTTCTACTAAGCCTCAATTCACCATGAAGCAGTTGATCTTGGGAGGAGTGCATTTTCTATGAAACCACTGTTCTAGGGATATTTTGGAAAATTGGAGTATTAGGTGAATGATGAATCAACTTGTCGCAAAAGGATGTGACTGAGAAGAGCCCCTTCTTATTGAACCTCCAAATGTTTGTGAGGGTGATCTTCTCATCATGTTGATATTCCTACAAATATTCAATGATTTCTAGAACTTATAGCTCATAAAAAAATAGTATGTAAGATGAATAGTCTTAGAGCTTCACTGTTAAAAATATCTAAATTGATGGCTAGAAATTTTGGAATGGCCAAACGGGTAACGCTTGGTTTAAGTGATATATATGGTGTGGAGATCTTCCATATCAAAATTTAGTGCATCTAGAAATTCGTAAATGAGTTTATTGAGATTAACTAGAAATTTTTGGACAGACTTTAGTCACCATATTCCTAGATCTCTCTCTATTTATATACATAATGATTTCTTGTGTTATTTGTTTTTTGTTGAAAGATTTCTTGTGTTATTTTTATACCCCTTTACACACACACATATATCTATTTGGACATATTCCCCAGTCAATTTTAGGTAGTATGTTACAACTTGTAAATTTGTTATTCCACTTAATTGGGTGTGTTCATTCAAATAAGTGATCAATCAACTCAGCTTTTGTAGTTCTCTGCAGAGTCTGGATAGGATAAAGTGCAGGATGCTGGAAGGTACACATGCTCAAGAAGTCAGAGCATTGGTTTTGGATATGCAGGCAAGGTTGTTGTTGGATATGCTAGGGAAAGGAATTGAATCAGCTCTCACAAATCCTTCAACTCTTGTATCTGAGCCCTGGCAGGCTTCTTCTGGCGAGATGTTATCTAGCATGGATTCTGATGCCATGACTGTTGAGCCAGCCCTGGTCTCTAGCGTCCAGGTTTTCTTTTATTTCTTCTGTTAATGCTTTCTCTGATACTCATTAAATCAATAATCTACTTCAATACTCCTATTGTTAGGATACGTTTGATCTTTATTTTTAGTCTACAGTACTCATTTAAGTTTTGAGACAAGGTATTGATTGATGGGAATAACATTCAAGGTATTTATATAGCATAAAGAGGTGATGTAAATTGTTGGTGGAGGCAAACAATAATCGGAACCTAAAATGAAATTAACAAGACCTACTTAAATATTTTGGTTTTCTCATCTCAAAATAGAAAACATAATCAACTATCTGATTGAGAGTATTAATAGCTTAGTTATAAGACTTAAGGTCTAGGTGACCTAAAATAGAAATAATGCCATCTAATCGATAGTCCTAATAGCTTATATATAATCAAGACGCGACTTGAGATTTCTCCTTAGTCTAGTGAATGTTGTAACAACATTACAAGAATAGAGATAGAGGATCCGTTTTCCGAATGTCACTTAAGCTAGTGAAGAAACTCTTAGAAGTATCATCACTGAGATGTGGGTGGTTGAGATTCAAGTTTAACTGATCTTTGTGACGATTCTTTGCTCTTTTTTTTTCCCCATCTTTTAGGTTGGCTAAGTGGAGATATTTATTACTAGAGTTATAACCTGTACAATAGAGCAGTAGCCTGTGTAACTTTTTATAATAAGAAAGTTAAAAAATAAAAACAACAATGAATATTACGAACACATATACCATGAATTGGCCCATCCCTTATGGTTTTCATGCTTTTTTTGTCATACCTAAGTTACAGTTTTGCATGGATTCCAGAATGGTTTCTGAAACCATGTAAAATCATCAACATCAATGAATATTTGCTGACTGAAATATACAGGACTTTAAACCTTGTGCATAGGCATATCAGTGCTTGGTACTCCATTATGCATAAGCTGGTTATTTCTAAGATAATAAAGTGCCTTAACTGGCGTTCATGTTTATACTTTTATCCGTGTCATAAATTTCCAAATTCACTACCTATGTAACGACACGGATATGGGTATTGGCATCCGACTCCAATACAACATTGGTTAGAAAACACAATACGAGATATGCGTAGGGGACAAACTTGTACATTTTAGTATTATTTACTTTCAACAATACTTTTGAAATATTAGTCATATTTAGTATGTCAATATTAACATATATTGCTACTCAGGTACTATTAACTTGCCATAATATGCCTGTAATATTAGTATATAATTGAAAATTTTCAAAAATATGTGAAAACTGTTGATGTTCTAAGGGGGCATTTGGGAACTCATTCAAAAGCAACTTATTGGCTTGTAACTGCCAAAAATGACTTAAGTAAGTTTGGGACTCCAAAACCTTAAACTTTTATGGCAATATTTTTTTGCTTAAATCTGAAGCCAATATTTTTTGTTTTTAACTTATTAACACTTTGGCTTCTCGAAAGAACTACCCATTCCCTTATTTTTTTCACATATATCCTCAACTTTTTCTCTCTCTTGCACATGTGATCTAACCAAACTAACTACTGAAATAACTACCGATATTGTAGCATAAGTTTTACTAAGATAAAGAAGTGTTTTTGCTTTTGGTTGCCAAACCCCCCTAAGCATAGTGTCTTATGGAAGTAGCCGTGAGTGTCGATACGCTCTTTTTTTTAATTTTTATTTATTTTAAATAGAGTGTCGTTACATAGTTCACTACCTGCAGATTCTAGTTAATACTGCTCCTTTTATAAGAATTTTAACTTTTTATTTGAAAATCTTTGATTCATCATGACATGTTGAGCTGTTCTCCTTTCCTTGTTGCAGACATATGTTGATGCTATCCTTGATCTGGCTTCACACTTCATAACTCGTTTGCGACGTTATGCAAGCTTTTGTCGTACATTGGCAAGTCATGCTGTTGGAGCAACCGCGGGCTCCGGGAGCAGTCGGAACATGATCACAAGTCCCACAAATAGTTCCGCATCTCCATCCCCCAGTCAAGGTCAGCATACACCTCCACGAAGCTGCTACGAGCTGACACATTATTTTGTATTGGCAAATGATGAATATCATTGAATACTGAAATACTATCGAACTATTGGAAAAGCTAGCCTAGTTTGCACCACAAGCATTTAAATTTTTTTATTTTATTTTTTATTTTTTTATTTTTATCGGTAGTCCTTTTGGCTACCTGGGATTTATGTGGCTTAATCTAACAAGTTTCTATGTAACCCAGGAGGTCAAAGTGGTACTACAAGCTCGACTGGAAATTCTCAAATGCAGGCTTGGGTACAAGGTGCAATTGCGAAGATTAGTAGCAGTGCTGATGGAGTTTCTAATTTGACAACAAATCCCCTGAATGGAACATCTTCCTTCATGCCAATTAGTATTAATGCTGGAACTTTTCCAGGAACACCCGCTGTCAGACTTATTGGAGACTGCCATTTCTTACATAGATTATGCCAGCTTTTACTTTTCTGTTTTTTCTTTTGGCGAAGACAATTACCCCGTCAGATAGGCGGTGTACAGAAAAACCCTGATTCAAATTTGCAAAAAACACAGCCTATTGCTCCCGGCAAAGTGGAGGAAGTCAATTCTACAGCAACAAGGTCAGCATCAGGAATTGGACGATCAGAAGAGGTCCAGGCAACTAGGATGGGAGTCGTTGATCAACTTCTAAGGTCAGAAGAGGTCCAGGGCCTCCAGGCAACCCGGACAAGAGTCATGGGACAACTTCTTCCAGGAGCGAAGGGACTAGATGAAGCTCCATCAAGTCAAACCGTGAGATTAGGCTTTGGCAATGCTAGTTATGGGTACACATTTCAAGAGGTAACAGATGATTCTTCCTCTCTTTAACTGCGTTTAAATGGATAGACTTAGAGCCTTCTGAAAGTTTGATCTCTATCATAATCTAAAATTTTTCAGATGTGATCTAGGTTACTTTCAGTAACTTTAGAAGTTTAGGTTATATTTGGTTATCAGCACTTACTTTTTGTTGCCTTGAGGGGTACAGCCCTTTGGCTAATGTTTGGCACACCTCCCCCCTTTATTTATTTTTTCTGATCGGAGGATTGTTTTGGCACTTAAAAGATTGAAAGAGAGCAATGTGTCACCATGAGATTTGGTGTTTTGCTGCAGGTGAAGGTCCTTTTTCTCATACTAATGGATCTATGTAGAAGAACGGCAAGTCTGGCACATCCTTTTCCTGTTTCTCAGGTTGGGGGCAACAACATCCAGATCCGCTTGCATTATATTGATGGGAGCTATACTGTCTTGCCTGAGGTTGTAGAAGCATCGCTAGGCCCACATATGCAGGTATCTATTTTTATTTGTAATTTTGCAGTATGTACTTTCGTGATAAAGCTCTTCCATTGTTGATGGCTCTGATTGATTCTGATGGGAGCCCACTTTAGTTGTAGTAAAACATCTTATGAACTATTTGATAAAGTTTACTGTTGACTGACTAGAAGAGAGAATAATGGTTGGCTTGATACTATGAATCAGAAGACTTGGCTATGCTATTTTGATTACCCCCTGCCATGGCCTTTTATTGTGGGTTTGCTTGTCTGTTTCTTTAGATTCTTAATAGAATGAATTGTCCTCGAATTTGCACATTAGATTATTGAAATACTGCGAGTGTCAAATTCCTAAGTGGTTTCTAAGAAGATACGAAACCATATACTGTAAAAGGATTTTTCAGATATTCAAGTTTCATAAATCTTGTAGCTAAGCAAAAACTATTGGATGTTACACCTTCACTGTATTTAGTTCAGGTTTTTTTTTTTTAATTATAAATTTTAATTATTTATTTTTAATCCATGTTTATATGTTGAGAACGACTTGAGCATTGCATATCGTCCATTTGTTGTTTTATGGGGAACATAGGTTGCATTAATTTGTTATTTCAAGTCGTTGCATATTTGGCAGACAATCGGTGTTGGCAGGATGAAGAGCTCTTTATTTTTTGTATGACTAGTTTTTACCTGCTATTTGAATGGAGTGCTGATGCAATGGGATTTGTTGTCATCCCATACATATATAATATGGCATTTTCTGTGTCAGGGCTAACACCTCATATTGCCTCCATCGTTCACAATCAACCTGATTGGTAATCTATAGGCCTTCAATTTAGCTCTTTATATTGTGCATCAATTTATGGGTGAGACAGGCCAATTCTATTCCAATCTGCTCATCAAACATTCAATACCAATGGCTATATATTATTCTAATGTAATATCTCAGAATAACCAAACACTGTTTCTTTGAGGATTCAGTGATCTTTAAAAGCTGTGGTACATTGGCCCAGTGAATTATTGATATTGTGAATCATCAAACTTTTAACAGAAAACTTCCCATCATGTATTTATTGTTTTGTTCTTCTTTTACCCTCTAATTCTTCCTGACTGCTTCTCTGTTTTGCCTACAACACAGAATATGCCTCGACCTAGAGGTGCAGATGCTGCTGGGCTGTTGCTCCGTGAATTAGAACTCCACCCTCCAGCTGAAGAGTGGCATAGACGCAATATGATTGGTGGATCCTGGTCTGATACAGAAGACCTGTGCCCTGTGGATAATATTGCCAATCCAAGCAGCTCTTATGATTTGTTGGAGTTGGGATCTTTGAAAGATGATAGTTATCCTGGACATCAAGGCCTCTGGCCAAGGAAACGTCGGTTTTCTGAGAGAGATGCAGCTTTCGGTGTGAAAACATCAGTTGGCTTAGGGTCATATCTTGGTATCATGGGATCTCGAAGGGACGTTGTGACAGCAGTGTGGAAAACAGGTTTAGAAGGAGTTTGGTACAAGGTTTGTTTGAAACACTACTTTTTTTTTTTTTGTCTTCCCTTTCTGAATATTTTGATTACCTCATTCTTTAGTGGAAAAGATTACAAGGGTTCTCTTTTAAAAATGTGAAGATTATTTAGATTATTCCATCTGATAATTCTAAAATATATAGTGGTCTTCTTCCTGATGTCTCCTGGGGAAATATCAATATGATTCATGTCATAACACTAGTTGTTTTGAGTGGACAAAACCAAACCATTTGAAAATATGGTCAAAATCCCCTTGTGTTTTACACATTTAAACCAGCTGAAATTTTATCCAGGAGACCTCACTGGTTGAAGATAATGTCACCCATGAAATCTAAACCTTGTAATGCTTAGGTCCATTTTGCACAATCTTCAATTTCCAAATTTCGAAATGATGCTGCTGCAAAAGCCCGTTCTCCCCCTTACCTTACATACATGCACAGAACGAATTTTTAGCCTTTTGGTTGGGTAAGATTGAACCTTAAATGCTGAATTAAAGTTGCACAATACCAAAAGTTGCATAGCAAGAAGTGATCTAGGTAAAATCTGGCTCATAACTCTTGGGACCTTTCTCGGAAAATAACTGGTTGAAATTTTGACTTGGCTGATTTACTGGTACTTGGTGGATATCATTTAAACCTATTATACACATGCATAATATATATTTTTACTAAGAAAATCTATCCAACTACTGATGTAATCGGGGATTAATTAAATATATTATTAAGTGGCCACCCCCACCCACCCACCCACCCACAAATATAAACATAGAAACACGATATAACTTCATAACATATCAATTCCTTGGTATAGTGGTTGGTCATTAAAATTTCATTACTAATGACTCACTTGGAGCATAAGATTTTCTTTAATATGTATAGAGAATTTTTTATTTTCTCTAATTTTTACCATCCTTGGATTTTGTTTTTCATAAGATGTTATTATGCAATTATATGAATATATTAAAAAGAAAAAATTATAGTTTAATAAAGACTTGTTTGTTCCTGACACTTATTCGACACCGACACGCCTCCAACACTCGTCGGACACTTGGTCAATGTGTCGGCAGGTGTCAGACACATGGTCAATATGTCGGACACACCTCCGATATACTCTGAAATTGGTCAGGACACAGTCAAGACTCGAAAACCAACTTTATTTAATTTTTTTTTTACTTTTAGATGTTTGCAAATAATCACCTAATTTAATGGTTGTTGATCTATCTGAAGTGAATGACTCTTTCAATTTTGATTTAAGACAAATAGGGCAAAAAGCAACTAAAGTATAGATTATCTTCTTAATCTTTGCTTCTTCCTTTTCTTCTCTAATTTGCTTCTTCTCTCCTATACTTCTTTTCTATTATATTTTTTCTCTACTTTATTTTTTTTAGCAATAGAGTAGGAAGGCATTTTATTAGATTATTATTTATGTTTATATGATTTATTAAAAAATAGTGTGACATGTCTTCAAGTTCTAGTTTTGGGAAATTATCGAGTCGGCGTGTCGTGTCCATGTCTCTCAGAAGTGGGCTATACAGAAGTGGGATTGCAACAATGACTTTTGAAGGAGATTGCACAGGTTGTACATGCGAAAATGATGAAAATCCAAGAGTCTTTACCTATACAGACCCCGCCAGCTATCCACGTAATCGCCGAGCCGCCCTCAACAACACCCAACAGCCCGTGGGGCCGCATTCTACCATGGCGGCTCTAGCCAGGCCCACGTCCGGCCCGAACATTGTCGTCGTCCCACCCCGTAAGCCGTCCAACCCTTCTCACCGCCCCACGTCCCACTCTACCACCCCACACATCTCCTATCTACCTGCTTTGTTGGGTGGTTTCCTCTCGCAACTTCATTATTTTTTACACATCGCCAAGCCCTCGGTCTCATCCTCATCCCTATGCCATCTCGGTGCCTACCCATCTTAACCAAGCCTTGGGGCAAGCTATTTTGATCCTACATCGGGTAGTTGGTTGAACCCTTTGATCCTACATTGGGTAATTGGTTGAACCCAAGCTATCTGCACATTACCAACTTCCCCATCAAGCCACATTTTTTACAAATCATCACAAATGCACCATACTGATTCTCAGGAAGACACAAAAGGATGGTGTGGCATCTCTCCGTTGCAGATTTGATTGAATATCCACTAGACATTGGATAGAAGATCAGTAGAGTGGGTGCAAATGCAAGAAGAAGACAACCTTGATGTTGTGGTCGAGGTGCAGGGAGGGGTGGAAATCAACATTTTCGTCCTCCTTTCAGTGATCAGGCCTTTAGGGGTGGTCCCTTTGTTGGATGTATGGACGATGGGCTGACACTAGATTAAAGTTGGATGTTCATGTGTATAATGATGTTGAATTGGGCAATGCTTTTATTGACTGATTATTGAAGATAGATCACATTTTAGAATTTAAAAACATGCAGGGCCAAAAGCAGTGAAGTTGGTAGCCACAAAACTAAAAGGAATAACAAACCTTTGGTGGCTGGAAGAGTGTGCTCGGCTCGCTCGTATGCGCTTACCCACTTTAATGACATGGGATGATTTACGCGACTTGATGCATTAAGTTTTTTTCCCATTGGATTACGAACGTGACCTTTTTGGCAATTGATGACCATTAATAGGGGGATGCATAGTTAATCATATGCACCGAAATTTAGAATTTTGAACATGCACGCGAAAACTCAGGAATCTGAATGCCATATGACTTATTGCTTTTACTATGGTTTGGACACACAAATTAAGTGTATTTGGTTTTGGAGGAATTTGATACTCTTTTGTTCAATGCGCACTACAACTTTTCTGCAGCGTCCAACCTCTGATGCTTCAGTTAAGTACTTTGGGTGTAGTCAACTTGGTCTTGTTCAAAGTAATTGTCTCAAAGGGAAGTCTATTCTTTTAACTTATGGGCTAGAAGAGCAAGAAGGCATCAAGCGTTGTGTACCTCTGAGTGAAGGCAAACTAATCTCTTTGGTTGCAGAGGGCACGACTTACACCCTTTAAGCTTGTGGATAAGCTTCTTCAAGCTGTGGAAAGTCATATAATCGGTTATTAACCAAATATATTAGTAATTAGATTGGACTCATTAAGGCCCATATTAAAGTTAGGGCACTAGCCATATTAGGGTTAGGTTAGATTGGTTGCTTGCCATACAAGCCAATAAGCTTGATAAACAAGGCTGAAGTTAAGTTTTAGTTGGCTTTTGATGAAATATGAAAATTGAGTTATTTTATTTATTTTTTCTTCGTACATTTTTACTCGTTTACATAACATAAAATTCTTGTATATTCTTCATTTTCTTGTAAAAAAAAATCTATCAAACTATAAATATTTTGAAATTAGTGATTTCCCTTTTAAGAAAATAATATAAACAATAATAATACTGACACCACCAAGCAACATAATTACTATTACATGTGATTTTTCAATTGGCAAATTATATACCTGTAACCCAAAGTGAAGTGTGAGAAATTAACCACCATGTTTTAGGGTGTTGTTCTTTTCACCCCATGTTTTACTAAAATAACCCCAAAATAAAAGCAAGTTGACATTTTTAGAGTTGACTTCTATATAAAATTCACCAATAACTGAAAAACTTCCCAACAATAACAACTAAAATACCAACACGTGGGTAAACCCATAGCCATGCTCTGCCTTATCCAATTGGAGAATGAAGGTGCTTTGTATCGTATGATATGCTTGTATTATTTATTTATTTTGTGAATAATCATCTTTCTATGTTGAAATGCCTAACTTGAGTCAGTTTCTTCTTGTCAAAATGACTACATTAGACCATCTTGTTACCCAAATGACTGACCTGAGTGACTGTTTTATTATCAAAAGATAAACTTGGGTCATTTTACAGAGGTTTTATATCCCTTATTTTCTTCTTCTTCAAAATTTTTTTTTTGAAGCAAAGAACTCGACTCTTATATGATACTTAATAACAAGCAGAAACCAAAAGTCTTCCAATTTTTTATTTTGAAATGATTATCTATTCCTTGTTTTAGAATTGATGATGTTAAAATTTCGTGTTTAATACATAAAACTCGTTGACGTTGGAAACTTAGTGGGATTATTTGAAATGTTTGAGCTATGTAGTATATTAGGAATCACAAACTGGTTTTCAAAATAAATTATGAAAAATCCCTAGTCTCATTCACACAAACAATTAATGTTGTACTTTCTTTTGTTGTTTTTCCATAATTGAAAGGTTGAGAGAGATGGAAAGAAAGATAGAAAGACAGAGTATCTAAGAGAGAGATATGAGAGGAAATGAAAGATTTTCAGTTTTAGATTTTAGTATGGAAGAGATGGCAGAAGAGCTTGTCTGGTTTTAGGTTAAAGATGAAGGGCAACTGGTAAATTGAGTCGGGTGTGATTTGGGTGCTTTTAGAAAGCATAAGCCCAAACATGGGGCTTTTTAGTAACTGGCTGATATTAGTAAAACATGGGGTGAAAAAAGAACAACACCCTTATTTCATCTCACAAGAAGTCAATGTAAAGTGACATAAAGTCGTTTGGAGTTTATGGTTTTATTGGTCTAAGAGCTTTGAATTGATCTGAGAGGAAGGATGATTTGTGTTGATCAAGCTCAGAAATGGTATGATGGTAGAAAAATAGACTGAATCAATCTCTGTATATTGTTGAAATTTTTGATGAACCGGTCAAATTCTATAGATCCAGCTGTGCAATTTTTTTCAATTCATTTAAAAATTAATTTCTTTAATTGTTCTGCATTTGTCCATTTGTTTCAGTTTTATAGTTGTGTATCGTGTTGAAATGCCTCTCTTCTCTTGTAGTGGCGTAAGGTGTTTGCGGCAAACTTCAGCATTTACTTCATTGGACACAACTAATCCCCCTAACCAGAATGCACAAGAAGCATCATGGATCAGTCGCTGGTCTTATGGGTGCCCAATGTGTGGAGGAACTTGGTTAGAGTTGTTTAGATAACTAATTCCAGCTTTCTATTCATAGATGAACTCCTTTCAAATGCTTCAATGTTCAGCAAAAGCTTGTTTACTTGTTGAAAGCATATGGATGTTTCTTGTATGCCATGATTCATGGATCAATATGCACAAGATTATATATATGAAGGCTGGATCCGACGTAGATCTGAACAGTATTAGCAGATGATTCTGACTAACATATAATCTTTCAGTTGTGGCAAAAATAAGTGACCGATGCTCAAAAGACTAATGGTTTCTTAAGATCGTTGTAAATAGATTTTGTTTATAAACCTGGATCTTATAATCATTTTTTTTATTGCATGTTATCACCTGCATGTTCTCTATGCAGTTTTTAATCAGAGGGGTGCCTAGGCTTTGTTTGGTTGAAGAGAGGAAGAAAAAAAAACGAGGAAAAAAAAGGAAAGAGTAACTTTCGCAGATGATTATCTTATTTTGGTTTTCCACAAAAAATATTCCTTAGCCTGTGATGTAAAAAAATTATTTCCACAATTTTGACGAAGAACTTGAAGTTGAAGATCATTCTCCATCAGCTCGCCTTCTTTCTCTTATATTATTTGCACAATTTTTTCTTTCCACAATTTCCGACTGTTTTCTAAAAGGGAAATTCTAAATGTCGAGGGAGTGGGCGAGGAAATCAGCGAGGGGGAGACCGTCCATACCCCGGGATGTGTGCTGTCAGATTTCATGCGCGCAACCCGGGGGATGGACGGTCCCCCCTCACTGATTTCCTCGCCCACTCCCTCTATGTAGCCTCACTCTTTCTAAAAAAGATAGTAAAATAGTGGTTATTGCGCAGCTTTCTGATTTTATAATATAATTGCAATTAGTATTATTTATTGTATTAACTATATTTCTTAGATCAATTCTAAGTTGCTAATATCATCTTCTTTTTCTTTTCGAAAATACTAGGAAATTATGTTTTTGTAATCATGATGATGTGGCGTGATCAAATCCATCGTTATAAAACATTGTTACAAAATCTGATTCCCTAACCTCTTTTTTTTTTTTTATATATATATCCGAAACCAGATTGTATGCCCCCCTTATAGGCTAGGGTTTCAAAGTTGTACGCTTATTTCAAGCCTGACGAGATTCAATGTTGTTGTCCGTGTACGAAGAAGACTAGTAATCAACCTTTTAGGAATGGTTAGCCAGTCGAGGCGATTAGATATATAGGCAGGTCACACATTCATCTGGTGACTGGCTATCCTTGTCGCTTGATAGGTACAGTGTATAGAAGATCGATGAAAAATGGAGCATGGCATCACTGTTTATTAGACTAGCATATTTTGATTGGAAACTGATCATCATCAACTGCAGACTGTCTGATTAGTCAATGCCCATTTCATGTAAATCCACGCATATAAGCCTTGTTTAGCACTGAATAGAAACAAAATGTTATTTTTTGTCTTTAAAGCTAGAGTGTATTGTTTTTTGACTGATTGCTCATATGCAAAGTCATTATATATATATATACACTAGGGTATTTCTCATGTCGTTGGCACGATAAAAGTTTAACATGATAAATAGAGTTTATTTTACTGTAAATATCAAGATAAATAAATATCAAAATGTTAGGCATGAGAATCGAACCCATGCACTTTTGGTGCTGTAAGTTCTATGCGAACCTTTAGATTCTTATATTTTAGTAATTTTCAACCGTCTTTTATCTCCAATCCCAAACACCATCCTGATTTGTAATATAGACTAGGGTATTTCCTATGCCGTTGGCTCGATAAAAGTTTAAAACTTGTCAAAACATGATCACCATTAAGTTTTCATCCTTCATACTTACATGCCTAATCACCACCGTCAACAATTGAAGAAAAATAAATAAATATCAAAATGTTGGATATGTGAACCCATGCACTCTTGGTGTTTTAAGTTCTATGTGATCCGTTAGATTTTTATATATGGGTAAATCTCAGCCGTCTTTTATCTCCAACCCCAAACACCATCCTGATTTGTAATATAGACTAGGGTATTTCCTATGCCGTTGACACTACCGTACAATGTTAACTATTTTCATCGCGACTTATCTTTCTATCGTGTTTCTCATGGCTTTAACTGTGTTGAAAAATCACTCAGCATGACTCTTTGAATTTTAGGTCAATATGTTATTAACTACTGGTACATGGGCTTAAATTAACTATATTAATAATAATAAAAGAATAAAAAGTTTGTCATTAATTTTTTTTTGCCAAATAAATATATATTGTCGTTCAAGACACGTGTCACTAATCATACCCTAAGATTGCGGCAATGTACTATTACCACTAAACATAATTATTTAATATATGTCCTGTCATTCATTTTTTTAATATCCATTGTGGTATTATCTCAACCACAAATATTTGGTGTTTATGTAAGGGTAGATTAAACTAAATTAATTACAATATTTTTGTTGAATTTTAACGGTCTATCTTGTTTTTAAAAGTTTTTCCAATACTAAAATTTGTCATAACTCATAAATTTTCTATTTGTAATTCATCAAAATGGCGAAAAACACACTAAACCACTATAACACTACTTCACATTCAAATTGTTTGAATAGGCAACAAAATATAATTTTTTTTTAGAATTTCGAAAGAGTTTACTTTTTTTTTTCCAACACTAAAACCTGTCATACACAATAATATTGCATTTGTAATTCTTTAAAATGCAAATATATAAAATGAACTACTACAACATTGTTCCACATGCTAAATATTTGAGTAGACAACAAAATTTTGACAAAATCTACTAATGAACAAGAAATACAGTACCTCCAGAGTAGCACACTTTGTATGCAAATGTAAGTCACATTGTGTACATGCTTAACATTGAAGTCCCACTGTATGCATATGTAAATCACACTGTATACAAATGTATGCTAGAATATTCAACACTTTATTCTAATGTATACTAGGAATATTCTAACATTAAAGTCTCACTATACATGTCAATAAATCACATTATTCTTGTCAATAAATTTCATTGTACATGCTAAACTGAATCATAGCATGAGTATAAAATGTCAATAAATAAAATTAGAATAAGAGCTCTATAATATTTTAATAAAATGTTGTTGATTTCATTCCAGTTGATTTAATCATCTAATGCATAAGAATATTATCCTTTTAAGGGCCAGATTTTTCTTTTATTTATATAGTTTCTGAAAAATAATTCAAAAGATTAAAACAAACATAGGGGCATAATTAGGGCTATTTTTAGTACCATATTTCTATATGTATTATTAGCTATTACTTGTTAATTATGATACTAACTGCTATTTTCATGTTTGTGTAGGTTTCCAATTACAATACTTTAAAATAGAAGCAAATTGGCAATTTAGGAATACTAATTGCACAAGGACTTCACACCAACAAAGACTTCACACCAACAAGGACTTCACACCAACAAGGAAACCACAGAGAGAGGAAAATAAGAATAAAAGGAGGAAGATACCTGGCTAAAATCCCATCCACTGCATCCATACACAGCATCCACGCTTACAAACCCTAGCCGCCGTCCTCACCCATCATCAACCATTTTCACCGCCCTCATCTACAGCCGCAGACCACCACGTACGACCCATCGAGCCATAGCATTCATCCACCGCCTCCATCATCTCCTTCCCCTCTGATCATCCTCGCACAAACCCTAGCCGTCGTCACCCACCATCCACATCCAGCGTCGCAGCAAGCCCATCATCACCCATCTTCACCGTCCTCCTTCACCTCAACTGTCGTCCTCAGTTCATCATCCACCGATCTACATCCTCCTCATCACATCCAGAAACAGACACCATCAAACCCAATCGAACCCTCATTATCGCAGACCCCTTCTCTTCTCGACAGCCCTTCGTCGTCCTCTATCCACTCAACTAATCGACCTCCCCGATTATCGTCACCTAGCCAAACCGTAGCCACCGTCGCTGTCCCTCGCCCTTCCCTCTTCGTCCCTTCTTCCCATTCTCAGCCTCGTCATCCCCTTCTCATCAGAGCTTATCGCGAAGAGGGAGGAGCAGAAAGACTGGTGAAGCGATCACGAAGGAGCAATTCGCGTGAGGAAGGAAGGAAGATATTTCGCGCTATTCGCACCACGGTTCCATTCAGTACCACCACGGATCAGTGTTTTGTTTTCATCTCTAAACATCTATTTCTCTTAATTTTAGTTTGATTATTGATTATGGATTATTGTTTAAACATAATTAATATGTCTAGCTAAACTCCTCTTAGTTAGGGGTGGATTCGAAGCCCCGAACATGTGCTTTATAAATTAATTGAATTTAATCTTCCTTGCTATTAGTGATTGTGTTTTGCTTAACTGCTTTATAGAGAACTTTTCCTTTTATGTTTGTTAAGGTGGCCAACTTAGTAAGCATGCTAGGATTTGGGGCTAGAGTATAGGAGAGTTTCACCTAATTGTTATGATTCTGTACTCACAAGGAACGTTGGTATTTAATACTCACAAGTATTAAATACCAAGGAACGTTGGTAAGGTTAAGTCAAAACCTAGGCAAGAACAAGATGCTGATCATACTTGTGATTGCCTAGTCAGTGTTCATATTTTCCACAACACTTAATGATCTTAGATTGCTATTTAACTTGTGATTCCTGTTTAGATAGCATGATAAGAATAGTTTGAAAGCGACGCTTAGTTTAATTCAACGAACTTGGGAAAATAATAAGATTAATGCAGTGCGGTCACGGTTAGTCTTGAGCATTGTCTCTCACGAGTTAGCAAGTGATTATTGAAGATTAATTTATAAGCATATGTTTGGTGTGTGGAGATAAAAACCCTTAGCTAATTTCTCATCTTTGTCATCTCTTTAGTTTATTATCTTTACATTAATTTTCGTAGTTTAATTTAGAAAATCCAATCCCTTTTTATTTAATTAATTAGGTTGTTAGTTGTCTTTTAATTATTATTAGTGTAATTAACAAACCCTCTAATCCCCGGTCTAGAACGATCCCTACTTATTCTATACTACAAATCACAAAGCAGAGTATTAAGTTGTGTGCTACTAAAATAGCGCATCACCTATACTAAATGAAATTAATTCAAAAAAAAAATGAAATTTTCAATTAGGGTATAATTGGGGAATTTACAAATTGGGGTCTATTAACTAATTACTAAGTAGACATCTCAATAAAATTTCAGTGAATAGAATAAACTAATGCAAAACATGAAATAACTTAACCTATTCTCTATCTTGATTTCAATGCTAATGCAAAACATGGACATCTCAATAGAATAAATTAAGTGGATGTTGAAATAACTTAACCTATTCTCTCACATCAAAAATTTTTTTTTATTTCAATCACTATGATAATTAGGATTGTCAACGGACTGGACTTGTGCAAAAAAAAAAAAAAAAAACGATTTTAAATCGGATTTGGTGCTTTAATAAATATATATTGTCATTCAAAACATGTGTCAATAATCATACCCAATTACTCAACATGCTAAATGTTTGAATATGATAAATAAATAAATATACTTACATGCCTAATCACCACAATCATTTTTTTAAGAAAATAAATAAATAAAATAAAAAATGGTGGGTATGGGAATCGATCCCTTGCACTCTTATTGGGGTTAAATCTTTATAAATGCTAACTTTAAGTTCCAACCATTAAATCTTCATGTTTGGATAAATCTCAGCCGTCTTTTAACTCCCAAAAATAAATAAATAAATATCAAATGTTGGGTATGGGAATCGAACCCATGCACTCATGGTGCTTTAAGTTTTATAAGATCCGACAGATTCATATATTTGGTTAAATCTGAGCCGTCTTTTATCTCCCAACCCAAACACCGTCTTGTTTTGTAAGATAAACTAGGATATTCCTCGTGTCGTTGGCATAATAAAAGTTTAAAAACTTGTCAAAACATGATCACTTTTAAGTTTTTATCATTCATACTTACTACCTAATCACCACCATTAACAATTGAAGAATAAAACATAAATATCAGAATGTTGGGTATGGGAATTGAACCCATGCACTCTTGGTGGTTTAAGTTATATACGATCTGTTAGATTCTTATATTTGAATAAATCTCAGCCATCTTTTATCTCCAACCTCAAACACCATCTTGATTTGTAATATAGACTATTTTCCATGTCGTTGGCACGATAGAAGGTGAGTTGTTGCAATATGTCAAACTCACTTAAAATTTTAAACAATTAGAAAAAAAAACACATTTTAAAACCTCCACAATTAATCCTAAAAAAACTTTGATGTTCCAAAATATAGAATTCATTGTCTTTGCTTGAATGTGTATTAATATTGAAAATACTTTTAAAACTCATGTTTTTGAAAAAATGCACATGGTGTGAAATGCATATTTAAAACTTTAAGTGTTTGTATTAATGGTTGGTTTTAAAACTTTAAGCGTTTGTATTAGTGATTGGCTTCGTTGGAAAGATCTTCAAAATATATTTCAACGATACCAAGTTTACAAAAATCTAACAAATAAGTAGAGAATTATGATGTTTTTCATTTAAATATCAAAATGTTGGATATGGAATCGAACTCATGCACTCTTGGTGCTTTAAGTTCTATGTGATCCGTTAGATTCTTATATTTGGATAAATCTCAACCATCTTTTATCTGCAACCTCAGACACCATCATGTCTGTAAGATAGACTAGGGTATTTCCCATGTCGTTGACACGATAAAAGTTTAAAACTTGTCAAACATGATCACCCTTAAGTTTTCATTATTCATACTTATATGCATAATCACCACTATCAACAATTCAAGAAAAATAAATAAATATCAAAATGTTGGGTATGAGAATCGAACTCATGCACTCTTGGTGCTTTAAGTTCCATACAATCTTCTAGATTATTATATTTGGGTAAACTTCAGCTGTCTTTTATCTCCAATCTCAAACGCCATCTTGATTTGTGGGTGTCGACGCGCTCTATGTGCGCTGATATTCCGTAATTTTTGTTTTATCACAACAATTTAATAATAAGAAAAAATTATAATTGAATTACTATAAAAAATAATTATATATAATTTTAAGAGCTGATGTATAGTTTATAAATAAATAAAGGGCTTTAATTAAATTATGTTAGCGGCTTAGATATAATTAATAAATGTTTGAGAGGGGTGGTTTTGATTGTAAAAGTATGAAATGTGGAGCGCAAAAATGAATATCCAAAAATTAGATGAAGGGTCATTTTATAATTTCTAAATAATTGGAAGGCTTGAAATAAATTATAGATAGGGCTTAAGTATAATTAATGAATGTTTACAGAGACTTATTGAAAATAAAAAAAATTAGATGTTAGGGCATTTTTATAATTTATAGATAATTGGAGGTCTTTAAATAAATTATGTTAGGCCCTTGGGTGTAGTTAATAAAATTTTAAAGGGGTTGGGTTTAAATGTATAGCATGAGTTTGGGAGGGCAAAATAAAAATTATTATTGAAAGTATAAACATTTAAGGGCATATGTATAGTTTACAAATAATTAAGGGCTTCGAATAAACTATGTTATGGGCTTAGGTATAATTAACAATATTTGAACGGGTTGGGTTTTTTTATCGTAAATAATATAAATTTGGGAGAGTAAAATGGTACATATATGTAATTTAAAATGACAAAAATACCTCTGACTACCATTCACCTAACTATTGGTTTTTTGTAAATATGATAGAGTTGAGAGGGCATTTTGGGCATTTAAAAAAATCAGGACGAAGATAGTAATATACACACAACTCTCATTATAAAGTTGAGATTAAAGCAAAACAACTATTTAACTTTAAGTCATTAATTACATATATAATTCATCAAAATAAACGTCAAAATGTCATATCAAGACCAAATTGCACATAAATCGTGCTAGTTTTTCTCTAATCAACTAGAGCTCAAAATTTTCAGAGGGAAAACGTGATTGTGACTCTAATCTAAATCATTTTGATTCTCTAATGCGACAGCTTCTCAGATAACGTTTGTGAAGCAGTGGCGGACCTATAGAGGGACCAGAGGGGGCTGATGCCCCCCTCAATTTTCAAGAAAAGTTTAGTATACACCTAGCATTTCTGAATTTTTTAATATAAACATAAAAACATGATATTATAAACTTCATTCAATAAAGGGCATCCCTACTCTTTGGTACAATGGTTGGTCTTTAAATCTTCATTACCAATGATCCAAATTCGATCCCATTAGAGTGTAATAATTAAAAAAAAAAAGTGTAATAATTTTTTAAACATATATAGAGAAATTTTTTTCTCTCTAATTGTTACCATCCCTGAATTTCGCTTTTCATAAGATGTTTTTATGCAATTATATGAATAAATAAAAAAAGAAAAAAAAATGATTCAATAAAGATTTTTTTTTTTAAATGCTTTCTAATTGTTACCATTTTTTGATTTTGTTTTTCATAAGATGTTTTTATGCAATTATATGAATATATATATAAAAAAAATGTATAGTTTAATACTAACTTGTTTATTTACTAAGTAGTATGAAACCCAAATAAAAAAACAATGTTATAAAAGAAAACCCATAAAAAATAGATCTGTAATTAAAATCTATGATAACAAACTATATAACTTAATGAAAAATATATATCATTATTTAACTCATATAAAATTTGGGGGTTGGATTGGCTCGTAAACCCCTACCATTTTTTCTATAAACTTGTAATTAGGATCTTATTATGTTCGCACATTTTAGATTTTCCAGATTAAACTTACATACTTATCTTAATTACTTCACAATTTTAATAATGTATTCTAATTATTAGGCTTGTGTGTCTTTGTTAAATTGTTGACGATTTGACCATAATTTGGCTTAAAACATTATAACCGATTCAGTTTGATATATTCAATGTACTTTTTATAGTTGTACAGATAAATTCACGGTACTATATTAAGTTAATGAATAATAAAATTAAAACTATATTTTTGATTTTAGTGTTTACTTGTAGATGCTATTAGAAATTTGTTATTAAATTATCACTTTGGAGCAATTATTTTATCTCGTTTCAGCTTTATTCGAGTCGAATACTCAGAAATTTTGAAGTAATTTTGGTCTCATAATTTTAAGAATATTTTGTGAAATTTTCCGTTGTATATAAAAAAAAAAGCTCAAAATTTTGAGTGTGTCAAACACAAGGATTGTGATTTTCGTTTTTATGTTAATTTTGATCTCTTGATTTTAAGAATATTTAGGTGTGTAAAGAAAAAATGTACAAATTTCAAGAATACATTAAACATATATAAAAAAATTTGAGGGTATATGAAATATGTAAAATAAAAAAAAATGCAAGTAAATAAACCTATTAAACACATTAAATGAAGCCAAAATACGAAGTATCAAACAATATAGTTTAAAAATATCAAACTTCGTACATAACTATAAATTTCAAGTTAATAATCATTGAAATTCTCAGAATGTCAAATGGAGGCGACTATGCATCCAAACTTTTCAATGAATCCAAATACTGAAGATAACTCTGATAAATATTAAATATGTATCAATTTCTTCAATACAAAAGTCTAGAATGCACAAAAAATTGCAAAGGGAGAATAAGCAGATGATGTTCAAATAATTATTCAAAAAATTTCTTCAAAACCTCTTCCCTCCCCATTGTAGCCCTTGAAAACTCCCTTCCCTTGTTTCAGTCCAGTTGAGGGAGAATAAGTAAACAATGTTTTACCCACAGTCCTTGTTCCCCTTTTTAAAGTAGTCCCTGTCCAAAAAAAATTTACTTAAGTCCCTGGTCCCCTCTGCTGAGGGGGACATCTACTTGGGCACTTCACCTTGTGTTCTTTCAGTGGCTGCTTGTGTTTCCTTGGACTTCTTTGACTTCAAGCTCGAAACGAGCTTCTTCAACTCGGAAAGGTTGATGTAACGGGTTCTTTTAATAATATCAGATTAGTAATATTGCAATTGGTCCTATTAAATAACATCTCATAATAATTAGGGTATTGGTTTTCAATTAAGTTTAAGGTTAAGTTTCTTGCATGAGAAATTATAAAAAGGGGCATAGGTTGTTCATTGTTAGTTGGTTGATTGGAGCATAATTATGCTATTTTAGTACCATATTTCTATATATAATTTTGGCTATTTTTTGTTAATTATAGTATTAATTGTTATTTTCGTGTTAGTGTAGGTTTTCAATAACAAGATTTTAAAATAGAAGCTAAGTGGTGCAAATTGGTTTGAATTAGGAATACTTATTGCAAAAGAAAACTACACAAAAAAGGAAACCCATAGAACATGATTATAAAATGGACATTACCTGGCTTTGGAGAGATCACCCATCATCACCCATCCTTGCAATCGCAACCGCAGCATTCATCCACAATCATGCACAGTCCTTGCCTCCATCCAATTTCTCCATCGCAGCAGCAAGCCATCAATCCCTCATCGCAATCACAACCACAACCTAGCTTGCAACCAAACCCTTAACGCACAGACCCCACCACAGCAGCTAACAACCCCCATCCCCTTTACACCCATCAATCGAACAACCATATCGCTTTCATCGATCTTCACAATCTCTTTCACCCTAGCTTTGACGTCTTCCTCCTGCTCACCTATCCTGTCACGTCGTCCATCTCTCCCACGTCCTGCTCACCTATTATTAGGAAGAAATATTTCAAGGGTATGCAATCAAATGTCAAATCATAAAGTTCTTGTATGACAATGCATCCGTTTTAGAAAAGTTGATCATTGCCACCTGTAAATTATCATAATGTCGTTATTTAGAGGATTGAATAGATAAGACAAAGAAATTCTTGTTCAAAATCTATATTACAATTCAGAGTTGTGTTTTACTATTCATTGCTTACTAGGACAAAGTCAAATCAAACGAATTATAGATAAAAGATGGTTAGGATTGAAAGTTGGGAAATGTATTGAATTTTGAGGTTGAGATTCATTTCCTATGATGACATATTTGTAAATTTAAAATATGTAGGACAAAAATAATGAAAAACTTTTGAAAAAAAGTTGGTGGAATATACATGTGGCGGAGAGAGAAAATATTGTGTTTTTCTTTTAGCAAAAGAAAAATTTATCATAACTAATCATTGTCGGATTTTGATAAATTTAGTATCGTTGAAATGCATTTTTGAAAATTTTTCCAACAAAATCATTAATCAATACAAGTGCTAAAATTCTAAAAAATATATTTTTTTTATAATTAAAAAGAAAACGTATAACGTACTTCGCGTCTTTAATATTTTTCAAAGCAATGAGGCGGGTCGATTATATCAGAAAAAATGAGTCAGACATCTTAATGCACATTTAAACAAAAAATGCTAAACTTCATGTTTTGGAGAATTCAAAGATTGGGAGAGAACTTATTCTGGACGTTTAATTTTTTGCCCCAGCTGGTTCAATTTTGACTGAGTCTAATCCTAAATTGTATAATATATATTTACCTTAGAATAGGCTTACACTTTAATACTTAGAGTGAAAACGGGATAGTGATGATGTTCAGTACAAAATATTTAGCAAAAATAAAATTATGTGGAGTGCCAACGGCACGGGGCATACTATAGTCCAGTAACAAAGAGAAATGCATATCCAAGGTAACACCTTACACTCACGGACAGAACCAACATTGCAGACGGGGGGGGGGGGGGGGGGGGGGGGTAAACAGTACACAACTATTCAACTACACCAATTTCAGCAGTGGCAAAACTCCACCTTATCAATTATTAGCTTCCTAGACCGGTTGTTGTCACGAGCAAGCGAAATGAGTGAGCCTTTTGTATCAGACTTGTCATCGAGCGATCCAGTGTAGAGCGTGGCAATTCGCTCCCACATTAGGCACAAAATTGGTTCATTTGCAACAATAGGTGGGAGTCCTAAATATCCGTTGGACGCGGCGGAGGAGCCAAGAGATGTCCACGGTGGAATTTCTTGAACACGGGCACAGGGAATTATAATAAACAAGATTCAAAATGCATCATCAGAAATTCAATGAATGAAAGATTTTTTTGAACGTGAGGTGGGAACCTAAATGGAGGGGGGCAACCTACAAATTTAAAGAGGGCAATATGGAAAATACAAATACTTTAGTGGGTTTTTTTTAAAGCTAAAGGGGGCAATTGACCCCCTTAGCCAAAGGATAGATCCACCCCTGCTTACACTGCTACATATGTTTATCGTGGATGTTGTAATTTTTCTAGTTCAGTTGATGATGGAAGAATCTAAAACCGTGTGAAATGTCATATGGCAGATTCTAATAATAATTCATATTTGTACTTTGAATAATTCTAGGGAGCCTGGATCTGCTGCCTGGGTTTGCAGCCTGGGTGGGCGAAATTATCCTTTTGCCCTTTCTTTGTTGTCTTTATATTTAAAGAGTGGTTAAAAAGGCAGGGGCAAAAATGTAAAAATACCACCCAGGCTGCAAACCCAGGCAGCAGACCCAGGCTCCCTAGAAGCTTTTCCCATCACTGGAACTATTTGGTTTTTTTTTTTTTTTTTTGATAAAAACATATATATATAAGAATATTGGTTACAATATTGATGTCTTGCCATAGTGGCGAGTTCGTAAGCCTTATAATTGAGATTTATAGAACCAAAAGGGATGAATAGTAAGTAGTTGTCGTATGCTGCTGATACCAAGTCCATGTCCACAAAAGGGTACTGCAAATCATCATGCAAAATGGAAACAAGATTTTCGGGTCTCCCAACAAAAAAAAACATGTTCTCCACTTCCATGCTTGGATAAGAAGAGTTGCTTCAGCTGCATGACATTCAACCATCGTACTGTCAATAACCTTTCCTTCAATAGGGTTTGCACCTAAGCAAGAGCTCGTCTTGGAAATTGACCGTAGAAACGCCAATTGCACCTCGTTGAGATGAGGCAAATAAGCTAGTTTCATAAGAAACAACAATTGTATCCGGATCCTGGTGTGGAGAGGAATGAGTCTGAGATGAAGGGATCTTAAATTTAGAGGGTGATTTCTGTTGTTTGGATTTGAATATGATGAAGCTGAATCCTAGTGGTGGCTAACTCAGTAAGAGGACCATAATAAGGGAGCCGGCTTGACTTGGATTGTGTAATGGGTGTGTGGTTTGATCGAGAGTCGGTAACTGCTGTAGCAAGGAAATGGTGAATGGAATCCATTTTGTCAATATCTGGACATGGCAAAAGACACTGATGACTTGAGGAGTTGATGTTCGCGGGAAACCATTAATTTTTTCGGATTTTCCAAGTATGTTTAAAGGAAGATAAGATTTGTTGATGGCAAAGCTTAGTGTTGTTGAAAACCCTATTGTTCCGAGTATGCCAAATGGTTAGGAGAAAGACGGTGAATTGAGCAAGCATCTCATCCCTGATATCCTTATGCATGTTTGCAGTATCTCACATGAAATTGGAAAAGAGTGGTATTTGGCATCGCAAAGTTATCGTTGTGCCAATCAATCAAGATAGGAGAGACATGTCACAATTGGTGGATGAGTTAGTGGATGACCGAGGAGAAGAAGAAAATATGGGTAGTATCCTCTATGTGGTTATTACAAAAACTTAAGGAGCTATTTGGTTGTATCTAATTTTAATTTTAGGAGTCTGACAAATAATGACCCTAAATCTCGTTCCCTCGGAATAGGAGGTAGTGCTACAACAGCGTCGAAGTGGCAGTAGCTGGGAATAGTAGTGAGATCGGAGAAGATACGATTCTTGAACTCTTTGTTTAAGGGGCAAAATGCACCAATACTGACTCAGAGCGTTCACATTTCACTAAAGTGAATGAGATGAAAAGCTCCGTTGAAACACACTTGGGCAATTACGGAGATCACTCTAAGGTAAATAACATGGGGGAAGGAAATAACATGTAGCATTATGACTGGAAAAACAGTAGGCATAAAGCGATCATTACGCATCTGGAGGGAGTATTTCAGAATGCAACATTAGACAGCCATAAATTCAAATCCCTAACAAGCAACAATGGGAACTCTTCATAAATTAGGTCTTTGGTCTTTTCACACCTATTCACTAATAACAGAACGATAAAATGCACCAAATGGCTCCACATTGATTACTTTTTTCTAGTGAATTAAGCAAATCATAAAAACCTGACTGACTGCAGTAGCGATTAAGAAATTGAATTGCGTCTTGTTTTCATCTGTTAATCAGCATAATGTTGTAACAGGGGGGATAAGACAATATTTGAAAGGGAATCACCATAACACATAACATGCCGCTTGAATAAGATAAATGATATGAACATGAGACGGACAATAACTTAAAACTAGAAACATGACTATCGGTAAAAACCAGTAGAGTATCCAATTCCTTTTGCAAACAGTAACCTAAAACAGCATTTTCCGTCAAGCCAAAAGTTCCTGGTGTAGTAACTAATAAATATAAACCCTACGGTGAAAACTAAAGCGATAGAGAGACCAGTTTAAACATAAAACAAAATCCACAGTTTAATCCTTTTGGTCAACAAGCTGGTCGATCATATCAGCTGCATCCTGGACGGTAGCAATGCTCTGAGCACTGTCTTCTTCCACACTGATCCCGAATGCCTCCTCAAGTCCCATCACAATTTCAACCTACAAAAGTAAGGAATGAGGAGCATAATTTTGGACTGGGAAACATTAATGGCAGTAGTAAAGAGGTAGCTATCCAACGTGTGTCAGTTCATTTGAAAATAATTTCCAAAGTTTCCACCATTTACAAAAAATACCCAAGTCATCAATAAAATCATATAAAATCTGAATTTATTTAAGTACCGTATCGAGAGAATCAGCTCCAAGAGAAGAAAACTTTGATTCACCAGTGACTGCAGATTCAACTGGTAAAGCCAACTGTTTCCTCACGATTTCAATGACCTTGTCAACAGTTTCTGGTTTGGCCTGCCCAAAGATTCAAGCATCAGTTACTCTGGATTACAATAGAAAATGCAAATTATCTCCTACGTAGTAGTATGTTTTGAATGAAAATGAAGAAATACTGCAAATGTAATTGCATGATTCATATGGAAAAATGAAAAATACAATGAAAATGATGCAATCTTGCAAATGTAATCTTTGTAAATGTGAGGTCTGCCTCACTAGGGACGGAGCTATGTGTACCAAGAAAGACTGTATTGCAGTAGAAAGAATGTGTTTGTGCCCATTTTTCACATAGTTTTACTTAGTGGAGTGGTAAAATTTGAAGGCCAATAGCATGTTAGCTCGTGTTCGAATCTCGTCCCTTCCATAACTTATTGTAATTAAAAAAATTCTGTGATTTACATTTTTTTTATATGTTTATATCCTGGTGTAAGAAAATTTCCAGACTCCGCCCCTGCTCACAACCAAAGTAAAAGTATAAGTGGAGAACAGCAGTAACGGTTGGAGAAACTCACGGCACAGGAAAACTGAAGGCGACGAAGGGGTGCCTTGAGGGATGGAAAGCTTCTCCTCTGAAACGAGAGTGAAACCGATGACTTCAGGCTGGAAGACCTGATTGCTGCCTGCTCAACATGAAACAGAAAAAAATTACCAACTTTTTTTCTTCAACTAAAATATTATTTATAATGTCTAATTCTATCAGGTAATCAACTTTCAAAGCATGGCAATCAAAATTAATCACACAGGTGCCCAACATTGTAATTCAAGTACATTGATAAACGAGATCAACTAATTCATCAAATTGGATCAACCAAAGCTAGCATAGAACAAGTAGAAAAGAATGAATCCACGATGTTAAAATCATCAGGTTAGATCGTCCAATTTCTCCAAATTCAAATTCACTCCACTCAATCATCAATGCATCTTCAAGATAATCCGTACAACAAACTAATTCACTGATCTGAAATTCAGTTCTAGTTCTTCAACTTATCAAAATAAATTCAAGTTAATTTCGCTACCAAAACAATAAAAATAAAAATCTCTCTAATCAACTTTCCAAGAATTCAAATAAGTAAATCAAGAAATAAAATCTGATCTGCAATTCAATAATGAAAATAAAAAACTAAATCATCATCAGATATTCAAGGGACGGGGAGTTAAATATACCTGAGTGAAACACGAAGGAGTGGCGAGAGAGACTGAAGATCCTGCAAAGGTCGTCATTGGAACGAAAGCGAGAGAGATTGATCTAAGATTCTTGGAACCCTAGACAAGGAGAAGAGATCGAAAGAGGCGGAGAGCACGAAGAGCGTGAATGACAGCGAGAGCGTGAGAGAGATTTAGGGTGTAGCCGTGTAGTCTTTTTTATATTGAGTTGTTCGCTTCGCGTTGTTTGTATCGAAGGAAAGATGGGTTGCGAGAGTTGGGTAACCGGCCTCTTCTGTTCTGTTGCGCTCTTCACACTTTGAGCGACAGCTCTTCACTGTGAACTTCAGAGGTTTGATAATACCCTCTAACTACTTCATAATTATTTTATCCTTGTGGTAATGTTAAAGATTGGAAAGAAGTACTTTAGTCTTTTGGCATGGCAGACGGCCAAATCTATCAATGCGCTTAGGCAGGTTGGGTGTTGAACCATTAGAGTCCTAAAGGCTCTTTTTAACTTTACCCTATTTTGACTACAACAGCAAAAAAAAAATTAATTATATTTTCTTTTTGCTTTTCTATTTTCCTAAAAGAACAAGGTACACCGAGTCACCACCAAGGTCCTCGACTCCTTGTTGCATATGTTTGTGGGAAAATTCTAGGGGTCGAGGGAAAGGGGCGAGGGATGGGTGTAACCACCCCTCCTTCTCGGGATGAGCGCATCGTGTTGGAGATGCGTGCGAGCACTCATCGCGAGGAGGATGGGTGGTTCGCTCCCTCCCTCACTCTGTAGCAAAGCTCATGTTTGTGTCGGGGTGAGCGTACTATCCCTAGGCACGGAGCCACGTGGGGGCAAGTGAGGGCACTTGCCCTCACTGACTTTTGAGAATTTTTTTTTCTATGTATACCCCAAATCCCTAAGTAGGTTTTCTTTTTAATTTTCCCCTTTAAAACTCTGCTCAGCAGTCCTGTCTGTCTTCCACTTTAATTAAAACTCTGGAATAGCTACAGACTCCTTGCAGAGTTGCAGGCTCAAAGCTCATTCATCTTCGTGTTCTGTTGTTGCTCAAAGTCCTTTTTCATCTTCATGTTCTGCTGTTGCTCAAATCTCCAACAATGGTATTGTCCATTTCCCCTTCATTAGTCTTTGTCATCACCAAATCAAGAATGATAAATGATTTCAAAACAAAATGCTACTCACGTTATAAACTTCAACTTTTTGGATAAGATGATTTCAGGAATCTTTGGATTTATCAGAGACCACAAACTGAAAATGCTTATGCCATCCGTAGGATATGTATGGAATGGAATCTGATTTGTTACAATGATATTAAACATGTTTTAGTGGGATGCTTTTTTATCCCATCCGAGTTGTGCACTTATACATATTCCTTATTATGCCGCTTGGGCTTAAAAATCATTCATAAGTGATTACAAAACTTGTATTTAACTTTATGTAATGATTACAATTTCCTATAGGCTATAGCTAAGCTCAACAATGAACATTGTAAAATGTACTGTATGCTATAAAGAACATCTTTTATTTAACTTTAACCAAATGGAACTCACTCCAAGATGCAGCCATTACATAAGTTGAGTTCAAAATAGGTGTTGAATGGATTAGTTTACCTAGAGGCTTTAATTTGAAATTTTTTTTGTTTGTTGCTTGAACTGTTCTTTCATGGTTTGATTTCAAGAAGAAATAATGTTTGTTGCTTGTGTGTCAATTGCAGCTTTGAAAATCTTCGATTTTGCGCGTTTTATTATTGGTGGCGATACTTCTATTGTGGTGCTTCATTAATAGAGGTATATTGATTTGTTATTTTGGAAATATGTATGATTTATTACATGGTTTATTACATGGAAATATGGTTTTAGTTTATTCATTTAAAATTTTATAATATATAAATGTATAGAATACATTCTTATATAATCTTTATTTTATTTCAGTTATGGATAAGTTTTTAAAAAGAAAGTCAGTAAGTGATTTACCACCTCCAGCACAAAATAAAGATGATCATAATTTATCAGAACCAATCTCAAAGAAAAGTCATTTCGAGGTTGACCTATCAAATCTTCCAACTGATCCTGGTTTAAGAATTTGTATTTCTGATTACCATCCTAATGATCAAGAGGTTGTTAGAAGAGCTTATTTGCAAAGGGGTCATTGTCAGCCAATAAACTACACATTCCCACAAAAACAAATAGGAGGTACGCTACGTCGTTTTAATGTAGCTTGGTTTACAGAGTATAAGAGTTGGCTGGTGTATAGCATAACAAAGGATGTTGTTTTTTTGTCTCCATTGCTATCTTTTTAGAAGTGTCGGAGAACAAGGGGGTGGTGATTGTTTTGTTGGTGAAGGATTCAGTAATTGGAAAAAAAAAAAAACTTACAACTCATGTAGGAAAGCCTAATAGTTTGCATGCCCAAGCTTATATGAAGAGTCAAAGTTTAATGAATCAAAAACATCATATCCAATCATTTTTATCTAAGCAATCCGATGTAGAGAAAACGGAATACCAGGTTCATTTATCAGCTTCAGTTGATTGCATTTGGTTTCTTCTGCGACAAGGATTGGCTTTTCGTGGTGATGATGAATCAATAAATTCAATTAACCATGGAAAAATTTTGGAGCTTTTACAATATACAGCTAATCACAATGAAGAGATCAAGAGCGTGGTTCTAAAAAATGCTCCAGAGAACCACATACTCACTACACCTGATATTCAAAAAGATATTACACGTGCAGCTGCATGTGAGACCGCTCTTGCTATACTCAAAGATCTTGGAGATGCATTATTTGCCGTTTTAATTGATGAGTCTCGTGATGTATCAGTTAAAGAGCAAATGGTTGTTGTCTTGCGCTATGTGAACAAGAAGGGATGTGTGTTGAACGTTTCCTTGGAATTATGCACGTTACTGAAACAAAGGCAATTTCACTCAAGACAACACTTGTAAAAATGTTTTCTGATCATAAGTTGAATATAAAGAGGTTAGGTGGCCAAGGTTATGATGGGGCGAGCAATATGCAAGGCAAATTTAACGAACTTAAATCTTTGATTCTCAAGGAAAGTAAGTCTGCATTTATGTACATTGTTTTGCGCATCAGCTTCAGTCAGCGCTTGTACATTTTGCAAAGAATCATCCTCAGATTGCTTTACTCTTCAACTTGGTTTCAAGTGCGGTGAACATTGTTGCACCCTCATGCAAGCGTCAGGAAATTTTTCGAGACAAACAAGCTGTTAAAATTCTTGAAAAGCTCAATAGTGGCGAACTGTCAAGTGGTCAAGGGTTGAATCAAGAAACCAATCTCAAACGACCTGGTGACACACGTTGGGGGTTTTACTATAAAACCTTGATAAGTTTGCTTCTTAATTTTTCTTCAGTGATTGATGTGCTCCAAATTGTTGTGAAACATGGTTTAAACTCAGATCAGAAGGGATAAGCATATGCTTTATTAGATTTTATGCAATCTTTTGAGTTCATATTCGATTTGCACTTAATGAAGGATATATTGGCTATAACCTGGGATTTGTCAATAGCATTACAAAGAAAAGATCAAGATATTGTCAATGTGATGACCTTAGTTAAAATCTCCAAACAACGATTGCAAATGATGAGGGAAGATGGATGGAATATACTTGTGGACAATGTTGTTTCATTTTTTGCAAAACACGATATTGTTGTTCTTGAGATGGATGATACATTTATACAACGAGGAAGATCGCGACGCAATACTGAAAAATTAACCAACCTATATCATTATCGAGTTGAATTATTCTATACCAGCATAGATATGCAACTCCAAGAGCTAAATAACCGCTTTGATGAGGTGAACACCGAATTGCTTCTTTGTATGGCATGCTTAAATCAAAGTGATTCTTTTTCAGCTTTTGATAGTCAGTGGTTGATTCGATTCGCTCAATTTTATCCAGCTGATTTTTCAAATGTAGATCTTATGGTAATTCATGATCATTTTGAAACTTATGTTATTGATATGTGTTCCAACAATGAATTTTCAAATGTCAATGGACTCAGCGGTTTAGCTAAGAAGATGGTTGAGACCAAGAAGGAATTTGTCTATCCCATGGTTTATTTACTCATAACATTGTCACTCATCCTACCAGTTGCCACCGCTTCAGTTGAAAGAGCATTTTCTGCTATGAATATAGTGAAGAGTCGGTTACGAAATCGAATGGGAGATGATTGGATGAATGATTGTTTAGTTACGCATATTGAAAAAGAAGTTTTTTATGGCATTGACAATGAAACAATCATGAAACGATTTCAGGGTATGAAAACGCGTCGAAGCCAGTTGTAATATTTTTTTATTCTAACTGGGGAGGGGAGGGGAGGGGGGAGATAGAGTTTTTTTGGTATTCATGGATGTAGATATGTAAAAGTTCAAATTATAGAACTCTATTTTTGTATATCCAAAGTGGTCTTCATTATTTTTTTGAATGAAAATCTTTTATTAGATTAGATGAAGTTTTGTATTGTTATTTATGTCTTGTTCAAGTTATAAAATATATATATATATATATATATATGTTAAAGTAACTAATTTTTATATTATATTTATCATATTTAATTAATTATGACATCACTCCGCCCCCCCCCCCCCCCCCCCCCTCAACAAAAATCCTGGCTCGGTCACTGACTATCCCGCGTTCCCGATTTTGTCCCGCTCCCATCCTATCTCGATTTTTTTGGATTCTTTTGAGATTGATCAAACTCATCTCGATTTCATCCCGTCCTAATTTAGAGTGGGATAAAATCGAAATGAATATTTTCAATCCCCCCTTCCATTCCCAACTTATTTATTTAATATTTGTTATTATTAATTTTAATCAAACAACTCTTCTCAAGGAAAGTTTATGATGTGTTGAAATTAAATCAAAGCATCTATTGTTTGAAAATTTGTTTGACTTGGTACTCTTTGTTTAGATAGAAACTTTAGTTTAAATATTTTAGATCAAATAGAACCCATGAAAATTTATGTTTTTTTTTTTTCACATTTTAGATTGGTTCTATGACAATTATTCTTGTTGAAAATAAAGGTAAATGATGGTTGGATTTAGTTTTGTATTATGAGTTATGTAGTTGAAAATTTGGTCAATGAGCAATATTTTTCATTTTTGAACTTATATTAAGACAATTGAGAACTTATATCATTCATACAAGATACAATTAAGAGTAATGTAAAATGAAATTTATATTGTTATGATGAAAATTATATGTAGGTATTATTAATGTATAAGCAATGTTAGATGAAATGTTTTTGTAAAAAACTATTTAGTACATGTTCATCTCGTCACGTCCCGAACCCATTTGGGTTGGGACAATGTCGGGATGAAGTTTATCCCGTCCTGGTCCTGAATGACCCGAATGAGATAAGGATAAAGTTCATCCCATCCCATCACATGCCCATCTCTATGTTTGTGTAAAGGTTGTTGCTAAATAACATCACCATTTCAGTTGCCCCTTACTTTCTGAAGAACATCACCACATTTCTGAAGGACACCACCACCTGTTGAAGGACACCACCAATATATATAAAAAAAAAACCCTACTTCTTTTTCTTCTCCTCTCACCCTTTCTTCTCCATCAACCCCACCACCATCACCTCTTTTCTTCCTCCCCTTTACCACTACAACCCCGCCACCGCCACCTCTCCTCCTTTCCCCCCTTCTTGTTCTTCTGGTTCTTTTTTTTCTTCTTCTCCACCGCCACTTATCCTCCTCCTTCTCATTCTTTTTCTCTTCCCATTTTTTTTATTCACTTTCTCCCCTCCCCCTCACCTCATATTTCTTTCTTTCTTCTTCTTCTTCTTTTTTTTCTTCTTCTTCCTCTTATTCTTTCTCTCTTATCCCAAGCACCACCACCACTGTCATTCGGCGGTGGCAGGGCATGGCAAAGTGTAGTGGTGGTGGGGCTCGTCAAGGTGTTGCTCCGATGAAGAGATAAAAGGTGAGGGTGGATGGTGGTGTTCTTCAACATAATTGATGGTACTATTTAGTAATGACCTTGTGTAAATATTTAAGTATTTGCAAGGACATACCAAATAGAAATGGAATAAAAATCCAATCAAAAATTCTAAAGTGCACTACTATATCGCCTGGTATCTCACCTGGATGGTGCCAAGCATGTGCACCGCGAAGTGCCAGGCACATGGTTGGTCTTGGAAAAAAAACAGAGTTTAAAACCCTCGATCTGAGATTTTTTTCTCATTCAAAAGAAAACAAAGGGCATTCTACAAAGGGCATTTTTCTCTCATCAGAATTTCACTCTCATTCTCTAAAAAAACCCTATATCTAATAGTGATTCTTCTCTCATTCTCATTCTCTAAAATCGAGAAATTTCACTTGCTAAAACCGATTCTTCTCTCATTCTCTCAAAAACCTTAGATCTAAGAAATTTCACAAAGGCTTTGCTCATTGAAACGGTTCAAAACCAGAGTTTCTACAAATCCTCGAAGAAAAGGTAAGTCCCTCTTTAATTTCTAGATCTAGGGTTTCCTCTTTGAATGAGAGAAAAATCTCAGATCAAGAATGAGATAGTCGGTTTTAAACTCTGTTTTTTTTTTTTACTTGGGACATATTGTTAGCAGCATGAACTGTTTTTTGTGTTATAGTGTAAGCCAAGTGAGTTTTTATATTTATATTGATTTTTGGCAGCATGATGGAAAATATAATCTTGATTGTTTTGTTGGATAGGATTTTTATACTATGCATGTTGATTGTTGGTATTATTTGTCGTTGAATAGGGAGTTGATTAATTTCTTTGTCAAAAATTTGTTGGATCTGATGCAAATTCGTGTACCGAACATTCAAGAATTTGTTCGCTTCCTCCCTATATTATAGATTTGTTTACTCTTTGTAGTTTGCATAAGGTGGTCTCTCGAAAGATGTTATTGTTTCCTTTCTTGAAGGAAAGCCAACCATCTTTCTTTATATGCGTTGTTTTCTTGAGTCCAGTAATTACTGGTAAAAGTTTGGCGTGATAGTTTTTGCCCATATATGTAATCACAAGTCCACAATTTGAACCCTACTACTATATGTTGTGCTTATGGGATCCATGCCCTTAAAAAATAAAATAAAATGTAGGCTAGTGTATTAGATTGGTTTAGAACCTACACTTGTATTGCATCCATAAGCTTTTAACAATTATCATACGACTAACACTTGTTGCTTTCCCAACGCAGGAATGGCATACGAAGCTTAATTATGTTGTTTATCGTGGGCATGTTCCTGAAACTTATGTTACTTGGTCAAGTTGCGCACTACAAGTAAATGGGTACAAGGATGTTGTCTACAAGGGTTTCAATTCAATTGAAGAAGCCTATAAAGAGTATGAAATGTGGAAGGAGCACGAGGCGAAAAGAGAAAGAGAACAAGAGTCGAGAAGAGAGCACCAATCAAGAACAAGAACAAACGACACTGAAGAGGTAGTGGACCAACCAAATAATGCTCCTGAGGGTCGTGGCCATCAAGCTCATGAAAACCAAGTCAACGATCCCTGGGCTTTTACAAAGGACCTAATCAACAGTATATTAGTGGTAGTTTTATTGATTCTTGTACTTTTATTTTTTAAGATCTTGGATGGTATGTGAGATGTAAATGAATTTGTTCAGAATTGTAAATGATTTTGGTTTGTATGTAATCTGTTTTGCTTATAGTTATCTGTTATGAATTGAGTTTTCTAGTTATTTGTTTTGATCCAACAAATTATGCTTATAGGACTTTTTTTTTTCTTTTCAGGAATGAAAGTGACTTCCATATTGCTTTGCATGGCTAAAAACAAACCTACATGGAATCTATTTGATTGATTCCCAAAAGATGATTCCCTTCCAATTTTGTTTCTCAGTCAAATGGAGTGCAATGAAACTCTAAAACTAAGACCTATTAGCAGTGCTTTGCAGAGGGAGAAGAATCTCAGTTATGAAGACTGAAGAGTTGCACAGTGGATGGATGAAGTGTCTTTCTTAGCACCATATTGTAGCACCATTAACACCATATAGCACCGAAAAATACGATAAAATAACTTAATCAATCAAAATAACTGCTGGAAGCACCCCAAAAAGTGCTAGAAGCCCCAAAATTGTAGCAAATTAGCACCATTTAGTACCAATAATGAATCTCCAAACTAGCACCAAAGCTGCTAAAAAAATAGCACCAAAATAGCACCAAAACTGCTATTGCAACCTGAAAAAGAACTGCTATTGCAACCTGATCAAAAACCTGATACAAACTTATAAAACTTGATTATAAGATAGCACCAAATTATAAAACCTGGTAACAAACCTGATACAAAATTATAAAATAGCACCAAATTATAATAGTTTACACCCTGAAATTATAAAACTCTTCTACAACCTGAAATTAGCATACCAACCTGAAATTACACCCTGAAATACTGGAATTACACCCTAAAAACCAAAATTACACCCTGAAACACTGAAAATTACACCCTAAAAAATTAGAAATTCATGAACTGCAATCATGAACTGTCACTTGTTTCTCTATCATGAACTACAACCATAGAGAAAAATGGATCCTCAACACTTCCATTTCTCTGTCACTATGTTTGAGTGATCTCCTCCAGGGTTGGAGAATTCAGATACAATCTCTGAACTCCATGTCGTTGCTATAAGTTGGTCGCTGCAAAAATAAATGATAAAGGCTTACAATCTTTATGTGGTCGTTAAAATGATCTTAAGCAGGTAAATTACATACCTGTGTTATAAGTGAGTAAACCTGACCAAGTCCATCAATTGTAGCACTAGGTTGTGAATAATATGACCCCATACTTTCACCTGCG
Source organism: Berberis thunbergii (assembly GCA_003290165.1). Classification (NCBI taxonomy): domain Eukaryota; kingdom Viridiplantae; phylum Streptophyta; class Magnoliopsida; order Ranunculales; family Berberidaceae; genus Berberis; species Berberis thunbergii. The sequence goes on from QNQO01008414.1 coordinate 194,368, forward strand.
TGTTAAGATTTAATTGACCATATGGCTCAACATTGTTTGAAAGATGTGTCATAAATTGTGAACCTTCAAATCCAACTTGGGTAGAACCCTACAAATGACATGTCAAATTAAAATTATATTTTCTTGAATTGAAAAAATATATATATTCATTGAAGTAAAACAAACAAGTAAACCTACCAAATTATTTTCTTTTTGTGTTTCTTTCTTTTTCTTCCTCTTTTTACAAACTTTTTCCATGGTAGATTGCATCCTCGAAGTAGAACGTCGTCTTTTGCAACGGACGGCCAACGGACTATGAATTTCACCAGTACTTTTAGCGCCAACTTCCAACAACCCCTCTGGCTCAACATTAACATCACCATCACCTTTTGATATCTTTAGTTCACCAATCTTCATTTGTATCCAATGTTTAACATTATTTGTCTCCTTTTGATCCTCAAAAGCTATGTCAGCCATTTCATAAAAGAGACTGCACATCTCATCAAACCGTTCATTTTCAAGCTTCATTGCCCAATCTGAATATACAATTTTAACCTTCTTATGACACCTCTTAACATATTTCCTCCACCTTCGAAGAATAAATTTTTCTGGTAAAACATTAATCCTCTTTTGAGACAATACCAATAAAATATGTTTGCATAAGATCCCCCTAAACTCAAACAACTGACAATTGCACTTAATATTGAAGTCGTCATCATTAAAATAAACTTTAAATTTATTGATTTGTATGCTCTTCCTATCAACCTGTCTTCCGAAACATAATAAACCTGAAAGTCATACTCCTCCATGACATGATTAACTGCACAACATAATCTTCCTGCAATCTCTATTTGAAACTTCTTAAATTTATTTGTGGTGTAGGCATCTTGAAATTTTTTCTCAAATTCGTAAGGAGTAATGCAAGGAATCCAACGGTTAAAGGATCTAAAGTCTTCATCCACTTCCTTTTGAACCTTACTTCGTAGTGCATTCTCATATTGTTCTAGAAATTGTTTTAGAGTGGTCTTTGAATTTACATAACCATCAAAAAAAGCATTCATATCTCACTACAGATCAATCCACATCCAAGAAGTATTGACTGACCGTGATGATTCACCCCAACAAAAAAAGCAAATGGCACTTCGTACTTATTAGTTAAGTACGTAGTGTCAAAAGTAATGGCATCACCAAACTCCTTGTAAGCTGCTCTACTCCATGCGTTAGCCCAAAAGACATTTCTTAACCTCTCTGTGTCATCCAAATCCATCAAATAGAAAAAATCAGCATTGTTAGCTTGCATCTTTTGAAAGTAGTTATGAAGTGTCGATGCATCCCCCTCACCAAGTCTCAACTGCCTTATTTTATGCAGATAGTTGTAACAATCTTTTTTGAAAAAATGTCATATTATCATTCCCACCAGCTTCAACCACACACGCAATAAAACTCTTATTTGGCATAATGTCTGCCCTATCATTATATTCAAGCATCTTCTTCACATATTGGCTCATAACTCGATTTTTGTGATAATATCTCGATTTCCCAGGGCTCAAATCATGATTGTGATCATTAGCTACCGTTGTCACTTTCACTGTTCCATCAGGGCGTATACGAGCTCTAATCTTAGCCTTACAACCACATCTACCACTGGGACGCAAATTTATAACACTTTCTGCTTTACTTTTTGAATTCCTAGTCCGACCACATGCAAAAATAACATATCTAGAATTTCCATCCTCATCTTTTTCAGTCACCCTTACTCTCACTGGAAATCCCTTTTTATTACCATAATCATGATAATACGATTGAAACTCATCAATATTGTTAAATTCCATCCCTATGCAAGGCTCTTTTATCTCCTCTAAAAATTCTTCATTTTCCATACATTCATTATTTTCTAATGTATCCATCCCTGAAAATATGAAAAATTGAACACAAGCAAAACCTCATTAAATCCCTGTCAAGTATGCTGGACAATTCTTTTTGAGAAACTATATGACCAAACACAACTCTAGAATTCAATCACAGATCATTCAGTAAGGAAAGTATTCCAATCAATGCAACTCAAAGCGTGTCAAAATAATTACAAACTAGCAATATACAAATGACACTACACCACTAAGGTTACTTCATACAACATGAAGAGAGAACAACTTCAGGAAACCACATGCTTGCTAATTGCATGAAAAAAGTGCACATATTATGAACTGATCTACATAACAAAAACAAAGCACAGTAAGATTTCCTCCCTGAAATAATGAAAACAGCCTGCTAAAAAAATCAACAAAACTCTAATCTAAGAACACTACAGTCATTTGAAAAACAACATTTGATAGTTATCTAATGCTCATTCCTCACTTTCTTAGTTCGGTAGTATTTAAATATTTATTTATTCTATCCACTGTCTGATTCAATATAGATATTGACACTTCAAAACGAATACAAATGCTGAAAATTTTGTACACATTTTGCCTGAAAGTTCATTGTTAATGGTCAAGATAATCCATTTACTTTGAGTTGAGGTAGTTACAAGAAGTAAAAGCTTCTTGTTGTTCACAAATTAAGTCAGCCTTTGAATTGAAATGGGGTACCTGTTGATCCCGTCCCGTCCCGAACCCGTTTGGGATGGGACAAGGTCGGGATGGGGTTTTCTCATCCCGTCCCGTCCCGATCCCGTATGAACGGGATGGGTATATCTCGTCCCATCCCGTCCCGTGCCCACCCCTAGTCTCCATCAACACCTCTATTCTCTCCGGTTCCCCTCTCCATCAACGTGACTCCACCTCTCTTATCTGAATTGACCATCTCCGATGCCGACATCCATAGCCTAAGAAAGCAATGTGAGATGCTAGTTTGTAGAACCCAACTCTTATTACTCCACCACCTCCTCTAACTTCGTCTCTTCTCCCACACTAACAGTTCAAATCAACTCAAGCGACCTCACTTTATCCTTCAAAGACTGGTTCAAGTCCAGAGACACACTTTTGCTCGATCGAATTTTCGACACCATAGCTTCCAAGGATGACGAATTGGGTTTTGCACTAAATGTTGATCTCGAACCAAGTCGACTAGGGCTTCGTCTCTCAGAGAAGTTCTTGTTGAAGGTGTTGAAACATGGCAAAGATATTTGTCATGTTTGAACTTCTTCGATTGGGCGTGACATCAAAATGGGTACAATCACGCGTTCAACCTTATACCGATGGCAAAGTTGATGCATTTGATGTTGGATTTCTTTGAGGAACCCTTCTAGCCGGCCTGGCTTTTTGACATTTTTCCCCTCCTTTTTACATCTTAATGGTTGTGTTTAAAAAGAGAAGGGCAAAATATGTAAAAAAGGCGGCCCCTCCCAGGCGCCAAACCAAGTGGCAAACCCAGGTCGACTAGAATTTCTATTCTTTGAGACGTTCAAGAATATGCAAAAGGTGAGGTTTAATGACACTCTTGTGATTGGGTATATTGCACTTCAATTGTTTGGTAAAATGGGGTATATTGCAAAAGGTGAAGTTTAATGACGTTCAAGAGCAAAGAAGAAAAAAAATGGGAAAAGAAGAGATGAGAAAAAAAAAATAGAAGAAGAAGAAAACAAAGAGAAAAGTAGAAGAAGAAATTAAAAGGAAAATAAAAAACAAAAAACAAAGATGAAGAAAAGACAAGAAGAAGAGAAATAAGAAGAAGAGAATGAGAAGAAGAATAATAATAATAACAAAAACAAAATATAAGAGGAAGTGCAGGTGGTGGTGAAGCCAGCGGTCATAGAGCATGGTGGTGTGGCCGAAAGTTGTGGGGTGAGTGGTGCCACTCCTATAAAGATAAAAGATAATGGAAGGTGGTGGTGTCCTTTCGCAGTTCACAAAAAATTGGATGGTGGCATCCTTCTGCGGAAATGGTGATGTTATTTAACAATAGCCAATACAAATCCGTTGAAATATGAAGGGGAAAATGTTGGATTTGGAATAATTGTTGTTATACATATACTTTCCACTCACAAATCCTTCAAAATCCACAACTTTAACAAATTTATTAAAATCCACTACTTCTTGAATACCCCCTGATTTTGATGGATTTTAAAATAATAATTTAAAATCGGCATTTGAATACCCCTAGATTTACATGTATTATATTTAATTCTTAATTGAATACCCTGAATTTTAATGGATTTTAAAATCTTTCACAATACATTAAAATTCGTAATTGAATACCACCCCCTAAGTCAGTAACTCTTTTGGAAAAAGAATGTAAATCTGAATAAAACTCAGTTAATTGCATGGATAGGATAGTCAAATCGACCTCCCTAGAATCGAGTTGAAGCCAATTGAGTCCCTTCAAGTCCCCCGAACGAATATTTTTTTTGTGACAAGTTATTGTAGTTGGACTTCATGAATTTTAACCAAACAAAACTTTAAACTAATAATAATGTTGCAAATCATATTTGAACCCATTATCTGAGATCTTCTAAGTAACGCCTTTACAAACTCTATTGGTGCTCCTTTCATGAAATATTTTGTTTTGTGTTTTTATACCCAGATGTGCCTAGATTGCCTATCTAGCCCACATGACACAATTTTAGTCATTTTAACCAAAATAGAATATTGAAATTTTTATTAACATTGATATTGGAAACGACTCTGGATGATCGTAATATTCTCCGTTTTGTTGCTCAGTTGTGATCAAGCATAAGTTTTTTTTTTTATAAAGGAAACTTGTTGCTCCCCACGGATAGCGCCAAACTGATGCTACCAAAAATCATCTTCCTGTGAGTTTGATTTGCAAAACAACTGTTAGACTACCAATGACCACCTTTTTGGTGGCTGAAGGCACTTCGATGCTTAAGTCAGTAACTCTGTTGAAAGAATGATGTAAATCTGGACAAAACTCAGTTAAAGTTGCATAGTGTGGATAGGATAGTCGAATCGAGTTGAAGCCAATTGAGTCCCTTCGAGTCCCCCGAACGAAGATTTTTTTTTGGATTTTTTTTTGTGACAAGTTATTGTAGTTGGACTTCATGAATTCTAACCAAACAAAACTTTAAATTAATAATAATGTTGCAAATCATATTTGAACCCATGATCTGACATCTTCTAAGTAGCACCTTTAACAACTCTATTAGTGCTCCTTTCATTGAATATTTAATTTTGTGTTTTTATATCCAGATGTGCCTGGATTACCTATCTACCCCACGTGACACAATTTTAGTTATTTTAACCAAAATAGAATATTGAAATTTTTGTTAACATTGATATTGGAAACGACTCTGGATGATCATAACATTCTCCCGTCTTGTTGCTTAGTTGTGATCAAGCATAAGTTGTTTTTTACTTTTTATAAAGGAAACTTGTTGCTCCCCACCGACAGCGCCAAACTGATCCTTCCAAAAATCATCTTCTTGTGAGTTTGATTTGTAAAACAACTATTAGAATGCCAATGACCACCTTTTTTGTGGTCGAAGGCACTCCGATGCTTAAGTCAATAACTCTGTTCAAATAATGATGTAAATCTGGACAAAACTCAGTTAAAATTACATAGTGTGGATAGGATAGTCGAATCGACCTCTTTCGGATCGAGTTGAGATACGAGTTGAAAGCCAATTAAGTACCTTCGAGTCCCCCATTCATACCTTATATAATGAGTGAATTGATGACTGCATTCAGTTGTGTGCATGACTTATGCTCGGTTGGCGCAATGAAGGGGGATGTTTATTATAACGGTTTTCTCCTTCATTGAGATAAGAGTGATTCCCTCCATTTCCTTCGTAACGGTCCATCAATATTTATGACGACTTAAGCTGTCGTAACGGCTCTCCAGCATTTATGGTTACTTGATCGCCACACGTGTGGCCATAATCGGGTGACAATTTCATGTATCATCAATGTTGATATTGAGATGAAAGATGAGATATTGAGTTGACATATGAGATAAGGCAAAAACACACACAGAGCGAAGAACAATAACCACACGTAACTATCCCTCACTCTCACTATATGGCCAGAGATTGATCAGATGATGTTGTTGTTCTCAATCGATCTGCTAATCGATCATGTCTTGTTTTGTTGTTCTCAATCGATCTTCATCTTCTTCATGGGGCAGGGCCAGTGGGGACATCCTCCATCCGTTGAACCCGATGCAGTTAATCGAGACATAGCCGGGATGATTTTAAATATATATATATATATATATATATATATATATTCTATTATTTGGGGCACTAGGACCTACAAACTCTGTCTGAACGAATTATCGAAACCATACGGCACGAACAAGGTGTATCTTAAAATGCTCTTCAATATCAAAATAAATAGGTGGTGGTGAGCATGCATTAAGGATTAACTAAGGTATCAATGCGCTCTACATACGCGAATATTCAGTAATTTTAAAAAACATGTAGTAATATTTATTGTTTGTAAGGGCCTATTAATAATTTATAGATAATTGAAGGGCTTCAAATAAATTATTTTAAGGGCTTAGGTGTAATTAATGAATATTGAGAGTGGCTTGATTTTATTATAGATAATCTAAATTTGGGAGGGTAAAAATGTAAAAATTGGAAAGTAAAATTAGAGTTGAAGAAATACACTTTGCACTATTCATTTGGAGAGAAGAGGAGTTATATTAGTAGATTATTGATAAGGCTCGTGAAGATTCAAATAAAATCCTAAGAAGAGAGTATTCAAGACTTAACAGAGCACTTTAACTCAAGGCTTGAAAATGCAAAGGGTAATGGCTCAAGTCAAAGTCAAGAAGAATAAGACAACCAAAGTCATTGGCAATCAGATTTTTTAATACATAGGTCAAGGAAATTAAGATGATCATGGTTCTTAAGAAGTGCCGACTACGTGCGAGTGGGTACAGACTTGAGCACTTAAGGATTTTTACACCTTGCTAAAGGACATAGTTGGTTGACCAAACATGTAAAATAACTTGGTCAACCAAGAGAAAAATTAAGAAAAGTAGAACGTTCTGACATTATCTAAAAGTGCAGTGGTAGCTATAAAGTATCACTCACGAGTGCCCTAGGATACGATGAGCAGGATTAAAAGGGGTGAATGATCTTATTTATTTATTTATTTAATTCTTTGAATAACTTTTGCGAAGAATGCAAAGGCTAGCAGGCTGTATGAGCACTTTGTATAAACTCCGTATTCAAAATAATCTTATATAGCTTAGCACCAATAAAACAAGGCAATGACTTTTTAACACCACTGGTTCTACTGTCCCACACTACAAAACTAATTTTTTTACCTGCTAATCCACGCCACCAATTTAAGCCACTATTTCTCTCTTCTTTCTCACAATTTTTCTCAAGAGCAACGTCAATAACATGCACTACAAGAAAACAGTAATTTAGCGACGGTGGCCAAAGGTATTTAGCCACGGTTCTGACCGCCGCTAATAAATGTGTCACTAGGTCATTCAGCGACGGTTTTAAGCAGTCGTTGGCATAACCGTCGCTAAATACAATATAACGACGGTTTATAACCGTTGACAAAATTCGATGAACAATCCAACTTTTTGCCTTTTAGCGACGATTTGCAACCGCCGCTAAATTCCCTTTGATAATTCAAAATTTTTTACCATATAAAAATCACATTTTTCAACCTGTAGTGTTTTCTTTTCATTGGGTGCATATAATCTATCCAACATATGCACTACAACTTTTAGACTCAAATCAAAAATCAAATATAAACAACGACACTAAACTAAATTCATATGATACCATCATCATACATTAAGGGGAACTTTAATTTCATTTCAAAATCAATATTATACATGGTCTAGAAGAAAAATACAAATTAAAATTGTTACAAATTGTCAATGCTTACATCTAACAACCAAAACTAAAGTTGTACAATGGTTGTCTCAAGGGCATTGTCTACAAGGCCTCACCGACCTTGAGCTCATCAGTAAGCTGCTGGCCAAGATTAAGCTATCTAAGTTTAGTCTTAGAAAGGCCTGGAATGGAATGCCCTTGAAGTCTGACAATTTACAAACAATTGTATGTCAAGTGGCAGCCAAAAAACTGTTAAAGCAAAAAACAAGAAATAAATAACTGATCTAAATAGAACACCAATTCCAAGAAACTCAAGGCATGGACAAAATCAAATTTTCTTAGTCAATACCATTCCTTGTCATCTCCTTCACTGATCAATGGAAAGAAAAGAAATTGCATAGTTGAAAACATTTCAAATAAAAAGAACAAACTAAAATGACTTACTTTGCCAAATTGGATAAATTGACAGTTGAGGACGGGATAGCAAATCCTAGGACAGGATGGCAAATCTACACCTGCTGATGTCCCTGCCATATCAACAAAAAGTAAAAAAAACAGTGACGCTTTGAGTTAGTCTTTAGGCAAAAATCCTGTAGTAAACTAGATGTGTGCTAAGTTTGAACTCTATAGGACGTATGGATTGAATATGTAACACAAATCTTAATCAAGCATAAAAGCTGTACTGGCAATCTTTACCATTGTCAATTGAATCACTCAAATTTAAGCCAAGATAATGATTCTTTTTTTTTTTTTTTTTTTTTTTTTCCTGAATTGCTAGAAAATAAATTGATGCACCCATAAATAATAATAAAAATATATAAATTTGTTTTTGACACTATACACCCAAATATGAATTAGAAATCCAAGCAGAAGGGAGCCAACAAACATGATAACGGCAAAACTGAAATGAAACAACATCAAAATAACAAGTTCATAATAAAAGAGACTGCATTAATCATAGAAGCAACGAATCCAAAAGTTAGGAGTGTTTCCATCAATTGCTAGGGGTTAATTGGTTAAGTTACAAGGTACCAATGAAAATCGATGTAAAAGGTGGATAACTTACACTAGGGGATTTCTTAAGCTTAGGCTTCTCCTCCACATAGGAAACAGGTGGATTGGACGTTTTGAGCGACTAGTTTCAGCTTTCTCTGCATAAGAAACAGATTGTTTTTACACATCTTGAACGTGTAGTTGAGGGAGAATATAAATGAGCAGCACTTTACACTTCCTGTTTTGGCTCCAAAGACGACCTTTTTCTTTTTTATTTCATCAGCTTTGCTCTTGGTACCTCCAAGCACCACTGCAATAAAAATTAGAATAAAACAAGTCCTTTCAGATTAGAAAGAAGTGAAACAAAGGAATCTCTGTTAAGGTCGCCTACGAGTTCCTTTAGTGAAGCGGCCATTGCGACTATGCAATCTTCTCTTCCAGCAAGGTCATCCATCAAATTAAACCATGCTTATGAGGTCTCTTCCAGCAAAGAGGAGCAAGTTCCTCAGCCTAATCTCTGTAAGCAGTAACACAGGTTTTATCAATAATAATAAGTAAACTAAATAAAAAATTATGATGACAACACAGCCATTGTGTACACTAGAAAACAAAACCTTAAAATGCACACCTTAAATGGAGCAAGTTCGTCAGCAGATGCAATTGTGTCTTTCGTTTGTAGGAGGGGAAACATTTTAAGCAGTGGAGCCATATTTTTCTCAGAGTTGTAGATCTTTCCAGATGCCAAATAAATAGATGTGTTATTATCAAAACCCATGCCCCTAAGTATCAACCCAACCTGAGGAGGATAGTGTAATAACTAATAAGAAATCAACACAACTAGTGCAGAAACTCGTAAAATACAAATCTAATTTCGGTTTAATAATTATTAACATAACTGGCAAATAGAACTTAATAACATATGAACCCAACCTTCAAATACATGAAGCTCAGTCACATCATCTTTGCTCTCGTTGCAATGATGAAGAATGAATGTCAACCAGACAAGCGAAAGTGATGTATGGAAACGCCATCAAGAAATTGACATCCCTACGACCTAGTGGTTGTTAATCAATTGTTTCATTAACTACCAAGTAGTTAAATAACAGAGTCCAGTAGAGGTCTTCATGTAGTCCACAAGAAAAAAAAAAAAAAAAGAGGAGAGGGTGTGCGTGGGTGTGGGGGGTGTTGTGTGGATGGATTTGAGGTTAAGGGTCGATGTGCTCCAATGACCCAGCACTAAAAATTATATACGCAATCTTGCCTATGAGGTTCCAACCTCTGGAGAATTACTTCCCTTGTTTCAATAGACTTCTAGCTGGTATAAGAAACATCAAATTAAATCACAAAACACATGGTACTGAAAGAAAATCATGATATAAGGAATGTGCCTTGGCAATGACTTAGAACCAGATCGCTTGAATGTACTACAAGCGTATCCACAACATCCCCATTCTCCAAGTTGGCATCTTTCTTCCCCTTCTTGGTCATCTTTGCTTTATTCAAAACAATGCATGAACAATAAACCATGCTTATGAGATCAAAATAATGAATCCATCTGCAAACCCAAACAATCAAATTCATTACACAAACATGAAAATTATGAAACTCAAAAGGGAATCAAATCCAATCCTTAATCCATCAGATCAAAACAAGCACACCTCAGTTCAATAGAAAAATCAAAACCCAGACATGAATTGGCATTCTAATAAAAACCAATCAAGCAATTAAAAAATAATCCAAACAATTATGAATTCACAAAATATTGAAAATCCATGAAGAAACTCAAATACCCATTTCATAAATCAGAAGAAAAAAAATTCAAATTGCACCATAAATACCACAAAGGGGTTGGATCTTAAGATATTCACCATAGTCCTTCTCAAAACAAGCAGTGTGAAAGATGCCAGAATAGATGGAGTCGTCCTTGACTTGAACTTCAATAGGAAGCCCTATAATGCTCATGGTAGTGAAGAGCAGAGCTTCTCTCACAGAAGGGGCATCAGGGATTTGGGTCTCCCTCGAGAGATCCCTGATTTTGCGACCCATATCTTAGTGGGTGATGTTGGTCTCTCTCAGAGATGAAACCCTGGATTACTTTTCAAGAAAAAAATCAACAAATGTGAGTAAAAAAGGACTATTAGGGTTTATCGATCAGTTTGCTTACGAGTATGAGAGTGGAACATAGATCGTGGAGGCTCTTGCCTTGTTCGAGTATGAACTCCATCGATGAGACGAATCGATTTAAGCGGATTTGATCTATCAATTGAGGAAAAGAATCGAGTGAAATGTTGGAGGGGAGAGGAGGGGCGGTCGTCATCAGAGCTTCTCTTCGTAAGCAAACAATGTAGGATGAGACAATTTCACTCATCGTCGTCGGTGGGGAGTTAGGGTTTGGGGAGGGGAGAGGACATGGGGAAGGGAGAGGATATGGTGAAGGGGTTGAGAGGTGGGGGAGGGACGGGAAATTAGGATGGATGGACGAGCGAGCTAGCTTTCACATTTACTTTAAAGAAATTGATGTTTTATTTATAACGACAGTTTAAAACGTCGCACTTAATTATCACTGTCGTTAAACAACAATATTCTGCGACGGTTGAATAACCGTCGTTAAATAAAGTATTTAGCGGCAATTTTTTTAGACCGTCACTAAATAGTCGCCGCTAAATTGCCATTTTCTTGTAGTGATGGAAGGGGGTAGCGTAGAAGAGGGTGATTTATTACGAGGGACGGTGAGAGACAACCGGTGATGATGAAATATAAAGAAGATGGGGCTGCGATGGTGGTTGATACCGTCCCAACCATCGCAGCGGCCTCCCAGTTCTCCAATCATCACTCATCCATCATCATCCCACTATATCTTCTTCTCCCACACATCCACAACAACCACTGTCAAAATTTTTTTCCCTCGCGGCATCCTCTACGAATGAATAACCCATCATCACACAGGTTGCCGTGAGGGCGAGGAAAAAAACATAAAAGGAGAGGGGAAGGAGATGGAGAAGAAAAATATGGAGATGGGCGATGACGGAATCAATGTCGAGATCTTGATCGGACTAGGTTGAATCCTACAAAGGCTCCAACTCTTCTTCTTTTTCGACTTCATCTTCAATATTGACTTCGTGTTTAATTTTGATTTGAAGGATTGGAAAGAATATGTGAAGGGTACTTTGGGGGTGCCCCGGGATGGAGAGGGAAGAGATAAGTAAAGAGAAGAAGATAAATGAGTGAGTTTTTTAGTTTAAGTAATAGATGCAGAGAAGAAGAATGGTGGTGGTGTGGGTTAGCAGGTAAAAATAAAAAATTGGTTTGGTGGTGTGGGAAAGTAGAACTTGTGGCGTTAAAAATTCACTGACATAACACAATCAATGATAGGAGAAAAATGAAATGATTCACATTTAGTCTGGGTGGTTTCAGAAGTTTTGGAATCTAAAGTATGATTCAAAGGAATTACTTTTGTAAAGTAGACCAAGACTTGATGTACAAATCAACCAAGACTTGATCCCAACCTGCCATGAAAGAAATTACGAGCTTTCGATTACAAAGCTTGAGCAAAGTCTAAGCACAACAAACAATACAACAAAACATAATCTCTGAGATCGAAAGAGTAAAAAATTTACACTCCACAGGCAGAAGATCTATATAGAAAGTTGAACTCCTGCCTTTTCCGCTTTCAAGCTGGCGCATGCCTAATTAATGCAATTCACCTCTCGAGAAAATAACTCATACTCAATCATCATGACTGCACAGCTACTTCATGAAATAACCTAGTTGACCGATAATACGATTCACTAACTTGAGGGGAGTAGCTGATGATACATCAAACCGTCATTTGATCAGCACCGTACACGTGTCATGATAATCTCATATACAGAACGAAGCAGGCTTGATTGCATATTCAATCCAACAAGGCCCAAACAGTAGTAAGCCTATCATTGGTTGAATTAATTTAGATAGTCGAGTTTGAGTTGCAACGAGCCAGTAAGCCCATACGCCACGCGGTCAGACACCAATACTCGTAAGGCCTCTAAGACAAGTATTTGAGAGATCTACCCAAGACAGGAATGTCAGCAATACATTGGATCTGATTAGGAAACATATATTAGAGTATAAATCGGGCAAGAAACTTCCTTACATGGACAACACTAAAAATGAAAACCGCTCCAGTAGATCTAGGAGCACGAGTGGTGTAGGAAAACTATCCCACATGAATGGTTTTCAATTAGGAAAGCATTTTCACAACAATATCACTTTCCCTAAACTACGCTACGAAAGGCCAAGTCGAACGAGGACTCCTTAACTATATAAGGGAGATAAAGTCGATGAATTAAAGGTACACAATATAACTTAGTTTACAGTTTTAAGCTTTTCCTAAGCCTCATCTAACTTAAGCATTGGAGCGTCATCGGCCACCACACAGTGGTTTTTTGGCTCATGTTTGCCTTTGCTACCTATGCAAATCTAGGTAAGTAGCGAGGAAGGAGAGAAAAAATCGACTACATCAGATTCCATGATATTAAACTTAAAGACAAATGGAACTACATTCATGCAACATAGACAACGACAACTGAAAATACGAAAATTATAGTGCAAGTACCCATAAGACCAAACCTTTGTTCTAACCCAGTAGTATAATGAGCCTGTAATCCATAATTCAATGAACTTCTAGAACTAATATTGCGTTCACCATCTACATAAAAACCTCTTTTGTTTATCTTTTTTTTCCCCTTATACTATCTAGTTGTAATCAAAGTGATTACAAAGCATTGATTATATGACCATTAGCTAATAAAACTCATGATCTACAAAAGTTATAACAACCTCATTTGTTTATCTTATCGTTTACTTTAGCTTCTCTAATTTAGACTTTTGGCTAAAGAACAAGACTTGGGAATGGAAACTATATGCAAAGTGCATTGATGATATGATTTCTTAAAAATATTATCTTCCTTTTAAAAAGATTAAAGCGGTTTCGTGAACTTCAACCCATCACTACAAAAAAAAAATGGAAATCAACGACGGCTAAAAATCGTCGCTGATTGAGCTAAAACCGTAGCTAAAAGGAATCAGCGACGGCACCACATCCGTCGCTATCCCGTAGCTAGATTTATCGTCACTATTTGATTCAGCGACGACACAATAGCAGTAGCTAATTACCCACGGGATACAACCGTCGCTAAAGTGTAACATATCCGTCGCTAATTGATTTTTGTAAAAAAAAATTTAACATTTTTTTATTTTAGCGACGGCATTTTGGCCGTGGCTAACTGATTTTTTTAAAAAAATTTAACATTTTTTTTTATTTTAGCGACGACATTTTGGCCGTGGCTAACTGATTTTTAAAAAAAATTTAACTAATTTTTGCTAAGTCGATGAATTAAAGGTACACAATATAACTTAGTTTACAGTTTTAAGCTTTTCCTAAGCCTCATCTAACTTAAGCATTGGAGCGTCATCGGCCACCACACAGTGGTTTTTGGCTCATGTTTGCCTTTGCTACCTATGCAAATCTAGGTAAGTAGCGAGGAAGGAGAGAAAAAATCGACTACATCAGATTCCATGATATTAAACTTAAAGACAAATGGAACTACATTCATGCAACATAGACAACGACAACTGAAAATACGAAAATTATAGTGCAAGTACCCATAAGACCAAACCTTTGTTCTAACCCAGTAGTATAATGAGCCTGTAATCCATAATTCAATGAACTTCTAGAACTAATATTGCGTTCACCATCTACATAAAAACCTCTTTTGTTTATCTTTTTTTTCCCCTTATACTATCTAGTTGTAATCAAAGTGATTACAAAGCATTGATTATATGACCATTAGCTAATAAAACTCATGATCTACAAAAGTTATAACAACCTCATTTGTTTATCTTATCGTTTACTTTAGCTTCTCTAATTTAGACTTTTGGCTAAAGAACAAGACTTGGGAATGGAAACTATATGCAAAGTGCATTGATGATATGATTTCTTAAAAATATTATCTTCCTTTTAAAAAGATTAAAGCGGTTTCGTGAACTTCAACCCATCACTACAAAAAAAAAATGGAAATCAACGACGGCTAAAAATCGTCGCTGATTGAGCTAAAACCGTAGCTAAAAGGAATCAGCGACGGCACCACATCCGTCGCTATCCCGTAGCTAGATTTATCGTCACTATTTGATTCAGCGACGACACAATAGCAGTAGCTAATTACCCACGGGATACAACCGTCGCTAAAGTGTAACATATCCGTCGCTAATTGATTTTTGTAAAAAAAAATTTAACATTTTTTTATTTTAGCGACGGCATTTTGGCCGTGGCTAACTGATTTTTTTAAAAAAATTTAACATTTTTTTTTATTTTAGCGACGACATTTTGGCCGTGGCTAACTGATTTTTAAAAAAAATTTAAATTTTTTTTATTTTAGCGGCGGCATTTTGGCCGTGGTTAACTGATTTTTTTTAAAAAAATAATTTTTTTTAATTTTAGCGACGACATTTTGGTCGTGGCTAACTAATTTTTAAAAAAAAATTTAACATTTTTTTTATTTTAGCGACGGCATTTTGGCCGTGGCTAACTGATTTTTAAAAAAAGATTAAATTTTTTTTTATTTTAGCGACGGCATTTTGGTCGTGGGTAACTGATTTTTAAAAAAAATTTAACATTTTTTTTTAGCGTCGGCAATTGTGCCGTCGCTAAATGGTTTTTTTTTTTAAATATATATATATATATAAATATCGGAGATCTCTCCGAGATCTGAGATTTTAGATCTCGAGAACTCAGATATTTGAGATTCTCCGAGATCTCAGATCTCAGATCTCTGAGATCTCAGATCTCCAAGATCTCAGATCTCCAAGATCTCCGAGATCCGAGATATCAGAGATCTGAGGTCTCAGATCTCCGAGAGAGCGGCGGCAGATGAAGGGAGGGGAGAGAGAGGCGGCCGGGATCGGTGTCGAGGAAGCGGCGGACTTCTCCTCAGTGGGTTTCTTCTCTGGAAGATGAGAGAAAAAAAATTTTGAGAGAAAATTTTTGTTTAAGTTGGTTTGTAGAAAAAATTGAAATTTAAATAGAGAAAGGTAATTGAAGGGGATTGGTTGTGTTAGTTTCACGCGGATTGATGACGTGGTTTGGTTTAGTGCGTTGGATTGAGCTAAATTTTTGGGTGTTATTAATGGTTGAGATGAGATTTCACGCGGATCGGTGATATTTTTTTAAAAAACCAATTAGCTATGACAATTAGGCCGTCACTAACCTCTTTAGTTTTTTTTTTTAACCAATTATCGACGGCAATTAGGCCGTCGCTAACCACTTTAATTTTTTTTTTTTAAACCATATAGCGACGACAATTAGGCCGTCGCTAACCTCTTTAGTTTTTTTAAAAAAAAACCAATTAGCGACAGCAATTAGGCCGTCGCTAATCTCTTTAGTGTTTTTTTTTAAAACAATTAGCGACGGCAATTAGGCCGTCACTAACCTCTTTAGTGTTTTTTTTTAAAACCAAACCTCTTTAGTGTTTTTTTTAAACCAATTAGCGACGGCATAATTGCCGTCGCTAACCTCTTTATTTTTATTTTTTTAAACCAACCTCTTTAGTGTTTGTTTTAAAGCCAATTAGCGACGGCAATTAGGCCATCGCTAACCGCTTTAGTGTTTTTTTTTAAAACTAATTAGCGACGGCACGTCGCTAACCTCTTTAGTGTTTTTTGGCCGTCGCTAACCTCTTTAGTGTTTTTTTTAAACCAATTAGCGACGACAATTAGACCGTCTCTAACCTCTTTGATCTGATCTGATCTTCACTTGATCTGATCTGATCTTATTTGATATTCTGTGATCTTCTTTGAACTTCTTCGATCTTCTTTGATATTCTTTGATTTTCTCTGATCTTCTTTGAACTTCTTTGATCTTTTTTTATCTGATCTTCTTTGAACTTCTCAGGTCTTCTTTGATCTTTTTTTATCTGATCTACTTTGGTCTTCTTTGATCTTATTTGATCTTATCTTCTTTGATTTGATTTGATCTGATCTGATCTTCCTTGATCTTCTTTAATCTTATTTGATATTCTTTGATCTGATCTTCTCTGATCTTCTTTGATCTTCTTTGAACTTCTTTGATCTTCTTTGATTTTCTTTGATCTTCTTTGATCTTCTCTGATCTTATTTGATTTTCTTTGATCTGATCTGATCTGATCTGATCTTCTTTGATCTAATCTTCTTTGATCTACTTTTAACTTCTTTGATCTTCTTTGATCTGATCTGATCTGATTTAATCTAATCTCTTTGATCTACTTTTAACTTCTATGATCTACTTTTAACTTCTTTGATCTGATATGATCTTCTTTGATATGATTTTCTTTGATCTTTTTTTAACTGTTTTGATATTTTTTTTATCTGATATTCTTTGGTCTTCTTTGATCTTATCTTATCTTATCTTAACTTCTTTAATCTGATCTGATCTTCTTTGATCTTCTTTGATATTCTTTGATCTGATCTTCTCTGATCTTCTTTGAACTTCTTTGATCTTCTTTGATCTTTTTTGATCTGATCTTCTTTGAAATTCTCTGATATTCTTTGATCTTTTTTTATCTGATCTACTTTGGTCTTCTTTGATCTTATCTTCTTTGGTTTGATCTGATCTGATCTTCTTTGATCTAATCTGATCTTATTTGATCTTATTTGATATTCTTTGATCTAATCTTCTCTGATCTTCTTTGAACTTCTTTGATTTTCTTTGATCTTCTTTGATCTTTTTTTATCTGATCTTCTTTGATCTTCTTTGGTCTTCTTTGATCTTCTTCGATCTTATTTGATATTCTTTGATCTGATCTTACTTGATCTTATTTGATCTTCTTTGATCTGATCTGATATTATTTGATCTGATCTTCTTTGATCTAATCTTCTTTGATCTACTTTTAACTTCTTTGATCTGATCTAATCTGATCTGATTTAATCTAATATCTTTGATCTACTTTTAACTTCTTTGATCTTCTTTGATATTTTTTTAGCTGATCTTCTTTGGTCTTCTTTGATCTGATCTGATTTGATCTTCTTTGATCTTATTTGATATTCTTTGATCTGATCTTCTCTGATCTTCTTTGATTTTCTTTGATCTTTTTTTATCTGATCTTCTATGAACTTCTCTGATATTCTTTGATCTTTTTTTATCTGATCTACTTTGGTCTTCTTTGATCTTATCTTCTTTGATTTGATTTGATTTGATCTGATCTTCTTTGATCTAATCTGATCTTCTTTGATCTTATTTGATATTTTTTGATCTGATCTTCTTTGAACTTCTTTGATCTTCTTTGATTTTCTTTGATCTTCTTTGATCTTATCTTCTTTGGTCTTCTTTGATCTTCTTCGATTGTGTTTGATATTCTTTGATCTGATCTAACTTGATCTTCTCTGATCTCATCTGATCTTATTTGATCTGATCTTCTTTGATCTAATCTTCTTTGATCTACTTTTAACTTTTTTGATCTTCGTTGATCTGATTTAATCTAATCTCTTTGATCTACTTTTAACTTATTTGATCTACTTTTAACTTCTTTGATCTTCTTTGATCTGATCTGATCTTCTCTGAACTTCTTTGGTCTTCTTTGATCTTGATCTGATCTTCTTTGATCTTATTTGATATTCTTTGATCTGATCTTCTCTAATATTCTTTGATCTTTTTTTATCTGATCTTCTTTAAACTTCTCTGATCTTCTTTGATTTTTTTTATCTGATCTACTTCGGTCTTCTTTGATCTTATTTGATCTTATCTTCTTTGATTTGATCTGATCTGATCTTCTTTGATCTTATTTGATATTATTTTATTTGATCTTCTCTGATCTTCTTTGAAATTCTTTGATTTTATTTGAACTTCTTTGATTTTCTTTGATCTTCTTTGATCTTCTTTGATCTTTTTTGATCTGATCTTCTTTGATCTTCTTTGGTCTTCTTCAATCTTATTTGATATTCTTTGATCTGATCTGATCTTATTTGATCTGATCTTATTTGATCTGATCTTCTTTGATCTAATCTTCTTTGATCTACTTTTAACTTTTTTGATCTGATCTGATTTTCTTTGATTTGATCTTATCTGATCTTTTTTTATCTTTTTTTATCTGATCTTATTTGGTCTTCTTTGATCTTATTTGATCTGATCTTCTTTGATTTGATCTGATCTGATCTTCTTTGAACTTATTTGGTATTCTTTGATCTGATCCTTTTGATCTAATCTTCTTTGATTTGATCTTCTCTGATCTGATCTTCTTTTATCTTCTTTGATATTCTTTTATCTGATCTGATCTTATTTGATCTGATCTGATCTGATCTTCTTTGAATTTATTTGATCTGATCCTATCTTCTTTGATCTTCTTAGATCTTCTTTGATCTCATATTATTTGATCTGATCTGATTTTTTTTATCTGATCTTCTTTTATTTTCTTTGATCTGATTTTTTATCTAATCATCTTTATCTTCTTTTTATTCGAAAATGTATTATTGGAGATTTTATCCAGTTTATAAATATATAGCGATTTTGCTTTATATAATTTAAAAAAAATCACATTTAGCTACGGTATTTTTATCGTAGCTAACAAAGAAATAATTTGTAAACATTAGCTACGGCCCTAGTGCTGTCGCTATATTGTTTTCTTAAATAAAAATGACATTAGCTACGGTATTTGGACCGTAGCTAACAAAAAAAAAATTTGTAAACATTAGCTACGGCCTTAGTGCCGTCGCTAATATAAAAATTTTAATATAAAAAAAAGTTTCATTGGCGGGATTCAAACCCGGGTCGTCTACGTGAAAACTAAGTCTCCTAACCGGACTGGACGGAAATGTGTAATTGGTGATTTTATCCAATTTATAAATATATAGCGAATTTTCTTTATATAATTTTAAAAAAAAAATTCACATTTAGCTACGGTATTTTGACCGTAGCTAACAATTTTTTTTTTTTTGTAAACATTAGGTACGGCCCTAGTGCCGTCGCTAATATAAAAATTTTAATATAAAAAAAAAAGTTTCATTGGCGGGATTCAAACCCGGGTCGCCTAGGTGAAAACTAGGTTTCTTACCGAGCTGGACGGAAATGTGTTATTGGGGATTTTATCCAGTTTCTAAATATATAGCGATTTTGCTTTATATAATTTAAAAAAAAAATCCACATTTAGCTACGGTTTTTTTACTGTAGCTAACAAATTATTTTTTGTAAACATTAGCTACGGCCCTAGTGCCGTCGCTATATTGTTTTCTTAAATTTTTTTTTAAATAACATTAGCTACGGCTGTATTGCCGTCGCTAAGTTGTTTTGTTATATTTTTTTTAAAAAATCACATTAGCGACGGTATGTGGACCGTAGCCAACAATTTTTTTTTTTCTAAATCTTATCTACGGCCCCAGTGCCGTCGCTAAGTTGTTTTGTTATATTTAAAAAAAAATCACATTAGCTACGGCCCGCGTGCCGTCGCTAAGGTGTTTTCCTATAATTTTTTTTTAAAATCACAAAAACATTTCTAAACATTAGCTACGGTTGTATTGCCGTCGCTAAGTTGTTTTGTTATTTTTTTTAAATAAAATCACATTAGCTACGGCCCTCCTGCCGTCGCTAAGGTATTTTCCTATAATTGTTTTTTTTAAAATCACAAAAACATTAGCTACGGCTGTATTGTCGTCGCTGAGTTGTTTTGTTATATTTTTTTAAAAAAAAACACATTAGCGACGGTATGTGGACCGTAGCTAACAAAAAAAATTTCTAAACCTTTGCTACGGCCAAAGTGCCGTCGCTAAATTGTTTTGTTATATTTAAAAAAAAAATCACATTAGCTACGGTATTTTGACCGTAGCTAACAAAAAAATTTCCAAACATTAGCTACGGTCCGAATGTCGTCGCTAATCCTCGTATTAGCGACGGTTTTAAACCGTCGCAAAACTGTTAGCGACGGTTATTTTAATTTATGTATCAAAACTGTGGCAGAAACTATAGCGACGGTTTAATGCCGTCGCAAACCGTTTAAATAGCGAGATTTCCGTCACAAACCGTTTAAATAGCGACTTTTTTTTAAACCGTCACTAATTTCCGTAGCTAATTTTGCTTTTTTTCGTAGTGCATGGAAAAGATTTTATAGACATCATTGAAGTGGTTCTACAGATAACTTATCATAAATTTTAAGCTTTTGTTGGTTTGAGCTTGTGTTTACCTTTTTCTTTCTACAAAGTTTAGGTAATTACTGTCTATGCGGCATTATTTTATTTTACTAATTGTTTTTGTTCATTGTAATAATAGAAAACTAAATAAACATTATTGTATCTGCATGTGTTCTTATAGATTGCATTTGCTAGATTATTCGGTGAGTTCATCGAAATTAGATAGTTCACAACATAACACAAACCTATAATACTTGCATGCCCGTGCTATTATTTTTTTCAAAAGAAAGACAACAATGTGGTATTTTGCGCCAAGCCACATTACATCAAAGAAATTTACAATAATTTTGATGCTTAAAATAATTAAGCTTCATAAAATAGAGTTTTGGAGCATAATATAACATCACAGTCCCTGAGGACTAGAACTTCATAATTCTTTTTTTAACCATAATTTCTTGTGACACTAATCATATCAACACTATATATATTATTATTATTATTATTATTATTTTCGTTCGTTGCAATCATATCTAATGCATTCAAAATTTCCATCCCTTCATTAAATCTTAATCCTCCCACACTTGATAATTAATCCAGAATGAAAACCAACTCACCACTGAACCTTTTGGTTAAACCCCCATCAACTTTGATAAGCATGCTTGGAGACATATTAAACCTAGCACATTTGGTTACTTAAAATTGTGGCTAATATAAAGATTTTGTGAGTGTAACATATGAATGGAAGGGAGAATTCTATTTTACTAAAAATAGTCGAAATATAAAAAGAAAACATGTGAATAAAAATCTACAAAAGTATAATTTCATTTCAAATATATAAATAAACAACAATTAAAAAAAATTCAACAAAGAAATTAAATAATCATATATAACAATTGTAATTAACAAACAAACATTTCTCTATAAGTGTAGCCAAGAATTGTAATTAAAATAAAAATTGCATTAGAAAAAGTTGAATAAAACAAAATACAAAAAAAAAAAAAAAAAAAACCAACGACGCTAACAAACTATTTGGCAGATCATAAAAATAAAAATATCAAATTAAAATAAAAAGACAAAATAAAAAATTGAGCATAAATTTAAAATAAAACCTACCAAACATAATAGAAAACCCTAAAATAAAATCCCAAGAACAATAGATAAATAGAGGACGATATAGAAACCTGCATAAAGACATGAAAAAGGATTTTTTTTTTGACAAAACGTAAAAAAAAAAAGAAAATATATACAAAAAAAAAAACTCCTAGCTCTTAATTGTTTCAAGATCCAAATCGTTCTAATTCTTCAGAAGTAGTATTCTCACAACTTTGACCGCCTAGGATATCAAAATGATCAATCATTAAAATATCCATAAAATGTGGATGTATCTTATTGAATAAGCAAAAGCTAATGAATATTTGTAAGATAATAACAAAAGATGTAAATATATATATATATATATATATATATATATATATATATATATATATATATATATATATATATATAAAGTAAAATAAAAAATAAGAAACACGATAGAAACGTCCCAATATAAACTCCACAAAACAATAGGTAATAGATGAAGATATAGAAAACCACATAAAAAAAACATGAAAACCAATAAGTAAATAAAAAGTCATTGTCTCACAACCTTGTTTGGGCGGGTTATGAGGTTGGCAGCTCCATGTGTAGGCGAGCTCAGAGACTGGCAGGTTACCTCGGTGTTATAGTCCTACATCGCCTAGGTGAGGGAAGAAGATGTGTTATATATGTGTCGTGAGACAATGACTCAATTATATGAGTCAGACAAGGACTCTCACTGTTGCTATTTGTTTGGCTCCTAATTTTCAGGGACATATTAGCCATGGACAATGACTACTATGACTCCCAATTATTAGCCGTGTTCTAAAAAGAGCTAGGCGATGGGCGGGCGGTGAGCAGGTGCCTAGCACCAAGGGGTGGTGGGCGAGCGGTGAGCAGGTGCTTAGCTCCCAGGGGCCTAGGCAATTTTAGGTTTTTTATTATAACTTTAATAATTCATAAAATTTAAGCATAATACCTTATCAATTACATCCAATTTAATGCCAAGATACATTTGCAAAATTTAAAAACATGAAAAATTAACAATCAAGAACAAAATTTATTAAAACTTAAATGATTGAAGTTGGTCATGATGGGTATTTTATACAAAGTTAAATTTGTTGACAAATATCCAAACCTACTCTTTTATTTTTCTTCAAATTGCATGAATGACCTTAGTCATGTTTGATAAAATCTACATTACTAAAGGTATCGACAGATCCTTTGATAATTTCATTAAGTAATCATCATTTGCTCAATTCAGACATATACTGAATAAAAAATAATTAAATTGTTTATTTCCAAAAAAGGGGAAAGAAAAATAAAATAAGAACACAATCAGCCTTATTAAAAAAAAACTAAAAACTCGCCCAGACCCCTCCCTGCCCAAAATTTGCCCATCCATTAATCTGGGCGTTTCTCTAACGCTTAGCGCCTAGGCCGTTTTTTAGAACACTGATTATTAGGGACTCAAAGTCCCCTACAGAAAAAGACTCAAGGTCATATTTTCTCTCCTCTTGTACTTTTTTACAAACCTGAAATACATGGCAATTGCGCTATGAAACTAGGTTGTGCGTTGGTTGAATCTGTGTGTGTGCAAGGCGTGAAATGGTGACCAAGAAGAAGGGTTGAAATAAGAGATTTTGGGTGTTCTTTGATGCGTAGTTTCGCCAAATCTTGGGTTCTACTTTCATTGTAAGGAGGAGAGAATGAAGGAAGATTGAGAAGAAGCTCTTGTTGTTTGGTGGTATTATTGGTTTGAGATTGGGTAATCTCAAGGATCGTTGTTTGACAACATTGTAATCTCCAATAAATGTTTCAAATATTAATAAGATATAAGAGAGTCGTCGATCGTGGAGTAGACAAAGCCAAACTGTGTAAATCCTGGTGTGATATTTACTTTTCTACATATTATTTATTGTTTGCTTGTTTCATAACATAGTTTTTTAATCATTTAGTTTCACCAACTAGGTCTTGGCTTTGTGTTGGATATACTTGCAATAGTTGGTTCTGGATTGACCATTTCAGGTATTTACTACAAGTGGTATTAGAGCGCCAATTGGTTGGTGTTTGTGATTTCAAGGTGTCAGATAAAATGGCTGAAAGAGTTTCTTCATTGTCGGATAATGGCTATGTGAAAGACCATGGGTTCAACATTGTTCGATGGAATGAACAATTTTAAAGCTTGACAGATGGATTGTAAAGATATTCTCGTTAGTTTAGATCAGACTGAAGCACTAGATGAGAAAAAAAACTATCATCAGATAAGGCGACGATTGAGGTTATTGATAAGTGGAGTAAAATGGATCAGAAGGCATGTAGTATGATTTCATTTATGTCTTTCTCGCAATGTGGCATACAATTTTGCAGATGAAATGACAACTCAATGTATTTGGAATAAGCTGCAGGCTATGTATTTTTAAAATGATCAGATGAGTGTGATGTACCTACAGAAATAGCTCTTCGTTTTCAAGTTGATGCCATGTAAACTCATGATTGATCACAGAAATGAGTTTGAATGTTATACTCAGATTGTTTTAGCTTGGGAACTAAATTTGAAGATAGTCATAAGGCATTATTCTTGTTAACTTATTTGTTACAGGAATGAGAACCATTTGTTGATCAAATGACAACATTGAAAAAGGAAACATTTGCGTATAGTGTTATTCTTCAAGTTGTATTTGCATAGAGTGTTTTAAAAGAGCATGTTCAAGCACATGGTCTTTCGATGACGAGGGGAAAAAATTACAACAAGAGGAATAACTACAGAAGGAACCAATCTCAATCTAAAGGTGGAGTTCTATCTAAGGTTGAATGTCGCAAATGTAAGTGCAATGGCCATTACAAGAGGGATTTTCCAAAGCGGAAGGAAAATCACAACAAGCAAGATAATGAAAGTAAGGGCGTAGTGAATATTGTTAAGACACCGGATTTAGTAGAGGATATTCCCATCGGGGGTTACTTAGCACATGCATTGATGGTAAAATCTTATGACTATTTTTATGGCTGTTGAATTGGATACAGGAGCTTCATATCATCCGAGACCCGTAAGAGAATGGATGTTGGTACAACAAAGTTCCAATGGGCAAATGGGTCATGTAGGCAACTTATTGAGATACTTCATGTTCCAGCTTTTTCAAAGGGGATGATTTTTCTTTGGGTGCTTAAAGCTCTAGGCTAGAAGTATCTTGGTGAAAATGGGTACTCAAATTTTTATTTTGGTGACAGATTCCTTATGAGAGCAGTTAGGCATGCAAATCTGTATTTCCTTCAAAGTAGTGTAGTTGAAGGTGGAACTATGGTTTCTACAATTGTTGATGAGAAGAGCTTGACCCACACACAATTATGGCACATGCGATTAGGGCATATTGGTGCGAGTATACTAAAGATTTTAAGCAAGCGGGGCTTGCTAGGCGGTGACAAATGGAAAAGGTTGGTTTTGTGAGCATTGCACCTATGGGAAGCAGTGTAGAGTCAGTTTTGGTGATGTTACTCATAACATCGCGGGGATTGTGAATTACAATCACACTGATGTTTGGGGACCTTCTAGAGTCGCATCCAAAGAGGTATAGGTATTTTTGTCTTTTATCAATGATTTCAGCTAGAGAGTATGGGTGTATACCATGAAGCATAAAAATGAAGTCATTAATATCTTCAAGAAGTTGAAAGCTATGATTGAGAAACAAAATGGAAGGGTGGTCAAAGTAGTAAGATCTGACATTGGTGGTGAGTATTTTGAGGACCCCTTGAAGCAGTTTTGTTTGGAACATGGAATTAGAAGGTACTTCACAGTAAAGTCGACACCACATCAAAACGAGGTAGCAAAGCGAATGAACCGTACCCTGTTGGAGAGAGCATGGTGCATATTGTCCAATGCAGGTTTGGGCTGAAACATTAAACACGGTGTGCTATCTCATTAACCGCCCTCTTTCATCAGCTATTGAGGCTCAGATTCCTATGGAGGTATGATATGGTACTTTTTCAAATTGTTCTAAATTGAACGTATTTGGTTGTACAACTTATTTTCATGTTAGGGAGGATAAAATTGGAGTAAGGGCCAAGATAACTATTTATCTCGGTTATCAAGATAATGTAAAAGGGTATAGATTATGGTGCCCTAACTTTCAAAAGTTTGTGATCAGCTGAGATGTGAAATTCCATGAGCATGCTCTGTTACATTAAAATGTGAGCGATGCAAAGATTGTTCCCCTATTTGGAGGGGTGATAGCTATGATGAAGATGAGGATGCTAGAGATTCTTTGCAAGTGGAGCATTGAGCTTCTAGATCTCATCCAGAGCGTGATGTTCATTTTACTAAGGGAAGAGGTTATATAGATATGATGCATGATGATACAGTGGCAGAAGATGAGGTTCCAATTGATAGGGACATGGATCCTACAAAACAACAGGTTCAACATGTACAAACACTATCTTTAGCAACAAATAGAGAACCCAGAGTCAGACGTGCACCACTTAGATTTGGCTATTAGGAGGGTGCAACTTTTGCATTCTCAGTTTTTTACGGGTATGATGATGTTCCTACTACATATACTTAGGTTTTGTGAAGTTTTCACAAAGAGGAGTGGAAAGAGACTTTGGATAAGGAGATGTTATCTCTTTAGAAGAATCATACATGAGAGCTTGTGACATTCCCTAAAGGGAAGATGTCGATTGAGTGTAAGTGGATTTTCACATTGAAAGACTGAATTCCATATTCTAGGGGTACTTGTACAGGTATATGATACAAGGCAAGATTGGCGGCTAAAGGATATGCACAAGTCACAACAAGGTGTGAACTGCAATGAAGTATTCTTTCTTGTATCCGAGTGCTTTTGGCTTTAGCCGCGCAGTTTGACTCAAAGCTCGAGTAACTTGACGTCAAGACTGTTTTCTTGCATGGAGATTTGGAGAATATATACATGTCTCAGAACCACGGATATGTTGTTGTTGGTTAAGAGGAAAATGTATGCAAACTGAATAAGTTACTGTATGGGTTGAAGCAATATTCGAGGTAGTGGTACAAAAGGTTTGATACTTTTATGATATAGCATAGATATGCGAGGAGTCAGTATGATCCTTGGTTATTCACACAGAAGATCAATAATGAGTATTTCGTGTTTCTCTTACTTTATGTTGATGACATGCTCATTACTGTGAAAAATGGAAGAAATTGATAAATTGAAGTTTAAACTTAGCATGAAGTTTGAGATGAAAAATCTTTGTTTTGCAAAGAAAATACTTGGGATGGAGATAGTGAGAGATAGGAAGAAGGGCTGACATACATTGTGATAGAGACAACACTTAGAGAAGGTTATTCATTGTTTTGACATGGATACATTTAAGCCAGTAAGTACTCCTTTGGCTTCTCAATTTAAGCTATTGGGTAAGTTGTCTCCTAGCACAGAGGATGAGAGGGAATACATGTCACAGGTTACCTATCCTAGTGCAGTTGATAGTCTTATGTATGCCATGATCTGCACACATTCGGATATCACTCATGCAATCAATCTGGTTAGTAGGTTTATGTCAAACCTAGGAAAACAACATTGGCAGGCAGTGAAGTGGATATTGAGGTATCTTCGAGGTATGTTGAATGTTGGTTTGGTATATGAGAGAAGAGATGTATCAAATATGATCCGAGGTTATGTTGATTTAGATTATGCTGCTGATCTTAATAGGCGTTGATCGACTACAAATTACTGTTTTACATTGGCAATGGGTCTAGTGAGTTGGAAGTCTCAATTATAGTTTACAATTGCTTAGTAGAGTACATGGCTCTATCAGAGGCGGTGAAGGAAGCCATTTGGCTTCAAGGTTTGGTTAGTGATTTAGGTATTACTCAGGATAAGGTGACGGTGTGATGTGACAATTAGAGTGTTATTCATTTGGTGAAGAACCAGTATCATCACGCCCGGACGAAACACATTGATGTGCCATATCATTTTCTAAGGGTTGTCATCAAAGATGGCTAGGTTTTCTTTGAGAATGTGAATACTCAAGACAATCCAACTGATATGTTGACAAATCTTTGGTGTTCCTTTCGGGTTCTATTTCCATTGTAGGGAAGAGTGAAGGGAGGAAGATTGAGAAAAAACTCTCGCTGTTTGGTGGTATTGTTGGTTTGAGATTAGGTAATCTCAAGGATTGTTGCTTGACAACATTATAATCTCCAATACTTGTTTCACATATCAATATGATCTAAGAAAGTTGATGTTCATGGGGTAGGCAAAACTAAACCACGTAAGTCCAGGTGCGATTTTTATTTTGGTGCATATTATTTAAAGTTTGTTTGTTTCATAACATAGTTTTTTCAGTCATTCACTTTCGCCAATTAGGTCTTGGCCTTGTGTTGGATTTACTTGCAGCAGTTTGTTCTAGATTGATTGCTTCAGGTATTTACTATAAGTGGTGTCAGAGCACCAAATGGTTTGTGTTTGTACTTACAAAGTGTTAGATAAAATGGCTGAATAGGTTTCTTTATCGCAGGATAATGGCTATGTGAAAGTCTATTGGTTCGAGATTGTTCGATTCAATGGAATGAACAATTTTAAAGACTGACAGATGGATTGTAAAAATATTCTGGTTAGTTTGGATCAAATTGATGCACTAGATGATAAAAAGAAACCATCATCAGATAAGGCGAAGGTTGAGGTTATTGAGAAGTGGAGTAAAATGGATCAGAAGGCATGTAGTATGACTCGTTTATGTATTTTTGACAATTTTGCTTACAACTTCGACGATGAAATAACGGCTCAAGGTATTTGGGATAAGTTTCAAAAAGATCAGATGAATGTGATGTACCTACAGAAGTAGCTTTTCACTTTTAGGTTGTAGCCAAGAAAACTTATGATTGATCATATAGATCAATTTGAATGTTTCTACTAAGATTGTGTTAGCTTGGGAGCTAAATTTGAAGATAGTCAGAAGACATTATTCTTGTTAATTTTTTTGTTACCGAAATGAGAACCGTTTTGATCAGATGGCAACATTGAAGAAGGAAAATTTTATGTATAGTGATATTGTTCAAGCAGTATTTGCAAAAGCTTCTAGAAAGAGTGCTTTGACTGAGGAGGTTCAAGCACATGGTCTTTCGGTACAAGGGAAATAAATTACAATAAAAGGAACAACTACAGAAGGAACTGGTCTCAATCAAAAGGCAACGATATGTCTAAAGTTGAATGTCACAAATGTAAGCGCAGTGGCCATTACAAGAGGAATTGTCTAGAGTGGAAGGATAATTACAACAAACATGAAAAAGAGAGTAAGTGCATAGTGAATGTTATTGAGACACCCGATATGTTAGAGGATATTTTCATCGGGGGTGACTTAGCACATGCATTGATGGCAAAATCTTATGACAATTTGTATGACGATTGGATGTTGGATACGAGGGCTTCGTATCATCTATGTCTCGTAAGGGAATGGTTCACCACTTATTGCGAGGTTATAGGCAATTCAGTTAAGATGGGTGACTCTCGTTCTTGCAAGAGAATGAGTATTGGTACAATCAAATTGCAATTTCCAGATGGGTTATGTAGACAGCTTAACAAGGTACGTCATGTTCCAACTCTTTCAATGGGGTTCATTTCTCTTGGGGTACTTAAAGCTCAAGGTTACAAGTACGTTCGTGAGAATGGGTACTGCAATGTTAATTTTGGTGACGGGTTGCTTATGACACAGTTAGGCATGCAAATCTGTATTTTCATAAATGTAGTGCAGTTGAAGGTGGAACTATGGTTTCTATAGTTGTTGATGAGAAGAGCTTGATCTGCACACAATTATGGCATGTGTGATTAGGGCATGTTGGTGATAGTGGACTAAAGACTTTAAGGAAGCGAAACTTACTTGGTGATGACAAAATGGCAAAAGTTGATTTTGTGAGCATTGCATCTTGTTGCGAGTTTTATTAACATAAATTAATAGGTTAATTTAACCCACTTGTAATAACCGCAAGTGTACGGTGTCTAACTGGTAGACAACGACAAGCACGGGTCGATTCCACGAGGAAGGTGGATGCAACTGAATTTTAGAAATTATCTAAACTAATTTGGAGGAAAATGGGGTTACAATATTTTTAAAACTAAACTAAAAATATATTAAAAATAAGAAAAATAAAATAAAAGGAAAAGATGGATTTTGTGGGCTTGGACTCACCAAGCTTTAGGGATGATGATCCCTTGCTTACACCGAAGATGTGATCATTAAAAGTCAATTCTAATCATATTATGTTTCTGTCAAAAATGAACAATTTATTTCAAGCAAATAAACTTTTACCAAGCATTAAGTGTCTTTTTAGGGCACACTTAATCAAAGTTCAAGCCTAATAATTTTTAGCACATGCTTTGAATATTGATAAAATGTTAACCTAACTACCAAACATATCAATTTTTAATTTCTCGAACATGAAAGGTGAAAGCAATTTATCAAATTTCTGAAATAAATTGTAATAAACAATTAAGCGTTTAAATCAGTAAAATAAATTGAAATGCATTATGCAACCATTTTGGCTTGTCGCAAACTCGATATGGTGGTACTCAGTAGATCAGCAGGTGGTCCGAACACAAATCCTGAGAAAATGTTCCCAAAACGCTCTGTGGTGGTACAGAGCAGATTCGGGGGTGTGAATAACATAACTATTTTTTCAAACAGTTATTTCCCGCCCGAAATCGCTTTGCGTCTCTGTGTCTTCGTTCCCAGCGCCTGCTCCGCCACTGTTCTTCGCTCCTCGCGAGAGTCCTCACCTCCCGACCGGCTCCGGTACCGGTAAGGAGACAGAGAGATGGTGAGGAAACACTGAGATAAGGAAACAGACAGAAAAACAAAATAGGGAGCAGAGTGGCGAAGCCCTGTTTTTGCTCCTATCGCGGCGGTTGCGTGCTGGCTGACGCGTCGCTTGCGACGGTGGACTTGAGGAGGGAGGCAGGAAGGAGTTCGAGACGAAGAGAGGCCAAGAGAGGGGAGGAGCAGGGTCTGTGGCGAGGTGGAACAGAGTCGCGGTGAGGCTCTATTTCGCGGCGATGATGGTGGTGCCTTTGCTTGTGACGATGAGAACAGGGGCTGATGGCGGTGGAGTGGTGTGTGAAGCTTGGTAGCGAGCTGAAGGTCTGACGCTCACTCCCCTGTTTCGTGGTGGTGGCGGTGCTTGCACGGTGGTGGTGGCGGTGCTGCTGTCCGGAGATGGTGGATGAGAGTGATGGTGGTTGATGGTGGATGGAGGTGGTGATGGTGATGAAAATCACTTTGTGAGGAAGAGGGTTTGATTTTGGCTATTGATGTTTGATTCCCTTCTCCTCCTCCCCTTTTCTCACTTTTTTTTTCTTGTATTTACAGAGAATGGGCAGAATGAATAGAGATGAGATAAATGGATGATTCATTGAGAGAATCAAGGTATAATTGAGAGAATATTCTTTGGGTAGGATTGTGCTTGGGTTTATGGGTTAGGTTTTTTGGGTTTAAGTTATGAGCTTGGTTTTGGGTTTAAGGGTTTAGACATGTGACCCTCTACTTTATAACACCACTAGAGTCGACTAATTGTTAATCCTTAAATTGTCGCCTTAATACAATTTCATCGTTCACGCTCAAATTCCTACAAAAACATGAAAATGAAATAATTACTATAAAATATAATAATCAAAACACTAACATATATAAATTAAGGGATATATTATGTAATATAATTATGTGAATATCACATCTATGGGAAGCAGTGCAGAGTCGGTTTTGGTGTGATAGTCATAACATCGTGGGGATTGTGGATTACATCCACACCAATGTTTGGGAACCCTCTAGAGTCACATCCATGGGGGGTTTCAGGTATTTATCGATGATTACAGCAAAAGAATATGTGTGTATACCACGGCGCATAAAAATGAAGTCATTGATATCCTGAAGAAGTGGAAAGCTATGATTGAGAAACAAACTAGATGGGTGATCAAAGCATTGAGATCTAACAATGGTGGTAAGTACACCGAGGATCCCTTGAAGCAGCTTTGTTTGGAACATGGATTAGAAGACACTTCACAGTGAAGTCGACACCACAACAGAGCGAGGTAGCAGAACGGATGAACCGTACCCTATTGGAGAGAGCACGGTGCATGCTGTCCAATGAAGATTTGTGCAGAACATGGTGGGCTAAAATAGAAAACACGACATGTTATCTCGTTAACCGCTCTGCTTCATCAGCTAGAGTCTCAGATTGCTATGGAGGTATGATATGGTATTTTTTCAAATTATTTTAACTTGAAAATATTTGGTTGTCCAACTTATTTTCATGTTACGGTGGACAAAATTGGAGTAAGGGTCAGGATAATTATTTTTCTCGGTTATCCAGATAATGTAAAAGGGTATAGATTATGGTGCCCTGACTTGCAAAAGTTTGTGGTCAGTCGAGATGTATAGTTCAATGACGAGGGATTTGTTACAGGCAAAGTGTGAGAGACGCAAATATGGTTCCTCTATTTGGAGGGGTGATAGCTATGATGAAGATGAGAATGCTAGAGGTTCTCCACAGGTGGAGTTTGGAGCTCCTAGATCTCATTTAGAACATGATGCTCTTTTTACTGATGGAAGATGAGGTTCCTACTGATAGAGACATGGATCATACACAACAATAGGTTCAACAGTTACAAACACCGTCTTTAGAAGCTGGCAAAAAACCCAGAATTAGACGTGCACCACTTAGATTTGGCTATGAGGAAAGCGCAGCTTGGGCATTCTTAGTTCTTGAAGGGTATGATGATGTTCCTACCACATATACGTAGGATTTGTGAAGTACTCATAAAGAGGAGTGGAATGAGGCTTTGAATGAGAAGATGTTCTCTTCATAATTATCATACATGAGAGCTTGTGATACTTCCAAAAGGAAAGAGGTCGATTGGGTGTAAGTGGGTTTTCACATTGAAAGACTGGATTCCAGATTCTAGGGGTACTTGTATAGATATATGATACAAAAAAGGATTGGCGGCTAAAGGATGTACATTAAGGTGTGGATACAATGAAGTATTCTTTCCGATGGTAAAACACACTTCTGTTTGAGTCATTTTGGCTTTAGCAGCGCAACTTGATGTCAAGGTTGCTTTTTTACATGGAGATTTGGAGGACATATACATGTCTCAGCCCGACAGAGATGTTGTTGTTGGTCAGGAGAAAAAGATATTCAAACTGAATAAGTCAATGTATGGGTTGAAACAATCTTCGAGTTAATGGTAAAAGAGGTTTGATACTTTTATGATTGGGTAGGGATATGCAATGTGTTAGTATAATCCGTGTGTATTCACATAGAAGCTCGAGGATGAGCATTTCGTGTTTTTCTTACTTTATCTAGATAAAATGCTCATTGTTGCGAAGAGCATGGAACAAATTAATAAATTGAAGTTGAAACTTAGCATGAAATTTGAAATGAATGATCTTGGTTTAGCGAAGAAGATACTTGGGATGACGATAGAGAGTAATGGGAAGAAGGGCAGACTGACATTGTCACAGAGACAATACTTAGAAAAGGTTATTTACCGTTTTGACATGGATACATCTAAGCCGGTAAGTACTCATTTGGCTGCTCAATTTAAGCTCTCATGTAAGTTGTTTCTTAGCACATGGGATGATAGGGAATACTTGTCACATGCTCCTATGCTAGTGCAGTTGGTAGTCTTATGTATGCCATGATTGGCACACGTTCGGATATCACTCATGCGGTTAGTCATGTTAGTAAGTTTACATCAAACCTGAGAAAACAACATTGGAAGGCAATGAAGTGGATATTGAGGTATATTCAGGTTACGCTAAATGTTGGATTTGTATATGAGAGATGAGATGTGTCAAATATGATCCGAGGTTATATTAATTCTGATTATATTGTTGATCTTGATAGGCGTATATCAATCACAAGTTATTGTTCTATATTGGTGATGGGTCCGGTGAGCTGGAAGTCTCAATTACAGTCTACAGTTGCTTAGCAGAGTCACAGCTCTATCGGAGGTGGTAAAAGAAGTCATTTGGCTTTAAGGCTTTGTTAGTGATTTGGGTATTACTCAGGATGAGGTGACAGTGTTTTGTGACAATCAGAGTGCTATCCATTTGGTGTAGAGCCAAGTTCATCATGCACGAACGAATCACATTGATGTGCGGTATCATTTTCTGAGGGATGTCATAAAAATGGCAAAGTTCTTTTGGAGAATGCAAGTACTTAAGACAATCCATCTGATATATTGACAAAAGCGGTTCCAAGGATCAAATTTGAGCATTGTCTCAATTTGACCAGACTTTCTCAGTATTGATGCCCTAAGGAGGTAGGGCCCTTAGGGGCATGACGACGATTCTCGTGACCGAGAAATGGGTCTTGGCGGTTTTTCATGCCAAGGTGGAGATGCTTATATTATATGGTTGTTTGTGATGCTTGTGCGGTGGCATGAAATTGTTCACCAAGGTGGAGATTGTAAGACAATGACTCAATTGTATGAGTCAAAAGAGGACTATCACAGTTGCTATTTGTTTGACTCCTAGTTTTCAGGGACATATTAGACATGGACAATGACTACTATGGCTCCCAATTATTTTGGACACAAAGTCCTCTATAGACAAGGACTCAAGGTCCAATTTTTTTTTATGTACTTTTTTACACAATGTGAAATACAGGCGATTGTAGCATGAAAATAGGTTGTGTGCAGCGTGAAACATGTTGTGCATTTGGCTGAATCGTGTGTGTGCAAGGTGTGAAACGGTGACCAAGAATAAGGGTCGAAATCGGGTGATTTCAAGTGTTCTTCAACTGTGTAGTTTCGCCGAATCTTCTAGGTTCCTTTCAAGTTTTACTTCCATTATAGGGAAGAGTGTAGGGAGGAAGATTGAGAAGAAACACTTGTTGCTTGATAGTATTGTTGGTTTGATATTGGGTAATCTCAAGGATCGTTGATTGACGACATTGTAATATTCAATACTTGTTTCACATATCAATAAGATCTAAGAGAGTCATCGTCTATGAAGTAGGCAAAGCCGGACCACGTAAATCCTGGTGTGATATTTACTTTTCTGCATATTATTCATTGCTTGTCTTATTTAACCTAGTTTTTTCAGTCATTCACTTTCACGCACCAACTAGTTCTTGGTCTTATGTTGAATTTATTTGCAACAATTGGTTCTGGATTGATAGTTTCAGGTGTTTACTACATTTGCGAAGTTTGATCCCTTGGTACGTTGCGTTTTAAAGTCAAAAGCGCACAATATCGTACCATTTGGATCGGATCACGAAAAGTATCCTACCTTACGGATCGGATCGTTAAAGAATAGTATTAGAGTCGAATCTAGCCGGAAGTATTCCAATGGGAACGTTAGGCCCTAAGGGGGCTGACACACTACCTATAGTTTGAGATTGATGATATTCACCTCTCATGCTTGTAGATAGAAAGAGTTATGATTTTCCACATGAGAGAATTTGTGCGTCATGGCGAGTGAAAACACCATACAATGTGGAATTACGATACCTCTCATAAATTTCTTTGTGAAATTAGGATAGAATGTCATCTCTCTACATATATCTTTCCACAGGAACTTTAGCTTAATTAGGAGATTGTGGTTTTTTTTAGAGAATTACAAAACCTCTCGTAATTTTCTTTGCCAAATTAGGAGAGAATCTCAATCACTATGGGCAAAGCTTGGAAGGAAGCTATAAAGTGTTGGCGATTTTTGATTTCCTGATCAATTTAGAAACCTCAAACTTGGAAGAATTTAGGATATTGTACAAGCCGATAAAATATTTTCCAAATTTAATGGGAGAAAAAATCTCTGATCATGGTGAGAAAACTTTGGGTATTTGTCAATGTACAAGCCGATAGGTAGAATTGTGGCATATGAGATAGTTATAGGATATTGTTAAAAACCCAGCTTGCCTTAATAAATAAATAAATAAAAGTTTTGGATGTTTATTTTTTTCAGGAATTTTAAAGAGTGTCATCTCATCAATAGGAGGCTACCTCCTTGGTCAATATATTTAACTAGCTAATTTCTATCCCACATAGGGAAGTATTGGAGAAAGTAGGGCTTCTCTAAGCGGAACTTCTAGGGACAACAGGGTTTTAAGTTTGGTTTAAAAAAAAAAAAAATACATAATAAAATAAAGTAAAGAAATCTGGAAGTATTCATGAACCTGTCTAACTGTCCAGGAAAACATCGAGGGAGGAGGTGTGACCGTTCATCCCCCTCGAGATTTGTGCTTTTGTGCATCTCAAAGATGCAGACCCGTATCTCGAGGGGATGAACAGTCACAGCCCCTCCCTCGCTGTTTTCCTCTCCATTTAGAATTTCTGCTCATTACAAGTTTCCTTTCTATTTGCGTTATTGAGAGAATATGTTATATGCTCCACATTAGGGTTTCTGACTATATGTTTTGAGAAGAAGATGAAGAATAGAGGTGAGATGAGTCAAAACAATGATGATGAGAACCACGTCCACGTTGCTACAGACAGGATAAATAGTTTGCCGGAGGCATTGTTTCATCATATTCTCTCTTTTCTTACCATGTCAACAAGATAACTTGTTCAAACATGTCTTCTTTCAAAATCATGGAAACATCTCTGGCGTTCATCCCCCTATTTAAGCTTCCACTCTAATTATTTCATGAGGCAGGCATCCTGAAACTTCCCATTTCGAAAACTTCTTTGTGGATTCAGTTCTTGAAAAGCGTGATAAGCATTTTTATATTCACACAGTATTGGTTATGAAACCACTTCTTCTAGACAAGTTTCTCGAATCAATTCTTGGATAGATGAAGCTATCATATTTAGGGTGTGTTTGGTTGCATGGAATCCTATGCCATGGGAATCCATGAGGGGACTCCTACATCTTAGGCTAAAATGATATATCACTTCACATCTACCATTTGACCACCATTTGATTTTGTGATCAATGGTGGAAATGGAAGTCTCATGAACATGAGAATCCCACTCCTTGGTATTCCCATGTTCATGAGACTTTCATTCCCACTATTGATCACAAAACCAAATGGTGGATATGGAATGATACATCAATTTAGCCTAAAATGTATGGGTCCTCTCATGGATTCTCATGACATAGGATTCCATGCAACCAAACACACCCTTAGAGTTGAAGTTCTTGACCTTGATTTCTTTAACAATTCCATCGTGTTAACTCCAAGTATATTCACTTGTTCATCACTCAAACTACAAAAACTAAAATTCAATTTGCTTATCACTGCCATTTCGCTCTCTTGGTCACAACTCAAAGTGCTCGAACTGACCTGTGTTGAATTTCCACATCACCAAACAAACACGACTACCCTTCCTCTTCTTTCTTTTTGTCCTGCTCTCGAAACTCTAGTTTTATCTATTTGTTACTTCCAAAACTTCTGAGTGTTTGAAAATAGATATTCCTCAACTCAAAAACCTCACCATAATAAGTAGCAGTTGGTGACCTCTTCCCATGGAAACTATAATTGATACACCAATTGCAAATCTCATTTCGTTAACATTAGATGTTTGCTGCAAGAGAAAACTTAGTTTGGCAAACAGTCTTATCTCACTATCTCATGCATCCATTTGGGGTAGCTGGAAAGAACTGTGGATGTATCCTAAACCCGAGTTTCAGATTATACAGCAACTTCAACATACAGAGTATTTATCCTTCAGGTACGTACATAACGTACCTTTTATTTAGGAAAATTCCCTATGATTTATATATAGTTCATCAATGATCACTTATTTTCTAATTTATATATTTTATGCATATCATAATTTTTCGTAACCTTGTTGTTGTTGTAGTAGTCTCTTCTAAGAGGCGGATGTATTAATTAACATCTGCTTTTATAATCTCGAATGGCTGAAGGTGGAACTCAACAATTATGATATCTGTTATCTTCAGAAGCTGATCTGGATTGAGAAATTTCTCAAAATTTGCCCCAACATTGAAACTCTTGTATCATGTAGGGGTTTGTCTAAATTTCGAGGGAATGGGCGAGGAAACCAGCGAGGGAGGGAGGGGGTGAAGCCGTTCACCCCCTCGAGATGCATGAAAGCGCTTTGAGACACATGCTTGCACACATCTCGAGGGGAATGAACGGCTTCACCCCCCCCCCCCCCCCCCCTCGCTGTTTCCCTCGGCATTTAGAATTTTCCACTATGTAGTCCTTCTTTAACTAATAAGGTAACACTAAGAATATGATTAGTAGAATAAGTTGTCTTCCCTTTCCCTTTAGGGTGTGTTTGGTTGCATAGAATTATATGTCATAAAAATTCATTAGGGGATCCTTACATTTTATGTTAAATTGATATATAACTCCACATCCATCATTTGATTTTGTGATCAATGGTGGTAATGGAAGTACTATGAATATGAAAATCCCACTTCTTGGTCTCTCAAGGCATATGATTTTCATGTTCATGAGACTTTCATTCCCACCATTGATAACAAAATCAAATAATGTATGTGAAGTTATACCTCAAATTAGTCTAAAATATATATTTTCACCATTGATAACAAAATCAAATAATGTATGTGGAGTTATACCTCAAATTAATTTAAAATATAGAGGTCCTTTCATAAATTTCCATAACATAAGATTTCATTAAACCAAACACACCCTAATGTTCTACCTTTAATTGACCGTATGTACTGTTTGTTGAAAATCATCACTAACTAGCCCAAATGTTTAAAGCCTAAAGCCCAAAAGTTAAAGCCCAAACTCATTATCTAGAAAATCATGGGTATTCTCTAGATGGTTCAATGTCTAGAGAATTATACACCCTTATAATACTCTAGACATTTGAGAGAGTTTTAGATAAGCAAAAATGTGTGGTTGATATTGCTTCTCTAAAATCCTCCCACCTCCTTAGAACTACTATAAATAGGGGAGAGGTTGTGAGGTGTAGGCATTAAGGAGCAAACAAGCTCAAGTGTAGTAGTAAGTGTTGTGAGCATAGTAAGGGTGTGAAGTTGTAAGAGACTTTTTGAGAGATTAATAAAATTAGTCTTTCTTAAGTTCCAGTTCTTTCCAAATCCCCCAACAATTTGGTATAAGAGCCAGGTCACCCTATTCATACATAGGGTACTATTCTCACATTTGGTAAAACACTGTCTAGTCGGAGATCGTTCGTGCACAGTTCGAGACTGTGAAGCAGATTGGTGTAAGACCAAGCTTATTCAGTAGCACAAAGGAAGTTGTACCTTGTCACGATGGGAGATCTCGGTGGCACATCTGGTGGGCTTGCAAAGCTCAACCAACATAATTACAAGAGTTGGCAAACAAGGATGAAGT
Source organism: Berberis thunbergii (assembly GCA_003290165.1). Lineage (NCBI taxonomy): Eukaryota > Viridiplantae > Streptophyta > Magnoliopsida > Ranunculales > Berberidaceae > Berberis > Berberis thunbergii. Next base: position 233,565 of record QNQO01008414.1, read on the forward strand.
CTTACTTGCAAGGGCAGGACTTGTGGCAGGTTGTTGGTGGTAGTGAGACTACACCACCATCAAAGGAGAATGCTGTCGAATTCAAAAAGTGGGAGATCAAAGCAGGGAAGGCGTTTTATGTGCTCAAGATGATAATCGAGGATGAAATGCTTCAGTATATAGAAAATGCTGACACACCCAAAGCAGCTTGGGATACATTTGAATCCCTATTTTCAAGAACGAATGATGCACGCCTACAATTCTTGGAAAATGAGTTGATGAACTCCAAGCAAGGAGGTATGTCTATTAGAGACTATTTTCTAAAAATTAAAACTTTATGTCGTGAAATTTCAGAGTTAGACCCTGCCTCCAAAGTTACCGAAGATAGGATGAAAAAAATAATAATCCATGGTCTAAAACCTGAATATACCGGGATTTTTACTGTCATTCGTGGTTGGCCAACTCAACCTTCTATTGTGGAGTTTGAAAATCTGTTGGCCAACCAAGAAAGTTTGGCTAAACAAATAGCAGGTGTCTCTCTAGAAAATAAGGAAGAGGAGGCGCTCTTCAACATAATAAAAGGCGGGTATAAAAAGAAGAATTTTGTAAGATCAAATAAAGAAGAAGATAGCAGGCCCAAGAAGTCACAGGAGAGGAGCTACAAGAAAGGGGGAGTTCAGCAAGGCAGAAACAACAACGACCAGAGAAAGGACGGTTGCTACAACTGTGGAAAGAGAGGCCACTATGCAAAAGACTGTTGGTCAAAGAAAAAGACAGCTGAAGGAAACTTGGTAACGTCTCACAATCACCAAGACAACAGTGAGAAAGAATGGAACTTTCAAGTATCCTTTGCAACTACCTAGCCTGTTCGTGCGGATCTTTTAGATGAAGAAATTGACTTCTCCAAGGATGAGGTAGCCATGGCCGCTGAAGATCAAGACGTGCAATTGAACTACAGTAAGGATTGGATTGTTGACTCAGGCTGCTCCAACCATATGACTGGAGACAAAGAGAAACTATCAAGCTTGTGTGAATACAAAGGAGAACGGGTCGTGATAACTGCCGATAACACGAGATTGCCGGTTGCTCACATTGGGGAGGCTACATTCACTCCACGCTTCAGCCCTAATCAAGTTCAATTGCAGAATGTCTATCACGTTTCAGGTATGAAGAAAAACTTATTGTCAGTATCACAATTAACTAAAACTGGCAAGTATGTGATGTTCGGGCCGGAAGATGTTAATGTGTACCAAACTCTAAAGCCATCGGGTACACCCATCATGACGGGAGGAAAGTTGGAGTCTATCTACGTGATGTCTGCGAAATTAGCATATGTGGATAAGACTCGATGCAATGAAACTGCTGACTTGTGGCATGCAAGGCTAGGGCATGTTAGCTATCATAAGTTGAAGATAATGATGACTAAGTCAATGTTGAAGGGTCTACCTCACTTAGACGTACGAGGAGGAACAGTCTGTGCTGGGTGCCAGTACGAAAAAGCTCATCGACTTCCCTATCAGGAGTCAAAGTTTAGGGCCAAGGAACCATTGCAACTCATCTACTCAGGTGTGTTCGGCCGGGTGAAGCAACCATCAATCAGATGAATGCGATACATGGTGACCTTTATTGATGATTTTTCAAGGTACGTGTGGGTTTACTTTCTAAAGGAAAAATAAGAAGTTTTCGACATATTTAAGGAGGACATCGAATGCAAAGTAGGAAAGAATATCAAATGCCTACGTACCGATAATGGTGGAGAATACACTTCGGATGAATTTACCAACTTCCTGAAAGAGTGTAAAATCAGGGGGCAACTAACATGTTCAGGCACCCCTCAACAAAATGGCATAGCTGAAAGGAAGAACCGACATTTGGCAGAGATGTGTCCAAGTATGCTGCATGCGAAGAATGTACCGAGTCATTTTTGGGCCAAGTGTATGAAGACTGCAGCCCATGTTATCAACAGGCTGCCACAAGCAAAACTAGATTTTCTTTCACCATTCCAGAAGTTATGGCATACCAAGCCTACAGTCACTTTCGAGAATTTGGATGTGTGTGCTACATGTTCGTGCCTGATCACCTAAGAAGTAAGTTCGATAAGAAGGTTATTCGTTGCATCTTTGTGGGATACGACAGTCAAAGAAAATGGTGGAAATGTTGCAATCCTACAACCGGGCGGTGTTATACATCAAGGAACGTGGTGTTTGACGAAGCTTTATCGGGGTGGTCTACACAACAACTACTTCTGCCAGACTCCAAAAGTCTACAAGAGGAAATGCAGAAAAACGAGTCATCACCTGCAAATGATGAAGGAGTACGACCAAGCTCACCCAAAACACCAAGTACATCTTCAAGCCCATGGCAGACTGGTATATATACACCAGAAGAAGTTCAAGAAAGTGAAGAAGATGTGGGCCAACAATTAAGAAGGACAACTAGACAACGCAAGCCCAATCCAAAGTATGCAAATGTTGTGACTGAAGAACACAACATTAAGGAGCCTGCAACATTTGAAGAAGCATCTCAGAGTCTGGAATGGAGAAATGCAATGGAACAATAAATCCAAGCCTTGGAGTAAAATCAAACTTGGGACTTGGTACCAAAACCAAAGGATGTAAAGCCCATATCATGTAAATGGGTCTACAAGATAAAGACTCGTTCTGATGGCTCGATAGAACGGTACAAGGCTCGATTGGTAGCTCGAGGGTTCTCACAGCAATATGGGCTGGACTACGATGAAACATTTAGTCTAGTAGCCAAGATTACTACGGTCAGGATTCTACTTTCACTGGCAGCAAATAAATCTTGGAAACTATGGCAAATGGATGTGAAGAACGCGTTTCTGCACGGTGAAATTGATCGAGAAATATATATGGAACAACCGAGGGGGTTGAGTGTAAAACCCAACAAAACTATGCTTGCAAACTAAAAAAGGCGTTGTACGGACTGAAGCAAGCACCAATGGCCTAGTACGGGAAGATAGCGGAGTTCTTAGTTCAAAGCGGTTACTCAGTTGCACATTCGGACTCCAACCTATTTATCAAATCTCAGGAAGGAAAACTAGCAATAGTGCTAGTATACGTAGATGATCTGATTGTCACTGGAAATGATACAGAAGAGATTCAAATAGTACAAAGAAACCTGGCGGTCCGCTTCCAAATGAAGGAGTTAGGAGAATTAAGACACTTCCTAGGGCTTGAGATAGAACGAAGTGACATAGACTTATTTCTTTGCTAGCAGAAATATGCTCGAGATTTATTGAAGAAGTATGGGATGCTTGAGTGTAAACCAACCTCAACACTGATGGAGACCAATGCTAAGTTATGTGCTGATAAAAGAAAAGACTTGGAAGATACAACAATGTATCGCCAGCTTGTCAGGAGCCTAATCTACCTAACCCTCACACGGTCAGACATAGCCTACGCAGTTGGAATAGCAAGTCGGTTCATGCAGAAGCCGAAGAAGCCTCATCTAAAAGCAGTTCGCAGAATCTTAAGGTATGTGAAAGGTACCACTGACATTGGAATTCTATACAAGAAAGATGAGGAATGCAAAATGGTTGGCTATTGCGATTATGCTGATTATACAAGAAAGATGCGGATTATGCTGGAGATCATGACACAAGGAGATCGACTTCAGGATACGTGTTTAGTCTTGGTTCAGGAGCAGTCACTTGGTGTAGCAAGAGACAACCAACAATATCTCTCTCAACTACAGAAGCGGAATACAGAGCAGCAGCTATGGCAACACAGGAAAGTACTTGGCTAATACAACTAATGAAGGACCTTCACCAGCCAGTCGATTATACAATACCATTGCATTGTGATAATCAGTCTGCAATACGTTTAGCTGAAAATCCGATTTTTCATGCAAAGACAAAGCACGTAAAGGTTCACTATCACTTCATTAGAGAAAATGTACTTTCAGAAGAGATAGAGATGCAAACAACCAAGACAGATAATCAAGTAGCATATATATTCACTAAGGGACTTAGCATGACAAAGTTCGAAGACTTCCGGAGACAACTTGGCATGATCTTCAACAGAGTAATTAGTGATGAGGGGGAGTGTTGAAAATCATAACTAACTAGCCCAAATATTTAAAGCCTAAAGCCCAAAAGTTAAAGTCCAAACCCATTATCTAGAAGATCATGGGTGTTCTCTAGATGGTTCAATGTCTAGAGAATTCTACACCCTTATAATACTCTAGACATTTGAGGGAGTTCTAGAGAAGCAAAAATGTGTGGTTGAGATTGCTTCTCTAGAATCCTCTCACCTCCTTAGAACTACTATAAATAAGGGAGAGATTGTGAGGTATAGACATTAAGAAGCAATCAAGCTCAAGTGTAGTAGTAAGTGTTGTGAACATAGTAAAAATGTGAAGTTGTAAATTTTTTTAAAAAATATTAATAAAATTTATCTTTCTTAAGTTCCAATTCTTCCCAAATCCACCGATAATGTTATACATATAAATAGGATCGAATCATAACTTCAGCAAAGCTTTGACAGTTAGTCATTATCACTGGTATTTATTTGAAAGGACAAAATTTAAAGGATAGAAAAGATGAGATACAGATTCTTCTTGAAAATCTAGTAAGAGATATGCACATGCATTTCCAATGGTTTTCGTGTAAATATTACAATTGACTGATGTTTTCAATTGACTGATGTTGCATAACAGTGGGGAGTAAGCCCTACGAAATTCTGACCTTCATTCGAGTGTTACATTTTGTGCTGTGGTATCTTATTGACAAAAAAAAAGGCTCTAGACTTTTGTAGTAATTATGACCTCCTTTCAAAATTCCACGGAATCTTCACTGTTCTGTATATATTGCATTCATTTTCTTTAATACGTAACCGTTACCAAGTATGAATCGTCTTAATTTGCATATTAATTTAGTTATGGAAGTTTTAATTACAACTTGTTACATACAAAAATAAAGTAAATTTTAGAAAAAAATTTCCGAAATAAGAAGAAAAAAAACTACTTTTCGCCCGAGACAATTATGTGAGGTTTTATCTGAGCATAAAAGAATTTGCTGAAAAATCTCCAATTCGCCTAAAACAATGCGAGGTTGAGTCCAAGTAAGCTTTATAAAAAAACTATGTCTGGAACAATATTGCTGAGGATTTTTCAAAAACTCACATTGTTGTGGGCGAACAAGAAATTTTTCAGCAAATGTTTTAGGACAGATTTGCGTGACTTTAGTAAAATAGACATAACTTGCTCATTTCAAAATATTTTTAAGTGATTCATTTAAATAATTCAAATTGTGTTTATTAGGTAACTCACAGTACTACAATTTTTGTATTTTGATGAGATTGAGAATCGGTCTCGATCGAGCATATAAATTGGCCGAAAGTCAATGACACTATCACATTTTCATTGTTAGACAGATTTACGCGACTTTAATAAAATGATCATAACTTGCTCATTTCAAAACATTTTCAAGTAATTCAAGTTGTGTTTATTAGATTTACGCGACTTTAATAAAAATTTTGTAACCCCATTTTTCTGTAAATTAGTTTAAGTAAATTATTCAATTCAATTGCATCCACTTTCCTCGTGGGATCGACATGTACTTGTCGTTGTCTACCAGTTAGACACCGTGCACTTGCGGTTATTACAAGTGTGTCAAATTAGCCTATTTATTTAGGTCGGTTAAACCCGCAACAAGTTTTTGGCTCCGTTGTCAGGGAAGGTAGCGGTGTAATTGAATTTAAGATTTATTTTCACTAATTTAAAAGAAATTTAGAAATTTTTTTTATTTTGTTAAGCTCTTTTTACACTCATTTCGTGTTATTTGTTTGATTTTGCAGAATACACGCTTATCGAGAAAATTGGACGATCCTGCAAACATCAAGCAAATTTTAATTTTAATTAAAAAAATTATATTGTGATTTAGAAAGTTGACTTCTAAGACCAAGACCAGTAAATTTATTTGCATGTGCTTGTGTGTTGAGTGAAATGGATAAAAATAAGTCGGACATTTTTTAAATTGTGCTAACTCTTTGTGCAGAGATGAATGCGCAGACTGTAAGTACTTCTATCACACACAATGTATTAGCGACCCGGGTGCTTTATGTAATTGTGTGTTGGTTGTTTAAATTATGTAATTGTGGATGCTAAACTTTAGTAATTCATAATAAGCAGACCCAGCTTCTAAATAGAAACAGGTGAGACTTGATATCCCCACCTCATCACTCCAGCTGTGTGCAACCAATAGCTAAACATAATTAAAATCAGTTAGCAAGTAGAGCCATTTTTTAGGTACGGTGTTCATTGGACAACCAAGACCAAGGTGAATCCAATAATTTTTGTGTTGACCAAAGCTAAAAGTGACGATGGGTTTAATCATTCAATGAACTCCGAGAGGCCACTGCCACAAGGGTAATTTACCCGGTACGCCGAGTCATAAGTAAGCTACGATCCACAAGAAGAATTGGTGTAACCAACAGTTTTGGTTAGGAACACAAGCCTCAAGTGTACATCTAATGTCACATTGTTCTCACGTCTAATGGCTTACATAGCGTTAGCACAAGGAAGTACTTAATTGGACAATTGTGACATTCTCTTGTGCGATAATCCGATTTCTTTGAAACAAAACTCTAGCCTACTGATTTTGAACTTTGCGGTGTAAAGTGTACACTCTTAGGATCAACTTGTAGCACCCATTGCTCTGTCATAAAGATTATATAAGAAATAATTGTCCCCCAAAGATAAAAGATAATTGATCTCAAAAACGTTGATTGCTTAGGGAGACATGTTTCTTGTGCATTTACTTGTTGCTAATTGCGTGTGAGTCTGTGTATATTTTTAGAGTTAATGATTTTTTAAAAAAAATGAACACAAGGGATTATCCTGCCTATTTTTTCGAGCAAGTCATTTCATTTTATGACATGCAACGACCTGATTATGATCCATATTTAGATTATTACAACCCACGTCTAACCCATCATCCTGACTTCTCATGGGCTCATGGTCAGTACCATGAAGACCCTCTAGACACTCCTCAGACTCCTCAAGCTTACATTCCTGATAATAAGTCTCAATTTAATCAAGTTGTTCCTCCATCCAACACATCAAGGTTAGAGGATATCTTGAACCTTTTTACAGAGCGAACAAGAGCAATGCTTGGGCAAAATTTTTAGGATATCACAGAATTGACAGTTATTTATCAACAAAACTCCCAAGCGATCCGGAAACTTGAGATGACTGTGAGTCAGATAGCTGAGTCACTTCCTCAAATAGAGTTAGAAAAATTCCCTAATCAACATATTTTCAATCAAAAGGGTCAATTTGAAATTAGTGGCACATCTGAGCAAGATGATGAAGATGTCCAATGCATTACTACCCTTAAAAATGAAAATTTGGTTAAAAATCAGGTATAAATGCCTGATATTGGTGTCATTGAGTTGTCTAGACCAATATCTCTATGTGATTCATGTGATGAGCCTGTACCATCTGTTATATCCATCGTCTCATCTACTTGCATCACATTCCCATTTACTGACGATACTTTCACTGATCCCTTGTTCTGTAGTGAGGATTTCAGTTTTCACCATCCTGTTGTAAAAATTATTCAATCTTCTGATTTGGAACTAGACCTAGGATGTTCCCTTTTTGGAACACGCAAGAATCCTCTATTGTGTATGACTGCTGGTCAATTTTGGGATGTCCTATTGTTTTTGGTGCCCCATGTGATTGCTATATTTGGGTGGACTGATCCTCAACTGTTCAGGTTGTTGATATACGACCATGGACTAAGTGTTTGTAATGTTCTTCCTCTCCACTTTTCGATACACCATTTTTAGGAAGAATATTTGTCGGGTTGATGACGTTAAACCAAGCGCTATTGGGAGGCAGCCCACATTTTGTTGTAAGAGTGCATGTTGAGTGTGATTTTATCCATTTCTATTAACTAATCCACAATTATTTTGTCTCTGAGCTCTCATCGGTGGATTTAAAATCTTCACCACAGTAATACTGTTCTAACCTCCTCTCATATACCTATTTCATTCATTTGTCAGAATTATTTTGTTAAACATTGAGGACAATGTTTGGATTAGGTTTGAGGTAGGGTTTATGAGTCAGTGAATTCTTCGTAGTGTTTTCTTTTCTTATTCCCAAAAAAAAAAATGTTTTTCTTGGTATTTTGCGATTATAAAAATGATTTTTAAAATGTTTTATGCTCAAGAAAATACAAGTCAACTTGACAAATTGGCATATTGATAAATGACTGAAAGTTTAGTATGATCCTTAATTTAGATTTAGTTCATAAAATCTTTCAACTCGATTATCTTTGTACCATGAGCCATGTTAGCATAACTTGAAGTTGATGAGTGAAGTATATACTAGAAAACCTTAGAATAAGAGTGGAGACTTAACCTTGAAAGTTTTGAACCTTTCTATTTTTTCGAGGGTTATACATAAACTCTGATTTTTCTTGAGTCCGTATTATCTCGTTGATGATCTCATTATTCTCATTTTTCTTATCACTTGTTTTGGGAATGACATCAAAATTGAATTATTACACTAGAACTTATTGGCTTATTCAATTGAGATGTCATAATACTGACCCGAATTTAGGAAATGGTCTAGGCATATATTTTTCCCTTTTCTTTCTTTAGACCATTAACTAGCCTTTTAACTTACCCATGACATTAACCTTTTTGTAGACTTTTGAGCCTTATAATAACTTTTATTTGTTAACCCATTAACCTTTACCCAACTTTTCTGGGAATGTGTATGGATGGATATATTTGGTGTAAAAATGGCATCAAAAAGCAAAATATGAGATATTTCATAAATCCTCTATGCTTTCAAAAAAAAAAACCAGAAGAAGAATGTCAATGAGGATAAAAATGTGAGAATAAAGAAAAATTGATGATGCGCAACATTGGTTTATTCTTGTCAACCCTAATTATTCGTTGAATGGGTGTATACATTCATAGAAATTTTTTAGAATCCTTTGACAGTCCTTATTAACCATTACCCAAGCCACGTTACAACCCAACAAAGTCCTAGTTGATCTTAGGTAAAGGTTGGTTCCGTATATGTGGAGATTTAACAACCAAGACCTATGGTGTTTGATTCAACATTCCCAAAATTAATTGATATTCCTGTCCATGAGATCATGTTCATTTCATTCTTTCTTCATATTACCGTATGTGAGATGATTGTTTTCCAATATTTACTCTTTTCCTCACATATAAACTGAGTGAAATACCAAATCTCTGAGTGTTTTATTGTGAGTGACATGAGAGGTTTTTAGTCAAAACAAACTTTCTACAGGAGATTTAGTCATTGATTTACTCTGAAATAAAAAGTTATGTTGATAGTGCTATCCACACACACACAAACATTGAGTTTAGGATGATTATGAATTTTTTTCTAATATTTGGAGAATATTAAATTATTTGGAGATTTGTTGATACACTAAAATGACACTGTTGGTTTCTTGCATTTCTTGAAGTTTTAAAATGAACACTGTTTGACCAAGTTTTGTTGAGTCAGTAATGTTTGTGGGTGACATTTTATGGAAACTCTCAAGAGACTATAACTCATCCCATAGAGGTAATCTAGGGGTTCAAAGCCTTGTTGCACATTTTCAAAGGTAAGTGCAATCGACGATGCTTGCGAAAGTGAGTTAGGATTTTCTTTTCGGTTTTCTTCTTTGTTTTGCTAGAGAACTAGCAAAATATAGGTTTGGAGGTATTTGATAATCACATAATTATAACATTTTTTTACCTCTTATTATATTTTTGTTAATCCTTGTTTTTATCTTATTTTAGATTAATTATTAAATTTTTGTGTTTTTTTAGAATGTGGAGTTGTAATGAATAAATCAGAGAAATGCAATGAACAATCCCAGATGGTGACTTCAAAAAAAGTGGAGGTGAAAATAACCTGAGCCCTTTACTTAAACCCAAAACCAAACCCATAAACCCAAACACAATGCCAAACTCAAAGAATATTCTCCCAAATTATCCCATATTCAGTTTTGATTTTTTCCTTAAATCACTCATTGAATCCTCCCCTTAACTTGTCCATATTCATTTTCTTAATTTTCTATAAATACAAGAGAAATTAATGAGAAATTAGAGGGGGAGAAGAGAATCAAGCCTCAATAGCCAAAATCAAACTCTCTTCCTTCACAAAGTGATCATCACACTCATCCCATCATCATCCATCTCTCACTCCCTCTCTGTCCAGATCACTCTGCCACCAGAGCCACCACCATCACCCGAGCACCACCACCATCACGAAACAGGGGCGTGACAACCCTGTTTCACATAAATCTTCACCTTGCCACCGAGCACCACCATCATCCACCATCTTTCCTTCCGCCATCGTCCATGTTAACACCATAACCACCTCCGGACAGCATGCAGCAGTCGGCCCAGCCGAAAGTTCTCCTGCTTCATTGGAGTTTCTCGCCACTCTCTAATTCTCTCTCCTCAATCAAAACTTCTCTCGGTCTCTCTTCGTATACCGGACGCCACCCAACACCGGTCAGCTACGGACGCACACCCGCACGCCCTAGCAGGCCCCCATCAACGCCATCCTGTCGGTCTCTCTCTCAACAGGAAACATAGCTCGCAAGCCGCCATTATCGCCACCAGAGCCACTTCCCACTACCATCACCCACCACGAAGCAGAGCTCGCAATCCTTTCGGAGCCTTTTGGAGGACTAAAGAGCTCGCGAGGAGCAGAAACGAGGCAGCACGAGCGGCGCTGCCCCCTGGAGACGAAGGTGCAGAGCAATTTTCTGGCGGGAACCAACTGATTTTCAAATCAGTTGGTTATTGGCACCCCGAGCTTCTCTCTGAGCCACCACAGTACCTTTGTAACCTTTTCTCGAGATTTGTGTTTGGACCACCTGCTGATCTCTTGAATACCACCACACCGAGGCGGTGACAAACCAAAAGGGTTTTATAATTTATTTTACTGACTTAAATGCATAATTGATAAACAATTTATTTCTGAAAATTGATAAATTACTTTCACCTTTCCTGTTCGATTAAAACTTGATATGTTTGGTATTTAGATTCACATTTTATCAATATTCAAAGCATGTGCTAAAAATTATTAAGCTTAGACTTTGATTAAGTGTGCCTTAAAAAGACATTTAATGTTTGGTAAGAGTTTATTTGCTTGAGATAAATTGTTAATGTTTGACAAATACTTGATATGATTGGAATTGGATTTTAATGATCACATCTTTGGTGCACCAAGGGATCCTCATCCCTAAAGCTTCTCGTTTATAATTTCAATAATTTAGATTTAAATATATTTGCTAACTCATCGGTGAGTCTAAACCCCACAAAATTCATCTAATCCATCTTTTCCTTTTCTTAATTTTTCTTATTTTTAGTTTAGTTTTAAAAACACTATAACCCCATTTTTTTTTAAATTAGTTTAAGTAAATTATTAAATTCAATTACATCTACTTTCCTCGTGGGATCGACCCGTACTTGTCGTTGTTTACCAGTTAGACACCGTGCACTTGCGGTTATTATAAGTGGGTTAAATTAGCCTATTTATTTAGGTCGGTTAAGCCCGCAACAAGTTTTTGGCGTCGTTGCCGGGGAAGGTAGCAGTGTAATTGAATTTAAGATTTATTTTCACTAATTAAAAAAAATATTCAGAAAAAAAAACAAAATTTTATTTTTATTTTGTTAATTTCTTTTTACACTCATTTCGTGTTATTTATTTGATTTTGCAGAATACACTCTTCTTGAGCAAATTGGACGATCCTGCAAACATCAAGCAAATTTTAATTTTAACTAAATTTTTTTATCTTGTAAGGAGAGTTTTAATTTTATTTTCACCTCGTTTTATGAGTGTGGTGTAATAATTTTTAAACTATATTGTTTTCCATTTTTAATGACCTAAAAAAACCCCTAAATTCTCTAAGTCAAAAGAAAATATAGGGAAACAATTTTAATTGTTATCCAATAATTTATTGTGATTTAGAAATCCGACTTCTAAGACCAAGACACTACACCAAAAGGCCTATTTAGCTACACGAAGCTGGCCACGGCTCTAAACCGTGGGTTTATTAGCCACGGCCAAAAACCGTGGATATCGTGGCCAACAGTCTAAAACCGTGGCTATAAAAATAACAAACCATGGCTATAATCACTGCCAAAAGCTGGCCACGGTTCAAACCGTGGGTTCATTTGCCACGGCCAAAAACCGTGGCTATAATGGGCAACGGCCAAAAACCGTTGCTAACCAAGAGTGTTTTGCACGTGCCGCCTGTGTGGAGAGAGGAGTTTCGCGCTCAGGCGAAAACGGGTTTCGTGCTTTGGCGAAAAAAATTGGGGAAAATAAAACAGTTTGCACGGTCATAGAGGAGAGATCGAGGAACTTGAAAATTAGATAGAGGTTTGACGCAGAGGAGAGATCGAGGAGCTTGAGTCAGAGAGAGGTTTGGCGCAGAGGAGAGATCGAGGAGCTTGAAAATCAGAGTCAGAGAGAGCTTGAAAATTTCACAGTTTGGTTTCGCCTCCTTCCATTTTCATTTTAGGGTTCCTTAGAAAATCAGAGTCAGAGAGAGGAGCAGATAAGAGTGTGAAGAAAAAGAAGAATAAGTGAACCATAATCAATCAGTGGAGGATCTTTTTTGGCCGGGGAACAGCTTGGTCTGGTAATGAATTTGTTTTTTACTTCTTCGGTTCATGAATTTTTTTATATTTTTTTGAAGTTTTTCAAGACATGTTAGATTGAAGTAATGTTTTAGCCCTTTGTTGATGCTTTCATTTTAGGGTTTGTTAGAAAATCAGAGTGAGAGAGAGGAGCAAAGGAGAGTATGAAGAGAAAGAAGAAGAAGTGAATCTGTTTAGTTTCCTGCTTAATAGTTCATCAAACAAACACACAGAAATTTGTTGAATCTGTTTAATTTCGATCTGCTTAATATTTCCTGATAGAAATTTGAATAGCTACGGCTGAGCTGCTCTTCTCAAACAAACTATTTGAAAGTAATACACACTAGTGGTAGAAATTGAGATACACTTTGCGAAGAGTTTTTTTTTTTGGGTCGATCATTTGGATAGTAACAAAACGAAACGTGTTTTTAATATAAAAATGGCTTTAATTGTTGGTGTTCCGAGCATTGACATTTTATGGTTCACCAATGACTTGTCTTTTTCTTTTTGATTCAAAATTTTATTATGAGATTGGGAAGTTGCATAGTTATGGATTTAATGCATCTGACATAATATATTGACATTTTCTCTTCTTACTTGCACTTTCTTTTTCACATTGTAAGTCGACTTCCCAAGTTTGATTGTCTCACTCATTCATTAGGTATGTTTATATAAGCTCTATTGATCTATGGCCAACTTTAATGTAGTTGCTTGATGTATATTATATAAGGTCATTTAAAAATGATTGAAAAAAAGCAAACATAATGGAAAAGGATGTAAATATTAGTAGGTTAATGACTTTACAGCTAATGCTTTTGAGTAATCACTATAACCTACTGACTATTTAAGACGTATTAGACTTTTCCCTTTTTTGATTTTCCCTCTTTAGGATTTCAACTTGGTTGATGCATAGTTCTAGGACATATTTTGGACAAAATTTGAAAGAGTTTTGCATTCTGTTGATTTTGTTGATATTTTTGGTCAGACATTAATAATGTTTAACCTAATAGTACCGTTATTTGTAGGAGAGAATTCGTATAGGTAAGGATCTTCTTGAAGCAAAGCGGATTGAGGAAGATAGAAAAAGAAAACGGTTTGTCTTGATACGATAAATCTTTTTGGTTGGAAAATGTTTTATTGTCTTCAGTCTTCACCATTATCTTGTTTCACTTCACCCATTTTTGTGCAATTTATTTTTTTGCCCCCTAAAACTAAAATAGATTCATTTTCCCGTTGTAGGATAATTGCCTTGCGGAAAGCAGAGAAGGAGGAAGAGAGAAAAGCAAAGGAGAAGATCCGTCAGAAAATCGAAAAGGATAAGGTATATGTTGAATTCTCAACTTATCTTTTATTGAGATATGATTGAAGAATAATTTGTTTAAGTTCATACTTCATAAACACATTTAATGAGGCTGAGAATTCTTATGTTATGTTGAATTCTTATTATTGTTATTACTAATATTATTATTATCATTATTATTTTGGGTGGCCTTCTTTTATTTGAGCATATATCTAGTATGGACTGTATAGTAGACCTTATAAATGACAATTTTTCTGTTTTTCAAAAACTCCCTTGAGATTGGTCTGCTAAAATAGTAAGCAACTTTACAATAAACTTAAATCCTAGAAAACAATTAAGCTATGAAGCATGTAACCCTTTGAACATTGCCCTGTAATATTGAAACCTAACTTGTCGAAATAATCTCACGCAATCTTCAAGGAGCAAAAATTGCAATTACACAGCTGGACTCCTCAGGATATTAAATCTCTGATGAACTGAAACTGATTGGAAAGATGGAGGTAGTGTCAATAAAAACATATCTTTATTTCTATTTGTTTTCTCAAAGCGATTCTAAGAACAATTCTTGGATGAAAACCTCGTTATACTAGCGGTAACCTAGTATCGGCACCGTTCTCTTGAACTGTTCAAAGAATTATCGTCAAATGATTATTGTTATTCTTGTCTATTTTTATCTTTGTGTTTTACTAGTTTTGTATGTTCTTTCTCCTGTGTTCAACTATTTGTTCTAGACTGTAAGTTTAGTTTGCTTTCTGAAACCTAGTAGTCCTGGGTGCAAAATTGGTATCAGATGAACTGAAACTGATTGGAAATATGGAGGTAGTGTCAATAAAAGCATATCTTTATTTCTATTTGTTTTCTCAAAACAATTCTAAGAACAATTCTTGGATGAACACCTCGTTATACTAGCGGTAACCTAGTATCGGCACCGTTCTCTTGAACTGTTCAAAGAATTATCTTCAAATGATTATTGTTATTCTTGTCTATTTTTATCTGTGTGTTTTACTATTTCTGTATGTATTTCAAAATGATTAGTGTGCATTTGAAAATGCCACAATATTTCAGAAGGTTCAAGGCAGATCTTAGGAAGGACTATTTGGATAAATATCCTACCATTGAGGAACAAGAGAAGCATGTTCCAAATGGTGTAAGAGAGGAGGATTTGAAGGAGTTTGTTCGCTATGAGAGCACCCCTAAAGCGAAGGCAATTAGAGCCCAAAATGCCAAAAACAAAAAGGGTTCAAAGTATGTATAGGGGGGTGGCCAAAAGAGTGTTGCAGAAGTGAAGTATGAAATGGTAATTGAGTTTCTAGCTACTAGTACAATAATAACCATTTAACTATATAGGCTGAGACTAATCTTTCACGTATATAGGTTGATAAGAACGTTGATGGGGAACCAGTCACACGCACTGATATATGGATTGCTTGTCACACGAGAAAGGATGGAAAACCCACGCATAGTGCTGAACTATGTATGGTATGTGCCCAATGATGTCTTTTATACACAATTCTTAATTTACTTTGTAGTTGTTTGAATATTATTTGTGTCCTGATTAATTTTATTTTTTCATTCTTTTGAATGAACAAGTTAAAGCAAAAAAGGCCGCCTTGTAAGAATCTTCAACCCAGGGTACCACTGACCTCACTATTGATAATGATCATCTAAGCCAAGTGTTTGGCCAAGAAGAAAGGGGACATGTTCGTTGTGTTGGAACCACCGTCTCTAAAAGGAAGTATGATGCTTCACTTCCCGCTCGTTCATTGCTTTTGGATAAAACATTGGAAGTAAAAAAATTTAGCGAAAAATATGATAGATTGGAAGAAAATGTTCAATGGATACGAGAGAGACTTGAAAATGGAACTTATGTGAGACCATCAACAAGTGAGGGAACACAAGGAGGGACACAAAGAACTGAAGATACACTTTCATCCCGTGCACAATCGACAAGGTAACCAAAAAATCCATTACCTCCATCTCCATTACCACCATTTGCTCAAGGTGTTGCGAGGTTTCCTTCTCCAACCAATCATGTTCCTTCAGTGTCAAGGACGTACAAAGTTTGTGATTGGCATAATTAAGAATGTCATTGCGATAGCAATAGAGGTTGTAGATCATATCCATCGATTCTCTTGCGATTGCCATGGATCATTGAACCCTGCAACAAAGATGAAACTTTCCTTATGCTTCAAATATATGACTGAGGTGAAACTTTACAAGAGTGATCCAAAAGGAGACATGATGGGGGATTTGGACGTTGGTGATTTCTTCGTATGGTGTAAAAATCATGTGGAACTTGATGATTGATAGTTACAACTACAGGCATGTGATTGCTCATTTTAAGGTAAATTGTCCCCTTCTTTCATGGAGTCTACGCTCTGAATAAAAAAAAACCAGGAAAAAGCTTATGAATTAATTCATTTGATCGTATATGCAGGATCACAAGGACATAATCTTGCACTGAACCATCTCAAAGTCAGGAAGCACAACTGCAGAACCTGCTGCTCATGTCCATGCTTCCTAAGGATGATGCAGATGAAAGGGACTGCATTTTTGAGGTGAGAGCAGGTAATACATGAGCATCTTCTTTTCTATCTTAATTTATAAAAAACAAAAAAACAAACTTCTTCAAGACGCGCGTATGTGGTACGCAAAAATGGA
The DNA here is from genome assembly GCA_003290165.1 of Berberis thunbergii. Taxonomy (NCBI): domain Eukaryota; kingdom Viridiplantae; phylum Streptophyta; class Magnoliopsida; order Ranunculales; family Berberidaceae; genus Berberis; species Berberis thunbergii. The sequence goes on from QNQO01008414.1 coordinate 250,158, forward strand.
GTCTTTTCTTCTTTGTTTTTAAGAAAAGAAAAAGGTAAAAACATCTTCTTTTTTGTCTTAATTTATCAAAATGAAAAAGCAGTGAAGGGTGCAGTTAGTTGCTCCGAATGGTGGAGTCTGTCAGTTAGTGCTCTGCTAGTGAAGGGGGCAGTATGTCTAGATGTTATGTAGTCTGTCAAGTCTTATAACTTCGGTTAGTTTCCTCCATCTTAGATACTACTATAAATGTAAGAATAGTAGGAGTAATTAGGGAACATTTACTAATTGAATTCTATGGTACATTGAGCTCTGCTCTGAGGAGATATATCTTGTGTTTGTAGTGTGCATTGATCTGCCAATTTCTGCTGTGATCCTAACTCTGTGTTGAACCTTGATTCAACTCTTGATTATCTGTATGTAGAACTGAGTTGTGGATTGTGGCCATTGCTTTTTGCAATAACTGTTAGTATTCTTTCTTCCCCCTCCCCTTTATTCATAGATAATAGTAACACCCATTAATTCCACGACCATTACAGTAATGCCTGTTGAAGTCTTTGTTCGGTTCAGATATTTATGTTTGCCGTTCTTTATAATCAATGATTTTTTATATTGGAGAATGAGGATCCTAAAAGCATTGTTATGTTTGTACCAGATTGTGAAGCAACTGTGGGCATACATAAGGAAAAACGATCTACAAGATCCAAGCAATAAGAGAAAGACAATTTGCGATGAGCCCCTACGCTTGGTGTTTGAGATTGACTGTATAGACATGTTCTATTCTGTGCCTTCGTATTGTTTCCTTGCTACTTATTGGCGCATGCCTGCTTATGTGAGTCCACATGCTCAGAAATTTTGTGATTTCAGTCCACATCCTTCTTCTTTATTTAACCTAATTATTTGACTTTTCTACTGCAGATTTTGTGTTAACTGTTTGTGCTCCTTTGGGATCATCTCCTTATGAAATGCGGGCACTTGACTGTGAGATGGTAAGGTTTAAGTAGTCTTTTTGTGACCATGAGTCAATGACTGAAATTTTCCTTCCCGAATATAGTTAATGCTTATTGACTTTATTGGGCCAATACTTAACTGCTTAGCATGTTGCTAAAGACTCCATTAGTGTTCCCTCTCCCTCTAACTGAGTTGCATGATTTAGCATGAGTGACTCCTGGTTTTTTTCTTACACTTCAGGTCACTTCAATAAATTTATCTCTTAAGCTATCTTCTTAATACTGCAGCCTTGGTGGTGGTAACAACTTCACAGAGGCATTGCCGGATACTTTGAGTGATTTGAAGAACATAAGAGATCTGTAAGTTCATTTTACTTATGGTGAATTCTTCCATCGGAAACCATAGTGCCTAATATTGTTTACTGTCTGCAGTCAGATAGATGGGACTAGCATCTCCAGATCAATACCCAATTTCATCGAAAACTGGACAGAACTTGATAGGTTGTAAGTATTTAAATTGTGTCTGCCAAACTTGGACTCCTTATACTGAGAAAGTTATACTTCTTATGCTTTTAAACTGTTGTAGAAATATGATGGGCACAAATATGAAAGGCCCCATTCTTTGTGTTCCTTTCTTTTTATTAAGTACCTTTTGGTGGTTTTTGATATTGTTTGTTTCTTGTAGATTTTGACCCTAGTACTGGTGGTGGTCTACCTGCTGGAGCTATTGCCGGTATTGTAGTCGGTTATGTAGTTGCTATTATGGGGAAACGATTGTATTTCAGCATAGCAAAGTTGCATAAAAGGACTGTTTCAGGAGAGACCTTGGTTTAATGTGCAGAACCCAAGAATCCTTTGAAAGGTAATCCCTGTATGTTTATTGCATTATCGATAGGCAATTGAATCTTAATTTGTTAACAATACTTAAACTCAAGGTGTTGCGAGGTTTCCTTCTCCAAGGTTTATTGCAAGGTGTTGCAGAACCTGACCTGCTGCTCATGTCCATGCTTCCTAAGGATGATGCAGATGAAAGGGACTGCATTTTGGAGGTGAGAGCAGGTAATACATGTTGATAAATAGTTTACTAGTTGATTAAGTTCTCTAATGCATCGTCTGTGAAGAGCTATTTCCCCCAAAGAAATGACATGGGGTATGGACATGACATGGATATTTTGATTGTTTTTGCGAGTTTGGTTATGTGTTTCATCGTGCAAGTGCAGATTTCACCAGGCTTGTGTTTACAGATGTTGCATTTTATTTATGTGCAGGTTCTCGGCCACATCTGTTGTCATATTTTAGCAGCAGGCTTGAATGGTTACATGGCAACTGTGACCAACTTGAAAAATCCATCAAACAAATGGCGTTGTGGTGCTGCTTCTATGGGTTATGTGCACCATTGACAAAGGTGGTAAGCTAACTATCTCTGAAATTTTTTTAGTTGGATGATTCTTAGTAGGTCATAGAACTGCTTTTCTTGATATGGACAATGGTCCGAGTCTAATGCATGCATATTTCTATTTACTATAATATCACTTTAACAAATCTATCTTTTAAAATCTGCAAAGAGATCTTTTTTTCAATAATGCAAGAATCTTGACATTCTAACTTGATAAAATAACAATTAATAATTTGCTGAAGATGGTTTCCATTATATCCACAGGCAGGAAGAGTTGTTTTATTTATCTATTCATTTATTTTAAGTCTCTAGTTATCCCCTCTAATGGTAGGAAGAATTTCACCAGGCCTGTGTTTCCATTGTTTACTGAATACTAATCTTCAGGGTGGTAAAATCCTAAATGATTTTATTATGGGTGGTAAAATTTTATTATCCTTGAACAAGTTGCATATTCCCTGTGGAAAAAAATCCTAAATGATTTTATTCTGGGTGGTAAAATTTTCAAATAAATTGCAGTTTGGAAGTTATTCAACGGTTTTTGCGAACAGATGCTTAGAAGAAAATTCAAAACTTTTTGGTGAAAGCTGCTCAGAAGCATTACTTCCATTGCGAGTGGTCTATGACAATGGTGTGGAGCTTTCCAGTACATATGAAGAAAAAGTCAGTCTTCTGTTCTTTGTATCTTTATGAGTAAGGATCACTCTGATGTTACAGACCATAGAAAAATGGGTGGATGGGAAGAAACTTTTCCTTGCTTGCACCATACACACATATGGCACATATCTGGCACTTGATGGATTCATGTATCAGCCATTCTTGGTTAATTGCCTAACACTCATGTCCAATTTAGGAACAACGGATTTTTTCTGACCTTATGCAGGCGAGCAAACAAATCTAGGATGTCTTACCTAGGTTGTTATTGCGACTTTAGCATCAGCACTAACTACTTTAACACAAGGGTATTTCCTATAAAAACTGCATACCTTGTTGAAATCTTGTCAGGACTGTAGCGAAATGGCTTGTTGAGTGGTATTTTTTTTTTATTTACCTACTTTAACACAAGGGTATTTCGTATTATTCAGATTTGGTTCCGCTAGAGTTGTTAACAGGCGTTATATCAGTGACTGTGTACCAGTTAGAAAACGAATGCAGGCTTCTGCAGCTTTTGTTAGCGCCAGTGCTCTTGGAATGGCCTGTGGTCCAGCTCTTGCAGGCCTACTTCAGACTAACTTTCAGATATACAAATTAACATTTAACGAAGTCACTTTTCCAGGATGGGTCATGGAAATTGCTTGGTTATTCTATCTCATATGGCTATGTATTTCATTCAAAAAACCTGTACGTGACACTGAAGAGATCCATGAATCGCAGGAAGCTGATCCGAGTAAGTTGCAACTTGGATATGGAATTACATACTCATACTAATTACTTTCTTGAAATTTTCTAAACAAGGATTGTGATGAAGATGCTGACCAAAATTGTGATGCCAGTGAAGCTTCTGACGTTTCATGACATAAAGCTGCAACTTCAATTAAATCAGCATACAGGTTACTTACACCATCTGTAAAGGTACGATAGTTGATTTGGTTTTCTTTTTCTTTAACTAGACCACTATCTAAATTTTGTAATCAGATTTTAGAAAAGAAATGAATTGAGTTGTGAAGTTTTATCAAATCAACCTCAGATTTCTTTTGCTTCCACTAGTTTCCATCAATTTCATGTTTAGATTAGGGTTCTACTTATTGCATTCATTAGGGCTATAGGATGCTTTTAGAATAAGTAGGTAAGCCTAATTGGGCATAGTTTGAATTAATTGAGATTTCAATTTCTCTATGCTTTGTCAATCAAGCCTTAATGAGCCTCTTTTCCTACGGAACAATGAAAATCTAGAACGAAAAAGCACCACCTGATCAAGGAGAGGAATTTATGCTCTAAAAAATTATATGAAACGAAAATAAATAGATAAATATCTATTTCCACTATACCAATGACTTGGCTGTTTGTTTGCCTTAGAATGAGACAAGTGTTTGATAATAATCCCTTGAATCACTATCCAATCCTCAACCTTAGATAGTAAATATGCACCTAGGATGAATTGATGAAAATACTGAAGCATCCTATGCACCTGTCTCTGTGTTGAATATGAATAGTTCTAGGAAGGGCCAATTGATTGAGTTGAAAGGGTAAGCAATAGAGGGTGGGCAAGTTTAGTCCCCTTGATTTTGGATGTTTTATCTTCTTTTTCAGTCACTAAGTTACTTGGTCATATATGTGTGCTGACTTTATCTGGGACCCTCTCACCATGTTGTTGCTTGTGTGTCAAAACCACTATCTCTGTTCTCACTTTAGTCAATTTGATTTATGAGAGAAATGAGAAACTGAATCATATTACTACAAAGGCATCAGGTTCTCCAGATATGGGCATGGTTGGGACTGAGGTTGAGAAGCTAAGACACACCACCAGCAAGGCATCAGGCTCTCCAGCGCCTCATGTTCCAGATATGGGCATGGTTGAGCTTTCTGAAAAGACGAAGAAAGAAGTGGATGCACAAATGTCTAAAGATTTTCATGGAAGAAGTCCTCTGAAGTCATTGGTAGCAGATGATATAATTGTGAGTTGCATGATGCTCATGCTGTTGTTGATTCACCAACTGTGGAGAGCACTGGGAAGGAAGAAAATGGTCATGTGACAAATGAGGAGTTGTTCTCAAAGGAAGTTAAAACTAGCAATGAGAAGGCCAGTAAGAGGAGAGCTTCGTTTCCAGCAAAGCTTCGAGCACAAGGCACTACAAAGGCAAAGCTTCGAGCACATAACAGAGTCTGTAAAGGCACTTTGTCATTGTTGTTTGATTCTTCAGGTTCATACAATACCATGTCTTATATTTTCTTCATTTCCTCATTTTTGCCTGTTCTAATATTGAGTGTACTAATTCATGACTTAAGATGTTTACAATCTAGGAATTAATAAAGTATTCATTTGCAAAGATTGTTGTGGTTACTGCCGTAGTAGTCTGAGTTGACTGTTTTAAGGATTTGATTTTATATGGATGCTTTGTTATGATATACTCTATAACTTGAAGAAAATATTCATCTTAGTAAGGACTGATTTAGTAAGGACTGATTTTGCAGGTGTGGGACTGTGATTTTGCTGCAGCAGCAAAAAAATTTTAATTTTTTTTTCGATTATATTAATTTGCAACGGTTTCAAACCATCGCAAAAAATTAGATTTCTTTTTTTTTTGAATTTTGTTTTGACTGGCCACGGCTTATAATCGTGGCCATCATCGTTGCCACGGATTAAAACCGTGGCTATATTGCAACGGCTTATAACCGTGGCCACTATCGTTGCAACGGCTTATAACCGTGGCCATATGGCAATGGCATATAACCGTGGCTAGATTGCAACGATTTATAACCGTGGCCACTATCGTTGCAACGACTTATAACTGTGGCCATATTGCCACGGCTTATAACCGTGGCTAGATTGCAACGACTTATAACCGTGACCACTATCGTTGCAGTGGCTTATAGCCGTGGCTAAATGCATAAATTCATCACGCCTCCTCGAGCATAAAACCGTTGCTACAATGTTTTGCCACAGTTTACAGCCGTTAAGGATGATTTCGCGACGCCTCTACTGCCCACACCTCTAAGCCATGACAAGTGGTTACCCCACGATTCAAAACCGTTGTTGATGGGTATTTTTGGTGTAGTGAGACCAGTAAATTTATTTGCATGTGCTTGTGTGTTGAGTGAAACGGATAAAAAGAAGTCGGACATTTTTTTGAATTGTGCTAACTCTTTGTGCAAAGATGAATGTGCGGACTGTAAGTACTTCTATCACACGCAATGTATTAGCGACCCGGGTGCTTTATGTAATTGTTTGCAATTGTGTGTTGGTTGTTTAAATTATGTAATTGTGGATGATAAACTTTAGCAATTCATACTAAGCAGACCCAACTTCTAAATAGAAACTGGTGGGACTTGATATCCCCACCTCATCACTCCAGCTGTGTGCAATCAACAGTCAAACATGATTAAAATCAGTCAGCAAGTAGTCATTTTTTAGGTACGGTGTTCATAGGACAACCAAGACCAAGGTGAATCCAATAATTTTTGTGTTGACCAAAGCTAAAAGTGACGATGGGTTTAATCATTCAATGAACAACGAGAGGCCACTGCCACAACGATAATTTACCCGGTACGCCGAGTCATAAGTAAGCTACGATCCAAAAGAAGAATTGGTGTAACCAACCGTTTTGGTTAGGAACACAAGCCTCAAGTGTACATCTAATGTCACATCGTTCTCACATCTACTGGCTTACATAGCGTTAGCACAAGGAAGTACTTAATTGGACCATTGTGACCTCCTTCTCTTGTGCGGTAATCCGATTTCTTTGAAACAAAACTCTAGCCCACTGATTTTGAACTTTGCGGTGTAAAGTGTACACTCTTAGGATCAACTTGTAGCACCCATTGCTCTGTCATAAAGATTATATCAGAAATAATTTTCCCCCAAAAATAAAAAGATAATTGATTTAAAAAACGTAGATTGCTTAGGGAGGCATGTTTCTTGTGCATTTATTGGTTGCTGATTGCGTGTGAGTTTGTGTATATTTTTAGAGTTAATGATTTTTTTTAAAAATGAACACAAGAGATTATCCAACCTATTTTTCCGAGCAAGTCATTTCATTTTATGACATGCAACGACTTAATTATGATCCATATTTAGATTATAACAACCCAGGTCTAGCCTATCATCCTGACTTCTCATGGGCTCATGGTCAATACCATGAAGGCCCTCAAGACACTCCTCAGACTCCTCAAGCTTTCATTCCTGATAATGAGTCTCAATTTCATCAAGTTCTTTCTCCATCCAACACATCAAGGTTAGAGGATATCTTGAACCTTTTTATAGAGCAAGCAGGAGAAATGCTTGAGTAAAATTTTTAGGATATCACAGAATTGACAGTTATTTATCAACAAAACTCCCAAGCTATCCGAAAACTTGAGATGACAGTTTGTCAGATAGCTGAGTCACTTCCTGAGATAGAGTTAGAAAAATTCCTTAATCAACCTATTTTCAATCAAAAGGGTCAATTCGAAATTAGTGGCACATCTAAGCCAGAAGATGAAGATGTCCAATGCATTACTACCCTTAAAAATGAAAAACTGGTTGAAAATCAGGCATTTAAAATCAGGTATAAATGCCTGATATGGGTGTCATTGAGTTGTCTAGACCAATATCTCTATGTGATTCATGTGATGAGCCTGTACCATCTGTTATATCCATCGTCTCATCTACTTGCATCACATTCCCATTTACTGAGACTACTTTCACTGATCCCTTGTTCTGTAGTGAGGATTTCAGTTTTCACCATCCTGTTGTAAAAATGATTCAATCTTCTGATTTGGAACCAGACCTAGGATGTTCCCTTTTTGGAGCACGCAAAAATCCTCTGTTGTGTATGACTACTGGTCACTTTTGGGATGTTCTAGTGTATTTGGTGCCGCATGTGATTGTTATATTTGGGTGGACTAATCCTCGACTGTTCAGGTTGTGATATATGACCATGGACTAAGTTTTTGTCATTTTCTTCCTCTCCACTTTTCGATACACCATTTTTTAGGAAGAATATTTGTCAGGCTGATGACGTTAAACCAAGCGTTACTGGGAGGCAGCTCACCTTTTGTTGTAAGAGTGCATGTTGAGTGTGTATTTTATCTATTTCTATTAACTAATCCACAATTATTTTGTCTCTGAGCTTTCATCGGTGGATTACTTGTGGAAATTGGTAAAATCTTCACCGCGGTAATACTGTTCTAACCTCCTCTCATGTACTTATTTCATTCATTTGTCAGAATTATTTTGTTAAACATTGAGGACAATGTTTGGATTAGGTTTGAGGTAGGGTTCATGAGTCGGTGAATTTTTCGTAGTGTTTTCTTTTTTTATTCCTAAAAAAAAAAATATTTTCTTGGTCTTTTGTGATTATAAAAATGATTTTTAAAATGTTTTATGTTCAAGAAAATACAAGTCAACTTGACAAATTGGTATATTGATAAATGACTGAAAGTTTAGTATGATCCTTAAGTTAGATCTAGTTCATAAGATTTTTCAACTCGATTATCTTTGCTCCATGCGCCATGTTAGCATAACTTGAAGTTGATGAGTGAAGTATATAATAGAAAACCTTAGAATAATAGTGGAGACTTAACCCTACAAGTTTTGAACATTTCTATTTTTTCGAGGGTTATACATAAACTCTGATTTTTCTTGAGTCTGTATTATCTCGTTGATGATCTCATTATTCTCATTTTTCTGATCAATTGTTTTGGGAATGACATCAAAATTGAATTATTACACTAGAACTTCTTTGCTTATTCAATTGAGATGTCATAATACTGACCCGAATTTAGGAAATGATCTAGGCATATTTTTTCCTTTTCTTTCTTTAGACCATTAACTAGCCTTTTTACTTACCCATAACAGTAACCTTTTTATAGACTTTTGAACCTTATAATAACTTTTATTTGATAACCCATTAACCTTTACCCAACTTTTCTGGGAATGTGTATGGATGGATATACTTGGTGTAAAAAGGGCATCAAAAAGCAAAATATGAGATATTTCATAAATCCTCTATGCTTTCAAAAAAAAAAAAAGTAAAAGAAGAATGTCAATGAGGATAAAGATGTGAGAATGAAGAAAAATTGATGATGAGCAACATTGGTTTATTCTTGTCGGCCCTAATTATTCGTTGAATGGGTGTATACATTCTTAGAAATATTTTAGAATCCTTTGACATTCCTTATTAACCATTACCCAAGCCCCGTTACAACCCAACAAAGTCCTAGTTGATCTTAGGTAAAGGTTGGTTCCGTATATATGGAGATTTAATAACCAAGACCTATGATGTTTGATTCAACATTTCCAAAATTAATTGATATTCTTGTCCATGAGATCATGTTTATTCCATTCTTGAAAAGTCCGTTATTCATATTACTATATGTGAGATGATTGTTTTCCATTATTTACTCTTTTCCTCAAGTATAAACTGAGTGAAATACCAAATCTCTAAGTGTTTTATTGTGAGTGACATGAGAGGTTTGAAGTCAAAACAAATTTTCTACAGGAGATTTAGTCATTGATTTACTCTGAAATGAAAAGTTATGTTGATAGTGCTATCCACACACACACATTGAGTTGAAGATGATTATGAATTTTTTCTGATCTTTGTAGAATATTAAATTATTTGGAGATTTGTTGATACACTAAAATGACACTGTTGGTTTCTTGCATTTCTTAAAGTTTTAAAATGAACACTGTTTGACCAAGTTTTGTTGAGTCAGTAATGATTGTGGGTAACATTTTCTAGAAACCCTCAAGAGAATATAACTCGTCCCCTAGAGGTAATCTAGGGGTACAAAACCTTGTTGCACATTTTCAAATGTAAATGCAATCGACGATGCCTGCGAAAGTGTGTTAGGATTTTCTTTTCAATTTTCTTCTTTGTTTTGGGTTTGAGGGTATTTGATAATCACATAATTATAACATTTTTTACCTCTTATTATATTTTTGTTAATCATTGTTTTTATCTTATTTTAGATTAATTATTAAAATTTTGTGTTTTTGTAGAATATGAAGTTGTAGTGAAGAAATCAGAGAAAATGCAATGAACAATCCCAGATGGTGACTTCAGAAGAAGTGGAGGTGAAAATAATCTGAGCCCTTTACTTAAACCCAAAACCAAACCCATAAACCCAAACCCAATGCCAAAGCCAAAGAATATTCTCCCAAATTATCCCATATTCAATTTTGATAATTTCCTTAAATCACTCATTGAATCCCCCCCCCTTAACTTGTTCATATTCATTTCCTTAACTCTCTATAAATACAAGAGAAATTAATGAGAAATTGGAGGAGGATAAGGGAATCAAGCCTCAATAGCCAAAATCAAACCATCTTCCTTCACAAAGTGATTTTCATCATACTCATCCCATCATCTTCCATCTCTCACTCCCTCTCTGTCTAGATCACTCCGCCATCACCGCCACCACCACCATCACGAAACAAGGGCGTGACAACCCTGTTTCACATAAATCTTCACCTTGCCACCGAGCACCACCATCATCCACCATCTGTCCTTCCGCCACCGTCCCTGTTAACGCCATAACTACCTCCGGACAGCACGCAGTAGCCGACTCTCCCACAGCACCTGCAACAGCTTGAAGTTTTCCTGCTTCAGTGGAGTTTCCCGCCACTCTCTGAGTTCTCTCTCCTCAATCGGAATTTCTCTCGGTCTCTCTTCGTATACCAGACGCCACCCAACACCGGTCAGCTCCGGATGCACACCCGCACGCCCAAGCAGGCCTTCCATCAATGCCATCCTGTTGATCTCTCTCTCAACAAGAAACAGAGCTCGCGAGCCGCCATTACCGCCATCAGAGCCACTTCCCACCGCCATCACCCCACCACGAAACAGAGTTCGCAATCCTTTCGAAACCGTTTGGAGGACGAAGGAGCTCACGAGGGGCAGAAACGAGGCAGCGCGAGCGGCGCTGCTCTCTAAAGACGAAGGTGCGGAGCGATTTTATGGCGGGAACCAACTGATTTTCAAATCAGTTGGTTATTGGCACCTCGAGCTTCTTTCTGAGCCACCACAGTACATTTGTAACCTTTCCTCAGGATTTGTGTTCGGACCATCTGCTGATCTGTTGAATACCACCACACGGAGGCAACGACAAACCAAAAGGGTTTTATAATTTATTTTACTGACTTAAATGCTTAATTGATTAAACAATTTATTTCTGAAATTGATAAATTTCTTTCACCTTTCATGTTCGATTAAAACTTGATATGTTTTATAGTTAGATTCACATTTTATCAATATTCAAAGCATCTGCTAAAAATTATTAAACTTAGACTTTGATTAAGTGTGCCTTAAAAAGACATTTAATGTTTGGTAAGATTTTATTTGCTTGAGATAAATTGTTAATGTTTGACAGAAACTTGATATGATTGGAATTGGATTTTAATGATCACATCTTCAGTGCAAGTAAGAGATCTTCATCCCTAAAGTTTCTCGTTTATAATATCAGTAATTTAGATTTAAATATATTTGCTAACTCATCGGTGAGTCTAAACCCCACAAAATCCATCTCATCCATCTTTTTCTTTTATTTTATTTTTCTTATTTTTAATTTAGTTTTAGTTTAGTTTTAAAAACACTATAACCCCATTTTTCTGTAAATTATTAAATTCAATTGCATCCACTTTCCTCGTGGGATCGACCCGTACTTGTCGTTGTCTACCAGTTAGACATCGTGCACTTGCGGATATTACAGGTGGGTCAAATTAGCCTATTTATTTAGGCCGATTAAACCAGCAACAAGTTTTTGGGGTCGTTGCCGGGGAAGATAGCGGTCTAATTGTATTTAAGATTTATTTTCACTAATTTAAAAAAATTCAGAAAAAAAAAACAAAAAAAACAAAAACAAAATTTTATTTTTATTTTGTTAAGTTCTTTTTACACTCATTTCGTGTTATTTGTTTGATTTTGCAGAATACACGCTTCTCGAGGAAATTGGACGATCCTGCAAACATCAAGCAAATTTTAATTTTAATTAAAAAAATTATCTTGTGAGGAGAGTTTTAATTTTATTTTCACCTCATTTTACAAGTGTGGTGTAATAATTTTTAAACTCTATTGTTTTCCATTTTTAATCACCTAAAAAAAAGCCCCCTAAATTCTCTAAGTCAAAAGAAAATATAGGGAAACAATTTTAATTGTTACCTAATAATTTCTTTTGATTTAGAAATCCGACTTCTAAGACGAAGACCAGTAAATTTATTTGCATGTGCTTGTGTGTTAAGTGAAACGGATAAAAAGAAGTCGAACATTTTTTTGAATTGTGCTAACTCTTTGCGCAGACTGTAACTACTTCTATCACACGCAATGTATTAGCGACCCGGGTGCTTTATGTAATTGTTTGCAATTGTGTGTTGGTTGTTTAAATTATGTAATTGTGGATGATAAACTTTAGTAATTCATACTAAGCAGACCCAACTTCTAAATAGAAACTGGTGGGACTTGATATCCCCGCCTCATCACTCCAGCTGTGTGCAACCAATAGTCAAACATAATTAAAATCAGTTAGCAAGTAGAGTCATTTTTTAGGTACGGTGTTCATAGGACAACCAAGACCAAGGTGAATCCAATAATTTTTGTGTTGACCAAAACTAAAAGTGACGATGGGTTTAATCATTCAATGAACTCCGAGAAGCCATTGCCACAAGGGTAATTTATCCGGTACGCCGAGTCATAAGTAAGTTACGATCCACAAGAAGAATTGGTGTAACCAACAGTTTTTGTTAGGAACACAAGCCTCAAGTGTACATCTAATGTCTCATCGTTCTCACACCTACTGGCTTACAGAGCGTTAGGACAAGGAAGTACTTAATTAGACCATTATGACTTGCTTCTCTTGTGCGATAATCCAGTTTCTTTGAAACAAAACTCTAGCCCACTGATTATGAACTTTGCGGTGTAAAGTGTACACTCTTAGGATCAACTTGTAGCACTCATTGCTCTGTCATAAAGGTTATATCAGAAATAATTGTTCCCCAAAGATAAAAAGATAATTGATTTCAAAAACGTTGATTGCTTAGGGAGGCATGTTTCTTGTGCATTTATTGGTTGTTGATTGTGTGTGAGTCTGTGTATATTGTTAGAGTTAATGATTTAAAAATAAAAAAATAAATGAACACAAGAGATTATCCAGCCTATTTTTCCGAGCAAGTCATTTCATTTTATAACATGCAACGACCTGATTATGATCCATATTTAGATTATTACAACCCAGGTCTAGCCTATCATCCTGACTTCTCAGACTCCTCAGACAATACCATGAAAGCCCTCAAGACACTCCTCAGACTCCTCAAGCTTTCATTCCTGATAATGAGTCTCAATTTCATCAAGTTCTTCCTCCATCCAACACATCAAGGTTAGAGGATATCTTGAACCTTTTTATAGAGCGAACAGGAGAAATGTTTGAGCAAAATTTTTAGGATATCACAGAATTGACAGTTATTTATCAACAAAACTCCCAAGCTATCCGGAAACTTGACATGACTGTGAGTCTGATAGCTGAGTCACTTCCTAAGATAGAGTCAGAAAAATTCCCTAATCAATCTATTTTCAATCAAAATGGTCAATTCTAAATTAGTGGCACATCTGAGCCAGATGATGAAGATGTCCAATGCATTACTACCCTTAAAAATGAAAAACTGGTTGAAAATCAGGGTATAAATGCCTGATATGGGTGTTTTTGAGTTGTCTAGACCAATATCTCTATGTGATTCATGTGATGAGCCTGTACCACCTGATATATCCATCGTCTCATCTGCTTGCAATACATTTCCATTTACTAAGGCTACTTTCACTGATCCCTTGTTCTGTAGTGAGGATTTCAGTTTTCACCATCCTGTTGTAAAAATTATTCAATCTTTTGATTTGGAACCAGACCTAGGATGTTCCCTTTTGGAACACGCAAAAATCTTCTGTTGTGTATGACTACTGGTCACTTTTGGAATGTCCTAGTGTATTTGGTACCCCATGTGATTGCTATATTTGGGTGGACTGATCCTCAACTGTTCAAGTTGTTCATATACGACAATGGACTAAGTGTTTGTCATGTTCTTCCTCTCCAATTTTCGAAAGTGGAGGTGACAATAACCTGAGCCATTTACTTAAACTCAAAACCAAACCCATAAACTCAAACCCAATGCCAAACCCAAAGAATATTCTCCCAAATTATCCCATATTCAGTTTTGATTTTTTCCTTAATCATTCATTGAATCCTCCCCTTAACTTGTCCATATTCATTTTCTTAATTTTTTATAAATACAAGGGAAATTAATGAGAAATGAGAGGAGGAGAAGAGAATCAAGCCTCAATAGCCAAAATCAAACTCTTCCTTTACAAAGTGATTTTCATCACACTCATTCCATCATCATCCATCTATCATTCCCTCTCTGTCTAGATCACTCCGCCACCAAAGCCACCACCATCACCAAGCACCACCACCATCACGAAACAGGGGTGTGACAACCTTGTTTCACATAAATCTTCACCTCGCCACCGAGCACCACCATCACCCACCATCTGTCCTTCTGCCACCGTTCCCTGTTAATGCCATAACTACCTTTGGGACAGCACGCAGCAGCCGGCCCGCCCACAACATCTGCAACATCCTGAAGTTCTCCTGCTTCAGTGGAGTTTCCCGCCACTCTCTGAGTTCTCTCTCCTCAATCAGAACTTCTCTCGGTCTCTCTTCGTATATCGGACGCCACCCAACGCCGGTCAGCATCAGACGCACACCCGCACGCCCAAGATGCCCTCCATCAACGCCATCCTGTCGATTTCTCTCTCAACAGGAAATAGAGCTCGCGAGCCGTCGTTACCCGCCACTAGAGCCACTTCCCACCGCCATCACCCACCACGAAACAGAGCTCGCAATCCTTCCAGAGCCGTTTGGAAGACGAAGGAGCTCTCGAGGAGCATAAACGAGGCAGCGCGAGCGGCACTGCTCGTTGGAGACGAAGGTGCAGAGCGATTTTCTGGCGAGAACCAACTGATTTGATCAAATCAGTTGGTTATTGGCACCCTGACCTTCTCTCTGAGCCACCATAGTACATTTGTAACATTTTCTCGATATTTGTGTTCGGACCACCTGCTGATCTGCTGAATACCACCACACCGACGCGGGTGACAAACTAAAAGGGTTGTATAATTTATTTTAATTTATTTTACTGACTTAAATGCTTAATAAATAAACAATTTATTTCTTTAAATTGATAAATTGCTTTCACCTTTCATGCTCAATTAAAACTTGATATGTTTGGTAGTTAGATTCACATTTTATCAATATTCAAAGCATCTGCTAAAAATTATTAAGCTTAGACTTTGATTAAGTGTGCCTTAAAAAGACATTTAATGATTGGTAAAAATTTATTTGCTTGAGATAAATTGTTAATGTTTGACAGAAACTTGATATGATTGGAATTGGATTTTAATGATCACATCTTCGATGCAGGCAAGGGATCCTCATCCCTAAAGCTTCTCGTTTATAATTTCAGTAATTTAGATTTAAATATATTTGCGAACTCATCGGTGAGTCTAAACCCCACAAAATCCATCTCATCCATCTTTTCCTTTTATTTTATTTTTCTTATTTTTAATTTATTTTTAAAAACATTGTAACCTCATTTTTCTGCAAATTAGTTTTAGTAAATAATTAAAGTCAATTGCACTCACTTTCTTCGTGGTATTGACACGTACTTGCCGTTGTTTACCAGTTAGACACCGTGCACTTGCGATTATTACATTAGCTTATTTATTTAGGTCGGTTAAACCCGCAACAACTATTTAGTGATGGTTTCAAACCATTGCTAAGTTGCAAATTCTGATACGGCTGCAGCTATATCAAATTGACAAATAGAGACGACATTTGCCGTGGCTATTTGGCGACGGTTTCAAACCGTTGTTAAGTTGCAACTTAAACAGCTTCAATTGTATCAAATTGACAAAATAGAAATGGCATTTGTCGTGGCTATCTTGCAACAGTTTCTGACCATCGCTAAGTTGACCAAAATAGAGACGACATTTGTCGTGGCTATCTTGCAACAGTTTCTGGCCATCGCTAAGTTGACCGAAATAGAGACGACATTTGCCGTTGCTAACACTAATTTGCTGTAGCTAAAAAATTACTAATAAAAATTCATTTTTTAATGGAATTAGTTCTTTCTATTAATTTTCAGATTTCTCATTGCCATTTTTTTGTCATTCAGAAAAAACATTTCAAACTTGAACACAATTATATTAATTTTCACCGTACATGATGACTAATACAGTAACTTTGTTCGTATAATCAATAACTTGTCCATAAAAAAAAATACAATCCCAAACAAATTTATACTCTATCAACCTCAAATTGAAATTATATATATATATGATTCAGGAGGCTACATAAGCAGAAAACTTACATGGATTAGCAATCAAGAACAAACTAAAACTGAACAATTTTGAATCAAGGTTTAACAAAAAACAACAAAAAAGATTTTGGAAAGACAAATCCAGAGTGTCCATGCATTTTCAATCTTAATAAATTTTTTTCCCCATTGAAATTCAAAGCGTATGCAAGTTTTATAGAAATTAAACAATCTTTCGGCCTGCCGAAAAACAAAGACACTTCATCAATTAAAAAAACTCTGAAACTAGTTAGAATGAGTAAAAAAATGACTGGAAGGCGATAAGAATATCAAAGAGGATATGGGTAAGATGCAGGAGATGATCCAAAAAAAAATTCTAAATCATTCTCATACCTGCAAGTGGCTTTTAACATGGGCAATGCTAAGTCCTCTCACATTCATTAGTTGAAGGACTGATTTGGGAGTTGCTTCTGCAACAATCAAAGGAAAAAAAAATGATAAAAAGTTAGTAATCCTATTTATCCTTTATTTTCTGCCATTAATGCATCACTGATATGTTTTCTTCTTTTAAGTGAAAATACCGAAACTTTGATGTATATGGATATTAAAACATTGCAGATGTTCACGAAAGAAATTCTAAAACTTACTTTCTTGTCAGGAGAGATGAAAATTAGGAGTCCCACGTAGTCTAGGCAACTTTGATCAAATATACTGCCTTACTGAAGTAGCCCTTTCACTACCATCAACAGTGTTGTTGGTATCTTCGTTCTAATGTGGAATGGGTGAAATCTGTGTTACTTCCATCCTCTTCATTCATGGCTTCTTCGTTCAAATCAAAGGATGACAACTTTAACTCAGGGAAAGTACTTTGAGCTTGGGGGTCACTTCCAATGCTCTTTTCTCCATCATTAGATATCACTCTTTTATCCATTCTTCTGTTCTTTTATATCAGCTCCTCGTATATCAATGTATTTTTGTAAATATTTTGTAATACATATCAGGATGGTTAAGAAAAGGGAAACTTTTATAAACTTGAATATCAGGTAATCAAGACTATAAGAGCATAGTGTGCATGCATGCATGAGTATATGTCTAAGTACATTTAACCATGGTACAAGGTAGATGATTCAGTTAGTCAATCATATGATCCATAAAGCTTGAAAAAGTTAACAAGAACTCAACAACTCATTGAAACAACACACAAGTACTAGTACATAAGCTAAATACAAACCTTTGCTGGTGAAGTTACATGACTCGTTCATCCTTCAAACGTCTAAAGCGGTGTGCATGTTTGGGAAGACCTTGAGGAATATCCCCAACCTAAAACCAGAGTCAGAAATTCTATATAAGTTCGCAACAGGTAATTTCTATATTCAATACAGTAATATCGTACAGAGCATACTCACCACAGTAACGGTGGATGGATGAAATATTTTTACAAAAGCAGTACCCAAAACGACTGCTGTTAGTGGACCAGCTGCTCGCAAAAACCGGAAAGACTTCTTTGTTTTTCCCTATAAAATAAAGAAAAACAACAAGATCACTTTCTTTGTGAATATAGCGCATACATAAGAGTTGGGTTTGTCCAGGGACACTTACAATGTGATGCCTACCAAATGCTTCATTAGTGGAAGAATCATCAGAAAAATGAATCCCATGACAAAAGAGGGCCAAGAAAACTACAAAACAAAATCACAATAAAATGGTTAGAGAGAGCCAATGTGTTCCTTAAATGATTTGAAAGCAAGACATAGGTTGTTGTTATCAAATGAAATAATATGGGCAACACACACCAACATTTTTGTTTATGGGATTGAGCCATTTACAGTAAGCCTTTAAATTTCATGTTATCAAGTGATTGATGTGCATAGTGTTGGATGAGTATGCATCATATTATAACAAAATGATCATAGGATGCATCGTATTATAACAAAATGCTCATATAATAAATTCAACAAAGCCCTCCATGGAGATCATCCTACGTCAAACCAGCTTTTTCTAAAACAATCATGCGTGGATGTTATAGATGCTTTTCGCATATCACATTCTAAAAATTTGGAATTGGACCAATTGCAAGCTGCCGTGATGATCCAAATATAGCATACACAAATATAGGAACGAAACCAGAGTCTGATTTATGAAACACAAAGCAGGGTATCAGAACCACAATGTACAAGTTAATTCAGCTATAACAATAGGGAAACTACATTGATATAATGCAACATGGGCCTAGATATATATTCAGATAATTTAAATTTTGTAATTTAGGATTGCCATCCAACGACATGAAGCCACTGATAACGTTTTGGAAGTGTTTTGTAGTACCGTAATTTCATAGTGCTACTACTACTATAACATTTTCATTAGACAGTACAAGTTTTGTTTTTATTTTTATGCTTTTACGAATAGTTAATCCAAAATTTTAACAAATCCAAGGAAAATATAATGGAGATTAGAGTTAAACTTACATAGTCTGTAAATTGGATGAAGTCCAGCCAGCTTCGCATAAGACATTGCCTGAAAATTTACAAGTAATCAACAAAATTCATACCTAGAGCATCCACAATAAGCAGGAGCAATAATGCATTTCAAAAAAAAACACACACACACATGCAGCGGGAGTGTTAAAAAAAATTGGCCTACCGCAAGCTTCGTCCTGCGCTATCTCAGGTTTAAGATGAGACTTAAATTTTTGGGGCTTGATGTGGGTGGTTGGGTAATCCAATTTATATGTTTCACACATTCATGAGTTGATGTGGGTGCTCCTGTGCATTTAAACAAGTAGCATCTTATAATTCTAATGAAAATTTGAGTACTACACAAACACGTCGAATCGAACAGTCCGACAAGAATTCAGGAAATGCTGGTGAGGTCCTTCTCTTTAACCTCATTGTTCAATTGGTTAAATTTTGAGGTCATGTTTCTCAAAGTCAAGCTAATAACTCTCAATCACTATTACATCAACATTATTACTGTAATTGAAACACTAAAACAAACAAATCTTTCCATGAAACAAACACTAAACCTTAAACCTTCATTAACCAATCCAAGCTCAAATCTCAAATTTTTATGGAGTCAGATTGCATAAGAACAATGATATCGAAATATCACAAAAAACTATCATATAAAGCTCAAATCTAACCTTTCTAGCAGATTCAGGCACTGCAAACTCCTACACCAAATTGTATGCTATATTGTTATTTACCCAATAATAGACAAGTACAGAGTTGTAACTCTGCATTAACATGTATAGACAAGTTCTTGTAACCTCCATAGCGAAGGTATTAACATAGCAAAGGTATTTAGACCTAAAATTCTTGGTTAGGCCTTTCAACAAACACAGATGATGCAATAAACTAATGTCATGTCAAACATCAAACTTGAAACAAATATCGTTGCAGTATATTATCAAGAACCTACCTAACAAAGTTCTCGAGGTCTGATTCGATCCCTCTTTCGAAAAAGTTCATCAAGAACTCAATCTCCATCTATATCACAGTAAACAAAAGACCCACCCAAATTTTCAAAACAAAATCTAAAACAAAAGAAAACACAAATGAGCCAACTTTAACAAGCAAAACAGAGAATTGCAAACCAACTGACCTTAGGGCGATTCCAATTATCGTACGAAAAGGCCAAAACAGTAACAACTCTAATCCCCCATTCGCAAAAAAGTTGAATGAGTTGCATGAGAGAACGAACACCTGCTTCATGACCCACTGAAGAAGGTGAACCCCTCTTCCTCGCCCACCTCACATTCCCATCCATGATCACTGCCACATGGTTCGGCATGAACTCCCTTCGAAGACCCGACCACAAGACCCCCTCCCTCTCATCCTCCGCCTCTACTGAGACACTTGCATCAGTTGCTCTGCTCCTCAGTTCTTCTTCCACAGAAGTAGAAACGGTGGAGTCGAAGAGGGAGAGACGAGATGGGGTGAAGCGGGAAGGAGGTCTTTTGATTGAAATTGGGGAAAGTGGGGTTGATTTAGGGAGGGAGGAGAGCTTGAGTTTTGGAGGGGGGGAGTGGGAATCGAAGAGAGAGCATTGTTTGGGGGTTAAGGGTTTGGAGAATTTGAGTGTTTATGGAGGGAGAGAAGGACGGAGAGTAATGGGCAAATGTGGTGTGGTGGTGAGCATTTCAGCGGAGAATGGGTGCATACATATTTTTTTTGTGTATATATTTTTTTTCAAAAAAATTCTTTGGGGGCGGCTTATATCGTAACAATAAGATTTTATTTATAAAACTTAGTGACAGCTAATATGTCATCGCAAATATTTTAATTAGCTACGATTTATTCTAAATTTAGCCACAGTTTTCTCGTCACAAACACAATTTTTATGTAGTAGGGACAACTTATACCGTAGCAACCAATTTTTATTTGTAAAACTTAGCGACAGTTAATATGCCGTTGCAAATGTTTTAATTAGCTACGGTTTGTTCTGAATTTAGCCACGATTTTCCCATCACAAGCACAGTTTTTATGTAGTGGGGACGGCTTATACCGTAGCAACCAGTTTTTATTTGTAAAACTTAGCGACAGCTAATATGTTGTCGCAAATATTTTAATTAGCTACGGTTTGTTCTGAATTTAGCCACGGTTTTTCCATCACAAGCACAGTTTTTTATGTAGTGGGACAACTTATACTGTAGCAACAAATTTTTATTTGTAAAACTTAGCGACAGCTAGTATGTCGTCGCAATTACTTTAATTAGCTACGGTTTGTTCTGAATTTAGCCACGATTTTCCCGACACAAGCACAGTTTTTATCATTATGGTCTTGGTCATCTACCAAAAGCACTAGTGATGATATTTTGCCGTCGCAAATCTTTTAATTTGAGACGGAATCAAACTACCGTTTCTAGTATTTGTAGCTATTGGACCTTTTTTTGTAGTGCAGACTTTAAATAGAACTTGTACAAACTAAGAGATTTGAGTTGTTACAACAAAGTAGGAGTGGTTGCATATAAATCCATGAGTTGTTAATACCATTATTGATATTGTCTTCACAAATTATCGCTAAGGTTGTTATAGTTGAGAGTTTCTATGTCTATGGACTCTCCTTGGATTGATCTTGTATAGTTGTGTCAATACTCCCTGTTAAATTGGGCGTGAACCAAAAATAAAAAATAAAAATAAAAATAAAAATTGGACGTGGGATTGACCCAAAGTCCAAATTTGGTCTTCAGTTTATCAAAATGGCCGTGGGGAGAGGCTTTATAAATATATTGGCAAGCTGCATAGACGAACGCACAAACCTTGTTATAAGTGTGCCAAAAGCTATCTTAGTCAATGGCAATATTATCAAAACAGGATTTGAGGCTTGGCCTGATAAATGCCAATGTCACAAAGGATAAATGATAGCCATGTCAATTCAGCCATTGTGGATGCCATAACCCTGTACTGTGTTTCCGCACTGGATGGCGAGGCGGTAGGATGTTTTTTGGCACTCCAAGAGATGCAATTTGAGCGTAAAAAGGTGCAAGTGGCAATAGTTGAACGCCTTGTAGTCGCCAGCCAGCCTAGTCAGCATTAGAAAATGCATATAAGTCAAGATTGCTATGTTTAAGGATTCAGAAGCCCGTATATATTGTACCTTTAACATGTCATAGAATTTGCCTGAGCATTTGGAAGTGAGTATTTGTGGGAGCATGCATGTGTTGACAAACAATATTAATTGTATAAGACAAATCTGGTCGAAGGTTGTTTCAGAGACCTTTGGATAAGGAACTTGCCCATTGTTTCAACGCCATAGGGGTGCCAATGGGTTTACAGTTGAGCATATTTGTGTTATGCAACAAATCAACCATATACTTTGACTGTGAGAGAAAAAGACCACCATTGAATGATTGAAATTGGTATACCTAAGAAGTAGTGCAACTCACCGAGATAATAAAGACGAGCTCCCCGTGAGGGTTACATCATCAACATAAACCAATCAAATCATGACATGACCATCATTGTGAAATACAAAAAGAGATGATTCTGTTGCGCTGGCAACAAAAACCATAATCAATGATGAAGGTGCTAAATTGATCGAACCAAGCGCGGGGGTGGGGTGTTTTAAACCATATAATGCGCTATTCAATTTGCAAATATGATTTGGCAGATGAATGTTTGCAAAGCCAGACCTCGGTGTTGAGATGCCCATGAAGAAAGGCATTGAATACATCAAGTTGACGAATATTCCATCCCTTTACTGTAGCAATGATGAGAACTTCCGAATAGTGGTCGATTTGATAATTGGGCTAAAAGTTTTTGTGAAGTCAATACCCTCTTGTTGATTATAACCTTTGGCAACAATTCGTGCTTTCAATCGGTCCAAGGATACATTTAATTTGAGTTTGTTTTAAATACCCAACGACATCTAATAAGATTCATATGAAGCTCCCTATGGATGAGAGTCCATATTTGATTCTGATGTAAAGCATTCATTTCTTCAACCATAGTGGCATACTAACCTGGATGATTTAGAACACTTTTTGTGGATTTTGGTTCATGAGGGATGGGTGGTGTTGTTTACTGCGGGGGCATACTTTGGGTTTCTTTTAATGATGTCGGCTTGACTACGGGTAGTCATGGAGTGTGTGAAGTTTGGAATAGGCGAGCGGCAGATAGGTGGATGGTCGGTGAAGGAGACGGCATAAAAGTTGAAGGTTGTTGTGGCTCTGCATTGTGATTAAATTGTTCATGTGACACAATGGTAGGTAGAAATTCAGTGACAAGGGACAAAGTGTGGGTATTATTACTACACTAACTTTGCATTTTTGTAAAAACCCTCAATAGTAACACTTTTGAGCTGTAAAAGTCCACCAAACAATTTCAAGTCAAAACTAAATTGAGTCAAAAATGAAAAACAGTTACACAAAAAAGTGATATAATAAATTGGACCACCATGAATAGTATCACTTGTAGAACCATACTCTTCATGGTATATAAATATACTATCACTTTGTTTGTGAAAATGTGTAAAATTGTTTGGTGGACTATAACAACTCAAAAGTGTTACTGTTTTCGGGGTTGTTAGAAAAATGTCAATTCGGTGTAGTGTATAGATGATGAATGTAATGGTTCCTTATCAAAGATATGTGCATAATTTTAGACAATGGTTGATAGGGAGGAATGGATTGATTAGTAACATTAGGTAAGGTGGGGAATGTTTACCAATTTGCTAGAGTGGTATTGTCACCGGGTCTAAGCATTTTAGGTGTAGGGATATGAAAAGGAAAAGTGTTATCATCAAATACAACATGCCGAGAGATGCATACTCGACTTGATTGAGGGTAGCAACACCGGTAACCTTTATGGTTATCACTATAACCCATGAAGACACAGGGAAGCGATTTGGGTTCAAGTTTGTCTTTTTGTGTAGGGATGAAGATACGAGTAGCATAGGCAACCAAAAGTTCTCAAAAAATCATATGAAAAAGATAACATGGGGTGTTCATGTTGAGGGAGGGTGTAGGTAAACGGTTTATAAGGAATGTGGCTATCAAGAAGGCTTCAACCCATAATTGTTTAGGCATAGACCTGTGTAGCATCAAGGCTAACCCTAATTCAACCATGTGGCGATATTTTCTTCAATCACACTGTTTTGCTGCGGGGTATGAGGACATGAGAGTTGATGAATGATCCCACTGTGACGTAGGTGATTAATAAATTCTTCTTTTGAAAAATTCGCCTCCGTGATCGGAGTGAAAAACATGTATTTCCTTTTGAAATTGTTTCTCAACTATAGCCTGAAGCATGAACAAATCTTGTAAAATTTTGATTTCATTTTTAGAGGATACATCAATGTGAAAAGCGAGAAATCATCCACAAGTATTGCATAATAATGAAAAGCTTGATTAGATAAAACTGATAATGGTCACAATGAATCTTTGCAAGTAGCAAACTTTCCCTGCTACTTGATAAAAGAAAGTTAGTTTGGAGCTTTTGCTCAAAGCACAACTCTTACATAGACCAATTGTCTTTTTATTGACTGAAATTAATTTATTCTGCTACAGAAAATTCAAAACTCGAGGTTGGGGATGTCCTGGCCGCACATGCCAAGTATAAAAATCCATAACATGAAACTTATTTGAGAAGTATGTAAGACATATAATCCAACCTTCTTAGTCCCCGATGCCAGCACCTGATGTGTCTTTAGGTCCTTGAAAGAAAACCATGACCCCTAAATAAAACATAATAGGGATAGTCACATGTAAGATGAGTGATAGAAATTAGATTCTTCTTGATATTAATTAAGAACAACAAGCACATTATTCAAACTAATGGTGACCCATTGCAACAAACTTCGGCATGACCAATGTGTGTGATAGGCAAATTTTCACCATTACCCACTATAACAAAATCAGATCCGGTATATCGTTTTGAAGTAAAGAGTATACTTGGGTCATTGGTGATGTGAGTCATTGCACCGGTGTCTGGAAGCCATTCATTTTCATTTGGTGGATTGAGGTGAAGTGCAGGTAGATCTTGTAGAACAAATTCATCTTGATGGCTATTGTAAAAATGATATCAACATTTTACGACTTCATGACCTTTCTTTTTGCATACTGGCATCGAACATTGGTAGTTGCTCGGCCTGATTGTGAAGATTGTACTTGTGCCTATTGGAATGAGAACATTGTTGCTTATAGGCAAGTCGATGGTTAGATTGACGAAAACCTTTTCCTTTTAAAATCGCTCTGATACCATACATAAAGGGAAGGGTTGTCATTTATTTGATTACTGAGCCAGAGTTTAAATAGAACTTGTACAAGTTAGAGATATGAGTTGTTACAACAAAGTAGGAGTGGTTGCATATAAATCTGTGAGTTGTTGACATCATCATTAATATAGTCTTCTCAAAATATCTTTGAGGTTGTTGCAGCTAAGGAGAGTTTTTACACTTATAGACTTTTTTTGGACTCATCTTGTAAAATTGTGTCAATAATACTAAGCTTCGGAATTTAAATAAAAGTATCTATAAGCATATCGAAATTCTCTTTGCTCCATGGAGTATTAGAGAGAATAGGGTTTCTCTAAGCGAAATTCAAATAAAAATTTCAACATTTAGCCACATTATGCTTGTAGTTTGGGTTTGTTTTTAGACTTCAGGATTGAAATGTTTTATTGCTCCTTGCGCTAAATGCTCCATTGAGTCACTAAGCTGCGTTGCACTCCAAATAAGGTGAATCAATCCACAGAGAAAAGAAAAAAAATGCAACAAAAGGATTTTTACACTCTACTTTAGGGTTTGTGAGACTCTGGTTTGATATTGAAGGAAGAGAAAATGAGAGATAAGTGAAACAACACACTGTCATTATTGTCAATAGGATTAGTTTGCCGGAAGCATTCCTTCATCATACTGTCTCTTTACTTCCATCAACAAAATAATTAATTCAAACATGCCCTCCTTTATCCAAATCATGGAAACATCTTTGGACCCCAGTTTATACTTCAACCCTTTTTCTTTTAGGAATTCTAAATACTCAAATTTCGAAAAGTTTGTGGATTAAATTATTCAAAAGCATGATAAGAACTGCCACGTCCACAAACTCAGTATTACACCCCGATTTTTGATACACCGAAAACTGAGAAGTGATTTTTTATTAAAAAAAAATCTGAAAATAGCTAACTAAGATAAAGCTTATGTTTTATCGAAACCCAATGCATGTTAGGGTGATTATGGAAATATATATGATAGATACATGTTGCACTTTATATCGTTAACTTGTAATAACTATAGTATTGTTCTATGACTAATCAATAGGGAGGTAAGCCCACTAACAGTTTATGCAGGTACATGGCTTACCTCGAGATATGTAAATTTTTCTTTTGTTGTAATATAATGGGTTCTTAACGAAGTCACTCATATTATACTTTTGATAGTGAATTTCTTATTTAAATTAGATTCTAATGGTTTCCATGATGTATTAATTAGTATAGACTTTACTTGTCTTCATTATGTATAACTATATAAAGCAGCTAACCATTATGGTTGTGGCACTAACAGAGTGTGGTTCGCTCACTAAGATTGGAAAACTAAGCCACTGCTTTAGGGTGGTTTAGCATAATGAAATGGGTTGTTCTCGAGGATTTTGGTTTAGAGTATAACATGAGTTCTTATCTAATGTTGTATACATCCTAATTTAGAAGTATGTATATATGTAGTCCTGAAGGTGATGATTTACATAAATTAACGAGTAGCTTGATGACTCAGATTATGGCGTGTTGATTGAAATTTTTAACAATATGTGAAATTTCTTCAATTTCATCTTGCACCTCGTGCATTAGCTACATCTAGGTTTATATAGCATTGTCATGACATGCTAGAGTTGTTTATTACTGTTATGTATCTACAATATGCTTACAATAGTGTTAACTGACTGATTGTCACGCCTCAATTTTTAGAAAACGAAAATCCTTATATCCACGTAGGATTATCCATTTCTCCAAAATTCAGGGCGTGAAAAATTCAATAACATAAACATTTAGTAACAACACTAAGACAACTTTAAAATTGAAAAAAGAAAAAAAAAAAAAAAAAAAAAACCCTCTAACCAAGAACTCTTTGATGAGGTTTGCCCCACTAAAGAAACTCTAGGAGTGCTGCTCAATAATCTCAAAACCTGAGACAAGCTAATTGGCTACAATCTAAGAGGAATGTACCCAAAAAGCAAAAGTCACTTAGGTCAGTAATAAAGCTGGTGTGAGTAATCTTCATTTCCAAAATCAATAAATCAACAAGTGATAACATAAAATCAAACACAAACAATAAACAACCGCTCGAACAGGTAGTTCCTCAATGAGGCAGACGTGTTATGCAAAACAATCACAGTTTAAAGAATTTAACTCCTCAACAAGGCAATTGTGTCATCCTAATATGTTTTTATCATTATTAAAGTAAATATTCATTTTACCTGTGCTTACTCTATAATGGTTAACCACGACGAGTTTGACCTGCAATAATGTTAGTAGACTTGCCATCCTACATGAAAAGGGTTAGAAACAATATGAATATGACTTCTCAAATAGTTGGTCTTTTATCAATTAAAACAATAGTGACCAAACATTATTTGACTTAATGATATTATTCTTTTTTTAATGGATTGATCACTTAGATGATATCACATTTGCACCACCTTCGTGCTGAACATACACGTCTGTATGTCTCTCTCATATGAATGAGAACTTCTCCATCATTCATGTCTAAGAGGGGACACATCACATCGAACATGAACTTAACGGATACTCATAACTATACGAGTAACATAAAAGCCACACTTAGGTTATCAATGCGCATAAGTCAAGTCACATTTTTTACGTATAAATATTAAGCCTATTTTAGGCATTTTAAAACCACACCATTTCCACAAGACCCAACATGAAGGTAATTTAGTTTCTCTATAAGAAAGGGGTGCCCTACTACGCAAGACCCAACCTGAAGGTAATTTAGTTTCTCTATGGGAGAGGGAAAAACATAAACAATAAGAGATGCAGTAGTTCTAAGTGATACAATTCCAGATGATTAAATTTTCGGGAATCAAAGTTTATCAATATCATTTTTTTTATATTTCAAAATTTCCTTCACAGTGACATTTTGTCATTCATAAGTAAATCGACCCATTCTTTTGGAGAAGCATAACGTTTGACACATTGTCAAATCATAAACAATTTAGCCAAAATATCATCCAATTATTTTGGAGAACAATCTAGCATTTTTCGAAACAAATTCTCAGAATATTAGCTGAAAATGATAATTTATTGAGAAAAACATGTTAGGAAAAACTCACACATCAAACAAATCAAGATAGTAAAGTTCACACATTTGTGATACAAACACCATAAATAACACAAACACATTCTCAAACATCCCTAACATCATAACGGATTACCTACAATGAAACTCATCATTTCCATACAAGACTCATAAATCAAAGGTGTAAAGTTCACACATTTCTTACATAAACCAACGCAAAGACACAAACCAAAAGATCCCTTGACTCCTCTACTAAACCTCAATCATGCCTATACATAATTAAATATAAATAAGGAAATCCGACTCCATAAGCCCATAAGGCCTAGACTACCTATAAGCTTACCTGACAAAAACTTCACACCACTATTTTCAGTAACAAGAATGACAGATGTACTCTACTAGCTGACTTCACAAATGGTTAGACTATATAACATAACATGGACCCTCTCTGATCCATATTTTCTTTCACTTGTTTTACTTTACTATTTCTTTGTCTAAATGTTAAATGATTGAAACTTGATTCACATATTTTCTTGTTTTTTTTTTCTTTTACCCAAGCAACTACAGTATGTTTACAAGGTAAACTGATTTCAAAATGGTCATTGATTCAAATCCATAATGCAAAAAACAAAATGCAAGTGATAAAATACTAGGCTTGCACCTAAAAGGATAATCAATCCAAAGCTTAGAAATCCTCGCCCAGAAGATTATACTTAAATTGGGTATTTACAAATCACAGTATTCATTCAAATTGACTACAAAGTGAAAAGTTTTCACAATAAGACTAACCAACAAAAAGGGGTGCTTTGAGAACTATTCATACAAATCCAAAATGTGGACAATCATAAGATTAAACAAATATGGATTATGAACACAACAATGACCACAAAAGGGGTATTCATTAACACTCATTAGAAATCCAAAATGTGCATGAATTCAACAATACCCAATTCTCAAATTTTGCAAATTACAAGCTTAACATTCAATTTTTTATATTTTTTTTCAAAATATCATTGATTCAAACAAAACCCCTAAACATAATGGCGCTTGCAACCCCATCATTTTCAGTGATTGAAATGAAATTGTGAAAGAAGGAATCAATTGCAGACCAATTAATCAAAAGGGTTATCAAATTAGCATTCAGTGAATGTTATAAAGAGTAAATTTTAAACATTGACGAAGATAAAGGGAGTAATAAGTAACATACCATAATCTAAAACTACAAAAATTCTAAATGATGAGGAAATGGGCGAGGAAACGAGCAAGGGAGGGGGGATGGAGGGTTGCACCCCCTCCCTCACCCGTTTCCTCGACAACAAGAAGGGCTCATCTAACTATAATTCTTAGAATAACTAAAAACAAAAAAATATGAAATAATATGAAGAAAACTCCCTCTTGAACAGAGATTCGAAACTCGATCGACATATGGGCGAATCGACGAACGAACACACGCTAACACTCACCACATCGACCGTTGTTCCCTCAACTTTTTCTCATAGAGCAGATCGTACTTCACAGATTTACAATCACCACTTCTTAACGCCGTGATCTCCCCCTACAACCAGTCATTACCACCTCGCAACGCCATCTCATCTAGTGATTGGTTGGAGTTGGGCTGCTTGGACATCCAACAACATCTCGATCTTTCTCTCTAAAATTTTGTTTATGGCTTTGAAATCAAATGGAAATGAAAGGGAAGTGAGAAGATTGAGAAAAGAAGATAAAGAAGGAAGCTTTGTTGGTGAGAGTTGTTGCGACGCTCGGTCACAACCGAGCTTGTTGTTGGAGATCTTTGCCCCGTATCTGACCGAATAATGAGAGATAGAAGAGGAGGAATAGGCGCAATAATAATAAGAATAAAGAAATGAAGAGAAGGGTTTTCTTTTGAAAAAAGTGTGTGGCTATTCGCCCCCACTATAATTCTAAAAGCACCCACCCTTACAAAATAAAACCCTAAAATTTGAAATTTAAATTCGAATGAATTTTACTCTTTTGTAATTAATCCAAAAATCCGGAATTAAATAAATTTGCCTTAGTAAATTTTTATGGGTGTCGATGAAACACCAAAACAGTCACATCCCTAAGCCATACACGTGTCCTGATGATCTCGAGGAATTACGGGCCCCAGCGTCAGCCAAACACTGATCCGGCCCAAACAGTTCTGAGCCCGCCCAATGCAGTTCACCAAACGAACCCGAAATCTTACAGCTTGCTAAGCCCACGCGTCTCACATCTGTCATCAATACCCGTAAGCCCTATTAAGGCAAGTATTTCGAGGATCAGCTTCGGACAAGCAATTACAGCAGCTCTTCGCTTATGACTATGAAACAAATACTAGAGTACATATTACACAGGAAAACATCCTCTTATGGATTACCCTTAGATAGGAAACTATCTCCTACGTATCTAGGAGCACAGGGCTAACAGGGAACTTCCTTTCTACACCACAACTCCTAATTAGATAAGGATCTCCATGAAGATTTTTTTTCTAAACTACGCCTTTGATGGCCTTGTCGAACTAGGACTCCTACACTATAAATAAGACATGAGGTTGTTAAGCTAAGGTACACTACAAATTCCATATTTACAACATTACACCTTTCTCAGATCTCTATCTGACTTTAGCATCAAAGTTCCATCGACTACCACAATGGTGGTCAGTGGCTCACGTGCGTTCCTTGTGCAGGTCAGTAAGTTAGCATGACTAGGTCAAAACAGGGAGCGAAAAATGACTGCATCAGTTTGGCGTCGTCCATGAGGACGACAAAGTTCCTAACCTTTCACCAGCTTCATCTCCCTTTGAAATACGAAGAGATAGTGACCACTAGATCACACAACAATGGAGAACAAGAGGATGCGTCAAACACTCTATATGGTATTATACCCCTACTCTTTGCGATGTCGGTTAATGTGGCACAGTTAATGTGGAACCGACTGCTAAGGCAGGGAGGCTCAGCCCTCAGAAACCCCTCTGCAGAGGGGCACACAACCCAGATGTGCTATATCGTCTCTCAGTCCCACCTTTTATGGACCGTATTATAAACGAGGCCCTTCCAAAATAATTCACGCCTCCAAAACTCGATTTCTACAACGCGACCACTGATCCATTCGACCACCTAAGCCATTACCAGCACGTAATGGCCCTCAAAAAAGGATCTGAATTGGTGATGTGCAAAACTTTTCCTACTAGCCTCTAGAAAACAACACTAACATGGTTCACAGCTTCCCGCCAAAGTCGATCGACTCCTTCAAGATGCTGGCGAAAGAGTTCCTGATGCGTTTCGTCGGAAATCAACATTTTCGAAAAAGCCCACACTACATACTATCTCTGAAAGTGAAATCCAATGAGACACTCACAAAGTATGTCACGCACTTCAACAATGAGCTGACACTCATTGACAGTTGCAGGGACAGCACAGCCGTGACAATTTGAACTCTGGGCCTAAAGGAAGGAAAGCTCTATGAAGACCTCACCTTGGAGCCCTCCTTAGACATGACGGAGCTCCTCAAGAACGCCCATAAGCACATTACCTTCGAGGAGCTGAGGACCATTAAGAGGAAAATCGAAGGTGAGAATACGCCCTCTGCTCCTAAGGAAAAGAAGGAGGGTAAAATACGCAAGGGTGAATAAAAGAGTAAGAAGAAGGGTGGTGACAACAGGCCAGCCCCTGGCCGAGCCAGGCCATAGAAAACATCCAACTATGTTGGGTCCAGAGCCGTGACACCCCTCAATTCTAGCCTGTCAGATGTACTGAACTCCATGAAAAACTGAAAACATCTAAAGTGCCCCCCAAAGTAGTGCGAAGACCCCTCTAAGTGTGACAACAACAAGTACTGCTCGTACCAAAATAATGGCGGCCATGATACCAACGACTGCAAGTCTGAGGTATGAGATTGAGTACTGAATCCGCACGAGCAAACTAAAAGAATTTTTGAACTCTAAAAAGGGACCAAAATGATCCAGGGACCGAGGGGGGAGTCACACAAAGAAATAGATAAGGCGACTCCATACATAATCTACGTCCTTTATGGAGTCAGACTGAATGAAGACTAGTCACACAGGTCCCGCAAGCGAACTCTACTGGAGATGCAGACACAACTTGCAGACGAGGGCAAATGCATCTGCTACTCAAGGGATCAGAGTCCCATTCCCACCTTGACCTTTACGGTCGCATTAATCATCTCGGTCGCCATTG
The DNA here is from genome assembly GCA_003290165.1 of Berberis thunbergii. Taxonomy (NCBI): domain Eukaryota; kingdom Viridiplantae; phylum Streptophyta; class Magnoliopsida; order Ranunculales; family Berberidaceae; genus Berberis; species Berberis thunbergii. Next base: position 282,417 of record QNQO01008414.1, read on the forward strand.
CAAGGTGGGAAGTAAAGCGAGCTCTGGTTGACACAAGGAGCTCACTCAACGTCCTATTCTAAAATGTGTTCCACAGTATGGACCTCAAAGAGGAGAACCTGGCATCTTCTGATTACTCACTGATTGGATTCAGTGGGGAGAAATGCTTCCCAATCGAAAAGATAAAGTTAGCAATAGTGGCAAGGGAGCCGCAACTGAAAAAGGTTCTATTTTTGGACTTCATGGTGGTAGACGCACCGTCCACCTACAACCTTATTCTGGGAAGGCCATGGCTTCACCAGATGGAAGTAGTAGTCTCCACCCTTCACCAGTGCATTAAGTATATCGCTAGCAACTCTGAAGGAACAATACGTGGAGACCAACCTACGACACAAGGCTGCCATTATGCCGCACTAAAACAAATAGAATGTTCCTAAGTCCAACCAAATCCTGCGGAGCAACCTGAACCAGAGCCAGGCCTACTAAATACAAACGCATCACTTCACTCACAAGGGACCCCAATAGCGGTGGCTCGCTAATGAGAAATGGAATAGTCAAGCGATACATGAGCAATCTGCTCTTCAGCCTAGCGGAACGGAAAGACCAAGGCAAGCGGGAGGACAACCCCTCGACGTTTCACCGATGTGGAAATTAACTTCCCCACAAGGTTTACTCTTCAGTAGCCTCCGTGACTCAGGGAAGCTCAACAGTCCGCTGAAAATACCAACGATCCTCAAGGGCCATCTGAATTCACTTCAAGGTCAAGATCAATCTCTCTCCATCAACAGTTAGTTAATTTTAGTTGTTCATTTTCTTTTTTGTAGTCAATGTAGAGTTTTAGTTCCTACAAACTTATGTGGTTTGCAAACATTCAAGAAATAAAGAAAAAATTACGCAAACACACTCTATTGATTATTGGAAAGATGTAACAGCGGACACCCTGAGGCAGATACAAAAGACTACATACTACAAACATCTGAATCCGATGCGACATGGAGTAAGGACTCGCTTAGACAATCCAAATACTTAAGGAGATCAGAAGAATACGAAGAAACCCAAAATGAACTTCGCTCGACCCCTTCCTAAGATCAAGGACAAAGTGGCAGAAGGGGCTAAAAGCACAAAGCAGCCGACTGCTCTGTCGAATCACCCTAGGAAAGCGACCCGCCAAAACGATATAGACCTAACAACAGATGGTTGACTTCCTCAAATGGTGTCTTACCTCCTTGATGACTTCCTCAAATGGCTTCAGGCTTCCTGAAGGAGATAGAAGGCAGATGAAGACGGTCGCAAGTGACGAAACAATCAAGGTATCACAGTGTTGTCAAGCGAAAACACTTTTCCCATGCGCGAAACCCGGGGTGACTGAGAGATACCACCCCAAGAGCATCGCGCATCCACTAAAACATCGATCAGCCATAAGTTAGCAGTAGGAACCGCACAAACGCGGGCACAACGGCACAAGGTAATACCAAAGCTCCTCCATTGGGAGAAAGTGCATACTCCTTCTCCACAATATGCGTAGAAATTATGAGATCTCAGCAGATAAACTACGTGCCCACCCAAAACAGGTGACCATGTATAACATCGATTATCATCGTGTCTGATCAGAGAAAATGTCAGAACATTTGAAAACTCCAATGATGGAGATCTCCCTTCAGCCTTTGGAGAACTAAAAGCATTTTCTTCAAGCAAGAAGATTACAGGAGATACGCTTTGCAGAAGATAGTGCCTACAACGATTAAGGAACACCATTATATAGACATGATGGTTCACCAAACGGGCGCTTCAGCATTAACTGTCAGCATTGAATACAATATCGAAAACGAGGAGACGATGGTTCCCAAGGAAACTACGCGGAGCATGTTCATCCAATTAATGGTGTTGTATGCAACACCATCAATTGAGGGGGAGTAACCAATACTCAACTGTCTCGCAGCTTATGTCATACATGTGCTACCGCATGATCTACGTCATACACGTAGCACAATTTTTGCAAGAAACCCTAGCCCTTCCTCTACGGGCCTATGGGCTCGGCCTACTATGCCAACAATATTCTACCACATGCCTGGCACGCGATCACTAGAAATCCTAGTCAATTATGACACATGGATCAAACCTGCGGATCACTAGCTGATTTAAGGTAATTTGGTCCACACAATGCAGGATGATCGCGGACATAGGTTCGCATGCCCTCAAACAGGCGAAACCTCTCTCCAACCAGGTAAGCTTAGTAAGCCAAGGCTATTGACGGTGGCTTATGGTTCATCCTGACACCTAGTCTGTCTAGTGCGGATCCCGATGGTTTAGGAAGTGGGAGTCTAATTAGTGCTATCATGCCTGGTGATGACGACTCGCCAGGGATCATTGCCCTATCCGCGGTCAATGGTCGCTGAACCCGATCAAGTAAACAACCTAGCTGGTAAAGACTGGCAACAAAAGCTTCTGATCAAAGCACAGACCTGTAGCCCCCAATGCGTGGGCGTAGATGGTTCGAAAAGCGGGAACCTAGTCTGCGCCAAACTGATTATGATGGCTTGTTGCGAGACCACTGCTTTTCAGCCTGACCGCCAAATTACCAACCCTAAACCTGTAGCCCCCACTGTGTGGGGTATAAATGGTTTAGAAGGTGGGAGCCTAATCAGTCCCGAACTGATTTCGACGGCTTGCCACGAGACCACTGCTTTTCAGCCTAGCCGCCAAATTACCAACCCTGAACTTGTAGGCCCCAATGCGCAGGTGTAGATGGTTTAGAAGGTGTGAGCCTAGTTAGTCCCGAACTGAATCTGACAGCTTGCCATGGGACCACTGCTATTTAGCATGGCCGCCAAAAATCCCCAAATTTGTAGCTTGATGCGCACAAATGTAGATGGTTTGGAAAGTGGGAGTCTAGACAGTCCCGAACTGATTCTAATGACTTGCAATGGGGCTACTATTTTCAGCCTGGTGGCCGAACCATTTGTCTCGAACTTGTAGCCCCCACTGCGCGGGTATAAATGATTCGAAATGTGGGAGACTAGTCAGCCCTGAACTGATGTCGACGACTTGCCATGGGACTACTGCTCTTCAATATGGTCAACAAATCATTATTCCCCGAACCTATAGTCCACCCTGTTAGAACATAGATGGCTTGGAAGGTGGGGGCTCTAAGTAGCTCGACACGCGAACACCGCTATTTTCCGAATCAACATCCACAAGATAAATCACAGCTCAGCCAGCGTCCTCAAGCTCAAATGAGCTGGCATTCTATTATCAGCAAAGGCCACTCAAGCCAACATATCAATCGTTCAGCTAATGCGTGGACAGGTACTACATGGAATGTCAACCCGAGCTCACGATGTCTGGCTTGCTACAAACGGTCTAACGCGTATGCTCGACCATCATAACTCGCCTGTGATAGTGGTTGCAGCTGACAAATCAGACAAGCCAGATAAGCCCTTAGGAGCTTACCTTAAGAACTGGATACAACCCGGGTAACACAACCCACGGCTAAACTGCCTGTGACATGCCCACTGTTGGACATAACTATGCAACAACAACTCTGAATCACTCACAACCCAAATGGTCAAGCTCTCGACTGCAAACAGACCACTCGACTTCCTATTGATCCAACTAGCTTATGCCAAAGTAAGATGACAATGTGAAACGAAGAACACAAAATAGGGACAACAAACACCAAACAAATATACATAATGCATTTCAGATAAAACTATTTTCATTAACAGTCAGAACAAAATGGGTACAAGTATACAAAGTTTACTCCTTATCAGGAGAAGGTAAAGAAACAAAAGAGCTAAGCTTAACGGAGGAATGAGCAGAGGTCACGTCCATACGTGCCACAACCTGAGCATCAAGGTCCTAACCGACCTCTTCGTCCGATGACGCAAAGGAAATGAACAAGTCTGCATACAACATCTTTTTATAGTGGCCAAGATCCCATTCCTAATGCTTCTCCTTCATCAGCACCATCAACTCTAGCCTGCCATGTATAATCCAACGGAACTTGCACTTGCTTTGTTCCTGCAAAAGCTCTTCCTCGCACGCCTTTGTATCAGCAAGTTCACACTCCAACAGCTCCAACTTGGTAGTCAGTGCATCAGCCTAAGGCTACTTTGTAGCCAAACTACTCTTCACAACACTAAGCTCATGCTTCTCTAATTCGAGCTGGCCTTCGACCTTCCTCTCTTTCTGAGCGTTGAATTCCACATCGGTCTTTATTGGCTACTTCTGAGCAGCCTAGTCAGCATCCTTGAAAGCATTCTCTTCAGCGAGAGACTATAGTGCAATATTTGTTTCAGTCGTAGCTTCCTGCACGACCTCCATGTCTTGGCAAATACGATCCAACTCCTGCTTGAGTCTGTCATTTGCAGACACTACCTCCGCTAGATCACGCTCAAGGGTCTCCAAACGAAGCATATTCCAGAATATGTATCACATATGGAGACTTGCACTTATAGAATACTCTCGGAACAGAAACTATCTCCCGCATAACTAGGAGCACATGGCTAACAACGAAACTTCCCTCCACAACACGACTCCTAATTAGATGAGGATCTCCACACAGGTCTCCTTCCCTAAACTACCCCATCGATGACCTGGTTGAACCAAGAATCCTACACTATAAATAAGGCATGAGGTTGGTAAGCTAAGGTATATTACAAATTTCTTGTTTATAGCATTACACCTTTCTCAGATACCTCTCTAGCTTTTGTATCAAAGTGTCATTGGCTACCACAACGGTGGTTCGGGGCTAACATGTGTTTCTTGTGCAGGTCAGAAGGTTTGCAGGTAAAGGTCATGGCATGGAGCAGAAAATGACTGCATCAGTAATGATGAAGCTTTGCGCGACAGACTAGACCTCCTTGAGGAAAAGAGAGATGAGGCTTCCGCCATGATAGCCCTCCCTACCATAAGAGAATGGCTTAGTACTACAATAAAAAAGTCAAGCCACAAGAGTTCAAAGTTAGAGACTGGGTACTCAACAAATCACTAAGAAACCACACGTAGATAAGTTGAACCCGAGTTGGGAAGGGCCCTATAAAGTGACTAAGATCAACAGGCCAGGAACATATTGGTTAGGAAACAAGAATGGTGAAGGCCTTAAGTAGCCATGTAATGTAAATCACATAAAGAAATATTATCAATAAAAGGTATATGCTTTTACTAAAATTCCACTGATGTCCATCAAATCTAGATTGGTATCTAGTTAATATGTTACAATCTGATTTAAGCATCAGACCCAGCGATTCGATCTTCATGTTGAACCACTATGCGAGTAAAATAAGTCAAGACACCCAAGTCAGACTTATACACCCAAGGCCATTGGATCATTGTCCAACCATAGACGATGGTGGCCAAACTTGACCAAAGTTTATTTAGCTCATGAAGACTAATGAAGACAACTTTTGGTATGCTCTAACTCCTAGTCCACCAAGAATGGATAAAGATGGCTTAGAAAGTGAGAGTCCGGTCAGAGCTCATGAATCCTGATCAAGATGGCTTTGTAAGGGATCATTTTCCAACCATAGACAATGGCCGAACTTGACTAAAGTCTAGGCAGCTCGTGAAGACTGATGAAGAAAACTTTCAGTCCACTCTAACGCCTAGTCCGTAAAGAACAGATAAATATGGCTTAGAAATTGAGAATCTAATCAAAGCTCATGAAGCCTGATCAAGATGGCTAGCCAGTGATCATTGTCCAACCATAGACAATGGTTGCCAACTTGACCAAAGTCTAGTAAGCTCATGAAGACTGATGAATACAACGTTTGGTTAGCTCTAACGCCTAGTCTGCCAAGAAAGGATAAAGATGGCTTAGAAAGTGGGGATCTAGTCAAAGCTCATGAAACATGATCAAAATGGCTTGCCATGATTCATTGTTCAACAATAGACAATGGCGGCCGAACTTGACCAAAGTTTAGTCACCGCATAAAGACAACTTTTGGTTCACTTTATTGCCTAGTCTGCCAAGAACAAATTAGGATGGCTTAGAAAGTGGAGTCTAGTCAGAGCTCAAGCCTGATTAAGATGACTTGCCAGGAGTCATTGTCCAACCATAGATAATGGTGGCCTAACTTGATCAAAGTTTAGTCAGCTCGTGAAGACAACTTTTGGTCCGCTATAATGCCAAGCAGTGTTCTAAAAATCGCTAGGCGCTGGGCGAGCGGCGAGCAGGTGCCTAGCGCCCAGGGGCCTAGGCGGGCGCCTAGGCGGCACCTAGGCGGTCTTAGGTTTTTTATTATTACTTTAATAATTTATAAAAGTTAAGCATAATACATTATCAATTACATCCAATTTAATGCCAGTATACATATGCAAAATTTAAAAACATGAAAAATTACCAATAGTGAACAAAATTTATTAAAACTCAAATGACTGAAGTTGGTCATGATGGGTACTTTATATAAATTTGAATGTGTACTCTTTTATTTTTCTTCAAATTGCATAAATAACCTCAGTTATATTTGATAAAATCTACATTAGTAAAATTGGTACCGACAGATCATTCGAGAATTCCATTAAGTAATCATCATTTGCTACATTTAGACATATACTGAATAAAAAATAATTAAATAGTTTATTATTAAAAAGTAGGAAATAAAATAAAATAAGAACACAATTAACCATATTAAAATTTTTAAAAAAATTTTAAAAAATAAAAATCGCCCAGACCGCCTAGAGTCCGCCTAGACCCCGCCTAGGCCGCCCAGACCCGCCTAGACCCGCCCAGACCAGACAGCCCGCCCAGCCATTAATCTGGGCGGTTTTCCACCTTCTAGCGCCTAGGCGGCCGCCTAGACCGATTTTTAGAACATTGATGCCAAGTCTGCCAAGAATGGATAAAAATGACTTAGAAAGTAGGAGTCTAGTCAGAGCTAATGGAGCCTAATCAAGATGGTTTGCCAGGGATCATTGTGCAACCATAGACAATGGTGGCCAAACTTGACCAAAGTTTAGTCAGCTCATGAAGACTGATGAAGACAACTTTTGGTTAGCTCCAACGCTTAGTCCGCTAAGAACGAATAAAGATAGCGTAGAAAGTGGAAGTCTAGTCGGAGATCACGAAGCCTGATCAAGATGACTTGCTAGGGATCATTGTCCAACCATAGACAATGGTGGTCAAACTTGACCAAAGTTTAATCAGCCCGTAATGGCTGATGAAGACAATTTTTGGTTTGCGCTACAACCTAGTCCGCCAAAAGCATATTAAGGTGTCCTAAAGAATAAAAAATGTGATTGACTTATCAAGGTTTGGCCAAGACAACTCATGGACCTCCTACAATCTCCAGACTTGGTAAAAATTGCATGTCTAAAAAACCAACATCATGGCAAGACAAAACACAGAGAAGATTTTGCAGAAGAAGTGTGAGACCCTGAGTGGGCGGACCTGAGGTGAGGGTGAGGGTTGGAGCTCAACAGGCCCAAGATGCCCAACAGGCCCAATAGGCTGAGAGAGGTTGGACGAGCTACAAGGGGAATCATAGTCTCATATCGCTTGGGTAGGGGAAGAGGATGATCCTTATATGTGCGGGGTCAACTCCCCATTGTATCGACGCGTTTTAAAGTCGTGAGGGTCGGATGGTAGCCCAAAGCGGACAATATCGGTACAGTGCGGGAGGGGGTCGTCAAAGTTTGATATGAAAGCCTGAGTCCTGACCCAGCCGGAAGTATGCCACGTGGAGGTGGGCCTTCGAGTAACGTGGATGTTGTGCATGTGTGGCTAACGAGGACGTTGGGCCTTAACGGGAGTGGATTGTGACTGAGTGGGCGGACCTGAGGTGAGGGTGAGGGGGGTTGGAGCCCAACAGGCCCAATAGGTCGATAGAGGCTGAACGAGCTACAAGGGGAATCATAGTCCCATATCGCCTGGGTAGGGAAGGAGGATGATCCTTATATGTGCGGGGTCAGCTCCCCATTGTATCGACACGTTTTAAAGTCGTGAGGGCTGAATGGTAGCCCAAAGCGAACAGTATCGGTACAGTGCGGGAGGGAGGTCGTCACAAGAAGTCAAGAAAATACAAGTACAAACGGTTACTTAAAAAAATTCTCTTTCATTAATGATTCAAAAAGTAAAACCTTGGAGAGTCAGTGTTAATGGTTGGGAGGCCAGATAGACTATGGATCATCCTCTGAAGGCACCGAGTTAGAAGCTTCTTCTTTGTCGAACTTCGAATAAGCGACTCTTTTGTAATAAGTGAAGTCAAGCTCAGAGTGCTCGTCTTCAATCAGCCCTAGCAGCTCCAGCCTATCCTTGATGACCTGGGTGAAATCCAAAGTCACTTGAACTTCCCGCAGCTTCTGTTCGCGGGCTTCAGATTTCGCCAAACTCTTATCCACCTTTTCCAGCCTGGCCGCAAGCGTAACTGCCTTAGATTGTTCCACTACCAATTGCTGCCTCACCGGGCTGATCTCATCTAGCGCAGAAGCGGCTTGATCACCCGCTTCTCGGACACGATGAAGGCCATCAACAACTCCGGATTCAAGCTTCTTGCATAAGGTATTCCATTCCGACTCATTTTGTTCCCTTTCCGCAGCCTGAGTTCACAAATCACCTTGTGCCTTATCCACCACCTCTCAAACACGCCTCAACTCCTCCTAAGTGTGCCCCAACATAGACTCGACGCCACTCATGGTGGATCAAACATTAGTCAGGTTCTCCTTAGCGGACACCCACCAAGCAAGCCCGGGAAGACTCCAGCTCGACTTTTGCAACTTCCAGCTTGGCTTCAAAATTAGCCCGCGTGGCCCGCAAATTGGACTTAGAATTCGTCCCAACACCAGACACTTTCAGCTGCACATTCAAGGACTCAATTTGATAAAGTGCATCAAAATACGACTTCTACAAGTTAGCAAAAGTCATTTCCATGGCATACACTCTATTACACGCAGACTCCACTTCGGTCCCAACAATTAGGGTTCAACAAATAATCAACCAAACCGATTAAACTGACCAATTTGATTGGTTCGATTTAAGTTCGGTTCAGTTTCAGTTTTAAAATCAGTTCGATTTTCGGTTTCTATGTAATTTTGACCAACAAACCCAAACCGACCTAATATATATAATAAATACTATATATTTTATATAAAAATAATATAACATGTTTAAAATGGTCAGTCAGTTCAGTTTTATTTCGGTTTTAATTGGTTCGATTCGATTACGGTTAGCATAAATTAGAATCGATTTCAGTTGCGGTTCGATTTTGTTAATGGTCGATTCGGATTCAGATTGAAAATTTTGAAACGATTTAGGTGAAAAATTGAACCGTCGGTTCGGTTTTCAACCCTACCAACAAGGGCAACTTGATTAAGCAAAGCCATCCCTAGTATCAAATGCCTCTGGCCCTTATCGACACACTCCTCCATCATCACCTCAGCGGACACCGGCTCCTAATAGTTCATCCACTCATACCATTTGCGGATCTTCCACTCTGAAACGACTGGAGCATCTACTTTTAGATGACAGTTTTGCGCACTTGACTCCGACCAAGAAGACTGATTTGGGCAACAGGATGCAGCTCACTTTGATCCAAGAATAAGCTTGTTCCACCCTTAGAACTCAGCACAGTGCCAGGGACCTTCTTTGAGGATTTATGTTTTCCAACCAAAGCCTTTTTCGCTTGAGGCTCAGCCTGATGTCCTGTATCAGGGTCTGTGGGTGGGAAAGAGGGAGGAAAACCATTCCCTGGAGCGGTGACTTCAGTAAAACGGGAAAGAGGAATTTCAGCAACTTCGGTGGCGGGATCAGTATTCAAGGATCAGTCAGATTGAGGAGCTTAGATATCTCTAGCGCTCAGTTGACTGACACCACCAGTGCCTGCTAGCTTCGAACGATCACCCTCTAAGTCAATGACGAGAGTAGGAAATTCGGGCAAAACACCTTGCTCCTCCAAAACCATCTCCTTGGCGGACTGAGCCTGCCCCAACTCCACAATAGTCACCTCTGCCTCTAGAGGAACCAGTAGTTGAAAAGAGGGAGCGACCTTAGAATTAGCTCGCTTCCTCTTCGACCAAGCGATAGGCGGCAAAACTGCTTCCAACTCTGCCTTCATAGTTGGACTGGGCATTGTCAGCTTCATTTTCTTTGAAGGATGACCGCAGGTCTCTTTGGTCGACGTTCTGAAAAGACTGGGCCCCTCATGAAAATTTTCGAATAGCCCACTCCGCACGTTGTTGCTCGACTGCATAACGTCTTCGATGGGCATAAAAGCCAAATTGTTGAACTTTGTCATTATTGACTCCTCCTCCTCAAAGAGCACCCCAGAAATTTCTCTGCAGAAAGATATGCAACATCCATAATGATCGGACAAGAAAAAAAGGGAAACAATATGCTTATTGTTATCCAATCTGAAACTTCTTGCAAGCGGACGACCTTCCATCTTAAAATACGGAGAGTCTGAATAAGCCAGAAAACATTGTTTTTGCCAGAACTTGAAATCGTCTGACAGTGAACCCTGACAAACTAGCGTACTAAGCTGGCAAACCTCGTGAGCGTGCAAACGAGGAGAAGTCAACAGATGGATCACCTTTGGAGTCACTTGAAGGTCAACGTCCTTTGCCCTAATGAGAACGACGATGAAGGTTTTGTACCCGTTCTAAACCATCTAAGCGGGCGGATTGCGCAGATACACCAGAAAAAGGCCAGATATCTTCTAGGATGAGGAAGCGGAGACCTGATTGAAACATGCCCCTATGCAAGGCAATGAATCCTTTTGGAACCCAGGTCCTCAAGAATTCGGTATTTATCTTGGAGACCAACCAAACTAGTTTTATCGACCAACCTATCAATGAAAATTCATAGCAAGATAGGGACAACTTCTGGGCGGGATTAAGTTCACTCCTATCTGCCATTGAAGAAGGTACGAACTTTCAATTACACTTGGGAAAACATAAGCAAAAATGTGAAGCAAGAGAGCAAAACGAAGTTTTAGAGAAATTGCGGAAGTAAAGAAACTCAACTCTGCAGAGAATGAAGCTTAAATAGAAGCGATGATTTGCGCCCTTTATAAGCAGCCGCTTGCTCAGTTAATGATGTGCGCCGCTCAAGAAGACGTTTCAAACTCAATTGTCACGACTGTACAGTTTCCTCATGAAGTGACTTAGTGGACTGGCAAACTGGCCTACTAACTCGGTGGGGGGGGGGGAGCAGCTGATGATACACTAAATCGTCGAGTAATCAGCACCGTACACGTGTCATGATGATCCGTCAACAAAGTAAAACATGCCTAGATGAGCGCCCAATCTAGATTACTCCAAGCCCACTGTGGTGGTACCAGGAGGTTGGAGCCAATCAACAAGGTCCCTATTAAGCCCATAAGTAATATGGTCAAGTTCAATACTCGTAAAACCAAATATGACAAGTATCGAGGAGTTTGACCTAAGACGGGCAGGCCAACAACAAGTTGGCTCCTATCAGGAAACAAATACTAGAGTATAAGTTGTGCATGGACAACTCTCAATGGATAAAGGATCTCTATCAAGATATTTTCCCTAAATCACGCCACCAAAGGCATAGCCAAACAAAGATTCTCGCATGATAAATATGACACAAGGTTGAAGAACAAAGGTACACTACAAAATACAATTACAAGCATTACACATTTTTCAAGTCTTGTTTAACTTAAGCATCGGAGTGTCATTGGCCACCAACGGTAGTCTTTGGTTCACGTGTGTTTCTTATGCAGGTCAAGATCAAGGAAAACGAAAATTGATCCATCGCCCTTCCTTCATACTAAAATACTTTGCAAATTAAACATCGGAGAAGAACAATTTTGGTAGACAGTGTCTGTTTTTCTTGTGTTCTACAATGTGATAGTATAATGCCAAACTCTTGCACGGTTCGGCTACGGTAAGGAGGAAATGTAATTTTATTTACCATTTAGAAACCCAATAATTCATGGACTTCATATTATCAGGAGATGTCATGGGCTAAATAACCACTGGGATGGTCCTTGGATTTGGGAAAGGAATTATCCTTCACGCAACTGGTAGCTTGGTAAGCTTTTGAAGGAATTCCTCGCTCTCTTTTCCAGCAGAAGTTCTTGTTATTGTAGATCAGTTTTTGTCAAAGGAGTTTCTAGTCAAGTAATTACTGCTCCCTAACACCGTGGAATAGAGACTGGCTAGTTCAATATTTACACAAAAAAACATATAAAAACTTAATTGCCTGGTACTCAGCCCTCCAACAGGATACACCAACACAAGCTGCTGATTGTATCCTTGAAATTATGTAGAACCAGAATGATTTTTTCTTGACCAGATCAAGTCTTACTAGAAATTGCTCCATAGTTTTATGATCTGGTCCAACTAGAACAATCAATAACATTTCATCAGAATACATCCTATCATTCTGCCTTATAGTCCCTACACTTATTATGATGAATAGGAAACTATAATCTACTTCAGTTGGAAAAGTTTAAGGCAAAAAAAGAGGTATACGTAGAATATCATTAGCATAAAGCATTCCAAAAGTAGGAAATATTATCACATAGACACTTTTATATAAAAACTGGAAGCTCACAGCGGTCTTACTCAGTAGCTTCAGAGGAGTAGACAAAATCTATCAAGGCAGCAAACAATACCTCAGCTTTCTGTGGTTCATACAGTTCAATACCATGGTACCCTTCTTTTTCATTGTCATCAAACCAACGCACAACATGCACACCTTTCCTCTCCAACATCCTCACAAACTCCATCTGATGATCCATCAGTGGGTCCCCACTACGCACACTCACAAAACAACGCTTAATTAATCCATTCTTCTTGTCATCATCACCATGGATCATTGGATTGCAGTACTTGTGATCACGATCAACCCTTCTTGGCAAAGCCAACTCCCACATCATATCACTCATTGATAATGGCAAGATCTTATCATCGACCAACCTCAGCTCTGATTTAGTCCTTTGAGTCCCACCAAAAAATGGTTGATTTAATATGAGCCCTCTGATCTTCAGGGGCTCAATATCCAAACCTAATGCCTGCAGACCTGCATGGTACACAATGTTTCCCCCAGAACTACATCCCATCAGAAAACATTTGGAAAAGTCGCCAAACTCCCTCAACAATGGCTCACCATTTAAATTCAAAGCTTGATCTCTCACCCAATTAATAGCTTGCACTGCATCATTGTAGGCTGCAGGGAGTCGACTTTCGGGTGCTAAACGGTACTCAACAGAGAGAATCAAAGCAGGTAGTTTATTAGCTAAGGATGTACAGAAGTCATGAAAAATGGTTTGGGCTGCACTGCACAAAATGAATCCACCTCCATGAAAATAAAGTATAATTGGGAGCTTATCACCATTAGTAATTCGTGGTGATTCAATGGGTTTGAAAAGCCTCAACCAAGTTTTATGAGCAGTGTTTAGGGGTATGTCTTGGATGATAGATTGATCATCCTCATATCTACAAGTAGGGGATACGAGTCTAGAGAGTGTATCGTCCGAATTGTTAACAAGGCCGAGAAGGTTGTAAGGGTTTATGGGTGTTTGGGACTGAGATTGATCTACAACCATTTTCAACACTGTACTCAAGGAATAGGTTGCTCGTGGAGTGGTGGGAATGAATCACTCATACACAGATTATATATAGAATGTTGCAAAGTAATTTGAATTGATTAAGTCAATTAACAAAGAGAAATAAGTGTCACGTGTGGTTGTGTGCCAACCAACCAACACTACTACAATGACAATCCACTTACATGGTCAGTTTTATTGTTTTAATATGCATTTCTTCCTGGATGAAAACAACATTTTTTTTAAAGTAAATAACATCACTGGAGTCATCTGCGGATATAATAATGTTGAATCCTTATATATCCACAGATTATCCGAACGCGTGTGTATGCCTTTAGTTAGCCACAGATTATCCGAACGTGTGTGTATGCCTTTAGTTAGATAAAGGATTCAATATTATTATATCCACGGGATGACTCGAGATATATATATATATATTTTTCAATCTAAATATGTGTTGACATTGATTTGAAAATAATGGGGGACTTGTCATCTGGACTTTGTATTTATTTTATCAGAAAATGAGATATTTAATATTACCGATGTGATGAAAGTTGGATTTACTTTTAATCCGAATATGTGGCGCCGCTAGTAGAAGGGTTACTGTGATTGTTGTGAGTTGAGGGTCTGTAGAGTGTTACATATATTCTGATAGTCTCTTGATATTTGATCAGAATTTAGTGAGTTTTGTTATTGTAGATCTTCTTTTAAAAAATGAAACATGTCGTTCCCCACGGACCGCACCAAATTGATGCGTCCAAATTTCGTCCTCTTGTAAATTTGACCTGCAAAACAGATGCTAAACTGCCAAGGACCACCGTTTTGGTGGTCGAAGACACTCCGATGCTAAAGTCAACAACTCTGTTGGAGAACGAAATAAATCTGAACAAAACTCAGTTAGAGTTGCAAACCTTTGTCGATTGTTCCATTTACCTTATATAATGGTCGTGGTTAATTATCTGTGTAACTTAAGAATGTGAGGTGCAACGAGGGAGATGGTCTTCGTAACAGACTCGTCCTTTATGAAGACATGCTCGTGGAAGCGTAACGCCCTCCACAACTATTTTCTTACATATACAACGTTTCTCTTCTTTATGAGAGAACACACTTGGGCCTAAATTTTGGCCTTAGTTATGACTTCTTCTAACGGATCATGTTTGGGCTCTTATTATTGGTGTTGCTCTATGTGGGCTTTATGAGATGGCTTTGTCTTGGAATACCTAATCCTTGTGATTGGCTATTTCTACCACGTGTACGACAATGATGATGGTCTCTAGTTTGATGCATCATCAAAGTCAATTAAACAAAGAGAAATGAGTGTCATGTATGTTTGTGCGCCCCCAATTCTAGGCAGTGAGCTTTTATAGCTACTTTTTAGTCAGGTTTTAGGCATTTTACACTTCAACCCCTTCTATAGATAATGTTTGTGATCGTGTTTTAAAGAGAATGAATAAAAGTGTAAAAACACCCAAACCTGACCAAAAAATAGCTTTAAAGCCTGACTGCCTAAACAAACTCTTATGTGCCAACTAACCAACACTACTATAATCCAACTTGAATTCAGACATGGAGATCCTGGAATCCTTTGTTCTAATACATGGTCAGTTTATTGTTGTAATATGCATTTCTTCCTGGATGAAAACATCATTTTTTTTAGTAAATAGCATAGCTTGAGTCATGTGTGATAGAATGATGTTGAATCCTTATCTAACCAAAGGCTCCTAAACATTTTCTTTTTTCAATCTGAATGTGTTGTCATTGACCTGAAAATAACGGGGGACTTATCATCTGGACTTTGTATTTTTTTTTCAATGGAAAACGAGATTTTTAATATTACCGACATGATGAAAGTTGGATTTACCCTATGGTTACAGGTTACCAACTCACATTTTGACTTTGTACATATCTAGTTGAGGAACTAATAAAATGTTTTTTGTTACACATGATTTTTTTGGTTATCTGTAATTATCCTTGCGTGGTCCATTGTATTACTTATATGTGTTTCCATTTTCCCCTTTCATTATCACTTTAAGTTGGGGTTTGTCTACACAGCGAGGAAACGGGCGAGAGAAGGGTGCAGTCGTTCATCCCCTCGAGATGTGCAAAAGCGCATCGAGATACACATTTGTTCTCATCTCGAGGGGGATGAACGGCTTCTCCTCCCTCCCTCGCCCGTTTCCTCGCTCCTTTCCTCGTCATTTAGAATTTCCCCTTTAAGTTGTCACCCACAATTTTCTACTTTTCTTAGTTTTCAAGTAAAATAGTAAAAGTTAATTGATTTGTTTGATAAGAATTGGATAAATAGGGGAGAATTATTTTGGAGAAACAAATGAGATAGGAACTCAAAATTTTCCACCTTGCTTCTCTTCTCCCAAGGAAAATAAATCTTATCTTGAAATTGAAAGATGATCAAAAATTTTTGGCACTCAAAGCAAGAAAAACATTTGTGAACTACTCAACACTTGTGTCACTAAAATTTTCAACTCTTCCAATCTTGAACTTGATACCCATATTTTCAATCTTTTTGAACCGGTTATTCTGGATGATTATAATATTTCCCTCCTCATCATACCTGATTCCTCTAAGGGTGTGTTTGGTTGCATGGAATCCAATGTCATGGGAATCCATTAGGGGACCCCTACATTTTAGGCTAAATTGATATATCACTCCACATCTATCATTTGATTTTGTGATAAATGGTGGGAATGGAAGTCCCATGAACATGAAAATCTCACTCCTTGGTCCCCCAAGGCATGTGATTCCCATGTTTATGAGACTTTCATTCCCACCATTGATCACAAAACCAAATTGTGGATGTGGAGTGATACATCAATTTAGCCTAAAATGTAGGGGTCTCCTCATGGATTCCCATTGCATAGAATTCCATGCAACCAAACACACCCTAAGATTCATGATGTCATTATGGCCATGGGAAGCAATGTCCCCTACGGCTATCATGTATTTTTCTTTCAGAATTGCTACTAGGATATTGTGGGAAAGGATGTGATATTTCTCTTTTAATTGTTGGGATACTAGGGTGTTACCCATGCCTTTGACACTCAAACAATTTGATGGGGTTGAAAATTTTCAGCTTTGGACATGAGTATTTCACAATATAAAAATGTATAAATTTGAAATTGCATAAATGGAAAATACTCAAAAAAACTCAATTGTAAATTTATGTGTACAAATCAAAATATATTTAGTAAAAAAATAAAAATAAATAAACTTATACTTGAAAGATGAGAAATTCAAAGTTGGAGAGATGAAAAAGTGTAAACTTAGGGTTAAGCGAAATTGAAAAATGTGAAATTGAAAGAGTGTAAGAGATATTGAAAAGCATTAGATTTTTTTAATAGTAAAATATTTTTTAAATTTTTTAGCGCTTGAATTGATCATTGAATTTGTAAGAATTCGAATTCTTTTTTTATATATATATTCATAATTTTAGCGCTTGTATTGATGGTTGGTTTTGTAGGAAAGATATACAAAAGTGCAATTCAATGATACCAAGTTTACCGAAATTCGACAACTATGTAGATAGTTATGATAATTTTCATTTTGAAAAAAAAATACTTTATCTCTCTGCCACATGTACATTCCACCATCTTTCTTCACAATTTTTCATTATGTTTGTTCTTATACAAGTTTTATATTTACAAATATATTATCGTAGAAAATGAATCTCAACCATCAACACATTACCCAACTTTCAGCCTCAGCAATCATTTATCTCCAATCCTTATGATTTGACTTTGTCCCAGTCAATAATGAATAGTAAAACACTTATGTAAATTGTAACATAGACTAGAGTATGCCCCGTGCCATTGGCACTACATATAATTTTATTTTTGCTAAATATTTTGTACTAAACACCTCTTTTACTATCCCCATTTTAGCTCTGAATCGGTATTGAAGTGTAAGCTTATTTTAAGGTAAATACATATATTATAAATTTTAAATTTAGACTCAATCAAATTTGAATCAATTGGGAAAAAATTTAAACGCCGAGAATGAGTTTTCCCCCAATCTTTGAATTCGCCAAAATATGAAGTTTAGAGTTTTTGTTTAAATGTGCATTAAGAAACCCGACTCATTTTTTTTGTATGATCGCCCCTATCATTGCTTTGAAAATATTAAAAACGTGAAATATTTTATATGTTTTTAATTATAGAGTATATACTTTTAAAACTTTAGCGCTCGTGTTGATCAATGATTTTGTTGGAAAGATCTTAAAAATGTATTTCAACGATATTAACTTTACCAAAATTCGATAACGATTTAGATAGTTATGATAATTTTCATTTTGCTAAAATCAAAACAAAATATTTTCTCTCTCCGCCACATGTACATTTCGCCAACTTTTTTCCAAAGTTTTTCATTATTTTTGCCCTTTTACATTTTTTATATTTACAAATATGCCATCATGGGAAATGAATCTCAACCCTCAAATTCAATACATTTCCCAACTTTTAATCTTAACCATCTTTTATCTCTAATTCTTTCGATTTGTCTTTATCTAAGTCAGTAATGAATAGTAAAACACCACTATGAATTGTAATATAGGGGGTGTATTGTATATGGATTCTTATGGAATTGATAAATAATTTGAAAAGTCCACGGACTCTTTAAATTGTCCACAGACTCTTTAAATTGTCCACGGACTTCTACTGATTTCTTAAATCCATAGACTTTTGCTACAGACTTTCTAGAGATTTATGAAAATCCACGGACTTTGTATGAACGACTTTTACAAATTTCTAATTATTTGCAAGATAAAAAAGAAGTTGGTAAATAGTGATGAAACAAAAAAAACGTCCATAAAATAAAGATACATGTGCTAAAAAAACTAGAAATAGAAAAGGTCATTAATTAGCATCTTTAAAATAAGAAGTAAACGTCCATAAAATTGTATATGATCATTTTTCTCCTTCATGATTATGGTCATTTTCTTCATTATCATTGTTAGCAACGTTGATGTTTGCTTGAGCTGCTGCCCACATTTGATTAGCAATACTCATTCTCCATTGATTAGCATTTTCTCTAATGACTCGGAGAAGCTCATGTTGGCATCACAAACGGGCCTAACTAAGAATCAAGTAATCTTTACGCATACCCATTTCTTTATCCAACATTCTTTTCCAATCATGTTGATCTTAGTAGTACATTATGGCGTCTAATTGCTGTTTCAGGTTTCCAGTTGGTTAATCAATGCCCGGGTACGACTGTGGAAGCCTATGATTGAAGAGATGTACAAAGAGGAGTTTGCAGAGTCTTCCAAGGATTTGAATCAACTCGAAAACAGACTTTCAAATCATGCAAGAAAGTAAAGAAGATTGGAAATGGAAGAAAGAGTTGATTGTAACTTATGAAGTAATTTTTTCAGCCTAAATGTAAAGGAAGGACAGTGTCACTCAAGAATGTATATCCACAATGTCAAACAATGTAGTCTAGGAAGTCTAGAAAAATCGAAGACAAACCATGATCAATCATCCAGCGATGTCTGTACAGCAATCAAGTCAAGTCATTTTCATGTAACATCACTGTTACCTGTAAACTACGGAATTTCAACAGTTACATCAATCCACAAGGAATTTATCTTGGTTTCTAACGTGAATCTACCAGAACTTGAACTAGACTAGCTCAACTTTAACGATGTCATTGGGATCAGTTTGAGCTAGGAATTAATACTAAAAACCTGGATTGGGCTTGTTCTGAGTATAAACATAAAATTTCTTGATTAAAGTTAGCCTCAGGGTTTCAACCTATGCGTCATTTGAAGTGGCACCTTAATAATGCTCATCAAGAAAATGTCTCTGGATTGGATGAGGTTTGCAGTTGGGATTGAGTTAGAAAAACTGCCTTAATAATAGCTCGTGTTCCGATTCCTCTGCCCCATACAATCCAGTACAAGTACACAAAGGCACAATATTTCTTAATGGAGTATCGACTTGAAAAAATCGCAACCAAAGTAGGAAGGTATATATTTATGTTTGCCTGACAGTTCATTTGATGACTGCCGGTGCAAGACATGTGTAACCAAAGTGTGACAATAGGTTCACAAACATCATCACCAATTTTATTATGTCATCATGATAAATCAAAGAATCCTTTTACCATACAACAAAAAGATGTTACCATTATGATAGCATACATATTTTAATTTAATCCAAACCCTAACACAACTTATAAACCCTAATAATTTAATTCAAACCCTAATCCAAAATCATCAATGATGCAACTATGAACACTATGCAAAGATAGAAAAAGAATTGAGAAAACAAGAGGATGAAAATCAACCTCTTCATGGGTGGCACAAGGAAGAACTTTGAGAGACTTTTTTTTCACGTTGAAATCTTTGATACGGAGGCTGGCAAACTATTGAACTTTGTTATTTATACCTAACACTACAAAGTCCATGAGAATCCATGAGTTTCCAAATCCATAAATATGAATGATATTTTGAATACCCTAAAACTTTTGTGGAGTTTTTGAAATCCATATTGAATACCCCTGGACTTTGTGGATTTCAGAAAGACTTTTTAAAATCCTGATTGAATACCCCTAGACTTTTGTGGACTTTTTAAAATCCAAATTGAATACACTTGGATTTTCAGAATCCATGGAATTTATTAAATTGCCCACAAAATCCAGATACAATACACCCCCCATAGATTGTGAAAAATGATATGATAGAGGTGGGGCCAAAACTTTTTTTTATCACTAAGAAGATAGATCATAAACTCAAGAAACTTTTGTTGCTCTCCTTCAAAAAGTGCCAAATACTAACTCACCTTACCAGTTTAGACCTATGATTTATATAATAGGATCTATAAAATGATTTCCAGAATATTAGCTAATATGAAGTGATGTCACGCCCCGATTTTCGAGAAAAACGAAATCCTAAAATCCACGTAGGATTATCCGTTTCCCCAAAACTCGGGACGTGAAATTCAATAACAACAGAAACATTTAGCAGCAATGACAAAAATATAGTTTAGAAAATAGAAAAAACTAAAATTTATAATAAATCTCTAACCATGAAAAACTGACGTCGCTAGCCCCACTAGCGGAACTCCCGTAATGCTGCTCAAAAGTCTCTAAACCTGAAAAGCTAATTGGCTACATTCCCAAAGGAATGTACCCAAGAAGCAAAAGCTCACTTGGGTCAGCAATAAAGCTGGTGTGAGAAATCTTCATCCCAAAAATCAATAAAATCGCACGTGATAAACATCAAGTGAAACACAAACAACAAACCATCACACCAATAGGTAGTTCCTCAACGAGGCAAAGGTGTGATGCAAGAAAAACACAGTCCAAAGAATTTAGTTCCTCTACGAGGCAATCATATCATCATTCTAACATGTAAATATGCATTTACCTGTACTTACCCTATAGGAGTTGACTATGGCAAGTCGGACCTGCAGAAATATTAGTGGACTTGCCATCCTGCATAAAAAGAATTAGAAACAATGCAACGTCATTTATTCTTTTTATTTGCATTAGGTTCATCTTTTTAACGGATTGATCACTTAGACGATACCACATTCGCACCACCTCCCTGCCGAACATACATGCCCGCATGCCTCTCTCATATAAAGGAGGACTACTCCGTCATCCATGCCTAAGTGGGGACATCACATACAGGCATGCATCGCGGATACCCCTAACTATATGAGTACCAAAAGCCACCCTTGGGCTATCAATGCGCATAAACTCACGTCACATTTTTTTACGGATAAATATCAAAGCCTATTTTAGGCATACAATCCACCACATTTCCGCAAGACTAACCCGAAGGTTATTTTAGTTTCTCTAGTAAGAAATGGGTGCCCCAACTCCGCAAGGTTTCTCTAGTAAGAGAGGGGAAATAATAAACCAAAGAGATGTGAAAGTTCTAAGTGATACAAGTCCAAGTGGTTTATATTTTCAGAAATCAAGGATTACCAATATCATTTATTTTTGATAATTCAATATTCCTCCACAATGACATTTTGTCATTCGTAAATTGTTTTACCATCTATCCACCCACATTTTTGGGGAAAAACATAGCATATACATCAATCATGTTTTATAACAACATGGCAATCAAGCCACTCCTTGATTCAAATATCAAATATTTTTATAATGCATAAACACGTCAATATGCATACAAATCTCCAAATTTATCACAATGCATTAATATTCATTAACCATTCAAACACCAACCAACCAAGGTCACACCCAATCAATAAAATGGTAAACATGGGTGACCCCAAACATGAACAAAATAAACAAAGAAAGCAAACTCATTCTCACAGACAAAACCCATTCTATTTTGGAAATTGGGAATATTCTATTTTCAAGAACAACATGAACCAGCCACCCAATCAACAAATCAAACAATCCAAAAGATTATCAAAAAAGGTACTATTTAATATATACTCTACTCATCAAAAGACAACAAGTAGAACAAGAAACAAGTAACACAGCATAGGCAAACTGATAGAAAAGAAGGACTCAAAGTAGAAGAAAAAGAAATGAAGAAACTCACAGTAAAAGAGAAAGAATGAAGAAAACTCACCGGTTTCGCAAAGAAACCACGCAATAACCCTTCATAGTCAACGCCATCTCCATTCGCAATTACATCGCTAAGAGCATCTGGGAGAACCCTTCAAACTCTCCCTGCACGTCCTAACAAATCTACAACACACCCATAAATCTCCTTATCCGGTTTGATGTGATAATTTACATCCATAGAGTGAAAATATCTCAAGCCTTCATTGACAAGTCCAGCATGACTACAAGCACTTAGAACTCCCATTAATACGACTTGATCTGGTTTGATACCTGAACTCACCATTTGCTCAAATAAGCCAATTGCTTCAATCCCGTATCCATGGCTACCACAACAACAAGACCCCATTCCTGAACCCAAAGTACACGCTAATGAGTACATGATACCAACCTGAAAACACTTTTCCAGAACCCATCATGTAACAAGAACTGCATTAAACTCTTCCAATAATATGCTCCACTTTTCTTATTTCTTTCTTTTTTTATCTATGATCCACTAATTACACCAATACAACCACTTTCTAACAAAATAAAATATTAATCTCCATCACCTTTTTATTGATTTAATGGGCTTATGCTCCAAGCTCCACTAAATCTGAGGGCCTGATTTCTATCATCTTTGATACAAATGCAAACCCTTTCCATGCCCAATCGGTCATCACGCTATCCTAACCTTTCAATCAACCCATTGTTCCACCCCAAATGAATCCAATACCAAAATTCAGTACTTCACCATCACTTCCCTCGATCACCAACAACTCAGGCATGAATACCTCTTCTCACTTTTGATATCCAAATTGATATCAACATGCTCATCTACCCTATGGGATTCTGATTCCAAGACACTTGCGTTGTCTACAGCAGTAGCATTCAAATCCACATTGTTTATCATCTTATGAAAAGTCGACAAACACAACTCAATCATTGAAGCTTTAGTGTAAATCCATAGCAATAGATCTAGAAGCTTAATCGAAGCCTCCACCCTAACAAACCCATCAATCAAATAATCAACAATTCCATTTAAGTTACAATGAACAACCTTCTTCATAACAGAATAAGCAGAACGCATCAAACCATTCTCAACAAGAATTTCCAAAATAGTACAAAACACAAATTCAGACCTTTTGAAGTCAGGCTGGATCTCCGCCCATCGAAAGAATCTCAAAGCCAAAATGGGTCTTTGTCGTATCGAATTAAGAACAAGAAGAAACAACTCCTGGTCCAAGATTACAACTTGAAACTGATAAGAGACGCGAAAGCCTGGCGTGAAAGCTCTTGGGTCTAGACAAGAAACGAGACGCAAACGCCATGATCGATCAATAGGAGGATTCGATTAGGTTTTCTCTCTTCTTCTGCTTCGCAGCGCAAACGAGTGGGAGGAAAATAGACCGAGATAGAGGGAAGCAGAGAAATATGTTTAGGAGAGAAACATGAAGGAGAAAAGGGGAAAAGAAGAAGGAGAAAGAAAATAGGGTTTTCTCTTTATGTAGTGTGGGTGGCTATTCGCCCCCACTAAAATTTCTGAGAGCACCCGCCCTTTAACTCACCAAATAAAACCTTAATTTCGAAATTCACATTAATTAAATGTAACCCTATTTTATTTAATTAAAAATAAAATAAATTATCTTTATGAAATTTAGGGGTTTTACATTATACACACGTTAAATGGAATCTCGTCCCGAGATTCGGAAGGTAAGAAAGTTGACTGAATTTCGAAAAATACGAGTTGTCGAACAAAAGAAGATTTTAAAACACAAATTTCAATTGAATTTTAGAAACATAAATTGTTTATTGTTATTAGAAAAGTAGGGGTGTTACAAGTGACCTCTTAGGATTGGTTCATTTCACCTGACCAGAGTGCTTTTCATTTCGGGGATGATCAATTTTAGACAATGTCAACATTGCTCATGAGCCCTTTCTCTAAATGCATCATTGCGAAAACAAAAGGCAGGAATATATGGCTATAAAATTAGACATGACCAAAGCTTATGACAAGATTGAATGACCTGTCCTTTTGGATATCTTGTCTAGGGTAGGATTCAGTAGATATTGGGTTGATATCGTTATCCAATGTATCTTAATCCTAGCCACCTATCTTATATCATATTTCATTTGGACGGCTAAGATATGTTTGCTTTAATTTTAATGGTTGGATGTAAACAAGGGTGAGATTGAAAATGGCAATAAGTGTTTTTTGCACATGTATGAGTCATGTGAGAAGGGTAGTTCAAAAAATACTGAAAATTGGATGGTGCATGTGATTGGGGATCCTCTAAATGACTTATTTTTTAGCCTTTATAGAGAGCTAGGCCCGTTCCAGGCCAGCCCAAAATAAATCTAGGATGATGGATGGTATTGGGCTGGCCTGGCACGGGCACGAGCCTAACACTCTAGATTTATAGATTATTTTTAGTAAACAACATCACTTGGTAAACATTTTTTTTTCAATCTGAATGTGTGTCGTCATTGACCTGTACATAACATGGGACTTATCATCTGGATTTTCTATTTTTATATTGGAAAACGAGATCTTTAATATGACGAACGCGATGAGAGTTGGACTTAACCACGGTTGCAGGTTACCACTCGCATTTTGGCTTTCTACTTATCTAGTTGAGGAACTAAAAAAAAAATTTGTAGCATGTGATTTTTTTTGTTTTCTTTAATTATCCTTGCATGGTCCATTGAATTATTGATCATAAGTTTAATTTTTATTTCAATGAAGAATAGTAAAACAGTGACTTGTTTTGATATTATTTTGGATTTTTTTTAATATCTCATTTAATTAATTTGATGGCTTGGAGAAATAATAAAATGTTTGTTTGATATACACACGATTTCTTCCTAGTACATGTTTCCGTTTTTCCCTTTCATTATCACTGTCACGCCCCGATTTTCGAAGAAAACGAAAATCCCAAAAATCCACATAGGATTATCCGTTTTCCCAAAACCCGTGACGTGAAAATTCAATAACAACATAAACAAATGGCAGCAACAACTAAACATAATTTAATTACTGAAACAAATAAAACTCTAACCCGGAAAGACTCTGACGTTGCTAGCTCCACTAACGGAACTCCAGTAACGCTGCCCAAAAGTCTCTAAACCTGAAAGGCTAATCGGCTACATTCCCAAAGGAATGTACCCAAGAAGCAAAAGCTCACTTGGGTCAGCAATAAAGCTAGTGTGAGAAATCTTCATCCCAAAATCAATAAATTCGCACATGACAACATCAAAATAAACAAAAACAATAAACAACCACACATCAGGTAGTTCCTCAATGAGGCAAAGGTGTTATCATCCTAACTATAGAAATTGACTATGGCAAGTCTGACCTGTAGAAATAGGAGTAGACTTGTCATCCTGCATGAAAAAGTTAAAAGCAACCGGATAATATTTCTAAGTTATCAGTCCTCACCAATGTGATTTATTTTCAAACAGTGATACAATTCATAGTCATATTGGACTATTATTGAAATAGTACAAAACACATTTTCTACCTTTAGGAAGACATGTAGTTCTCATTCAATGGTTGAATGAACATTTATTTTCTTCCTTTAAGGTAATCATGCACATACACAAAAAAGAAATATCGCTTCTTTTCCAAGTGGGGTGCCACATCGAGGAACATGTCATCTCACCTAAAGTTCGATCCAGGCAAGCATTTCCTAAATCTACACGTACAACTGAACGCACAAGGAATGGTGCACCGATATGCAAGCAAGTCTGCATACCCATAATAATATCACACGTATACAAGCAAGTCTGTATACAAAAATTTCTTTTCTTTTCACATTTTTTTTCTTCGGAGTTGTGGAAAAGAGCATAAAAAAATATCAACTAAAACTCAAAACTCTTTTATGGTGACACTTTGTCAACCATAAGTAAATCAACCACAGTATCCACCGTTCTTTCGGGGAAGCATAGCATATTCATAAATCATGCTTTATAATAACGCGGTGATCAAGTGAAATTTTTTCATTCATAATGAAATCCAACCCTTCCTTTGGAAGAACATAACCATTTCAAGATGCATACATACAGAGGAACACCATTAATCTTAAATGGTCCTACATCAATAGAATCAACGAGACATCAAAACGAAACAAACCATAGTGCAAAATCAAACACTATTACACATAGTACTCTCCATATGAATGCGATTTTAGGGATAAACACATGTATCCTAGTTTGGTAAAAAGTATTTCAACAATCATTCGACAACTATTAGACACACTAGCATGCTTCATATGCACCGAGGAGTTTAACAATTCCTTTATCAAACGGTTCAAATCTGACGCGGCTTCAAAACTACACCACTAGATACAACCAAGTTACACCCAAGAGTAAACAATAAAGGCACACTAGTCAGATTTGTCATAGCCTACAACTTCAAACACCTTTCTTGAGCAAGTTCTCAACTAAGAATTCTCAATACAACTATGAATTCTAAACAAGGGAAAAATGTATGTATCCACCACATGCAAAGTGATAGCCTATCTCAACAATCACAAATGAACTTGCAGTCATAAACTATTTCCCCTTAGTAATGGATACATTCAAGCAAGTACTAGTCACAAACCACCTGAATATAAACTCACCTATACTTTCCTATGTAAATAGGTCCAAAGAAATACTCCAAAGATAATATCTTCCAGGTCTTGATCAAAAGAGCATATGACAATGAGATACATTAGGAACTAAGCAAAATTGACTCATTTCATTCTTGTAAAACTTCCCCAAATCCATCTTCTATTTCATTAAGGAATTTCATCAAACAAATGATCAATTTATCTATAACCTTTGACAATTAACGAGAAAATATTTTTGATAGTGACACAACACTTTGACAACCAACTTTAATAAACCATATGGACACATATGATGAATTTCAATTTCAACCCGATGGGATTTGACAATCCAAAACGCACATACACCTACTACCTTAATGTGGTAACATCTGATCTAACCTATGAGATACAATTTGCCCAAATTTTCTTCATGATAACACTCAGGTGTTCCTTAATCTTACACAAACCCTACTCAATCACATGCTTTTCTAATGATGATGATGACCTAGAAAACCCCAAATGCCTTGACAATTGCCTAAAATCAATGTGAACTACAATGGGTATCCATTCATTCATTCAAATCAATTAATCAAAGTAATCAAACCCCATCAATGTAATCTACCAAATTAAGACCAAAATCAGGAAGAAAGAAAATGGGGGTTTAATCAAAGTAGATTTACCACACAACACATACCTATCAAAACCATCACTTAAAACAAACTGAAAGGGGTAAAAGAGAACTCACCGGAGAGATCGCAAATCGTAAAGGATTGCGCAACGGATCCACGCAATAACCCTTCATAGTCAATGCCATCATCCCATTCCTCTTGCTTGTCAAGCCATCACCACCAGTAGCTAACCTCGCACGTCATGCTCTGGCCGAGATGATCATCACACAATTTCAAGCACCGTCCAAGACATTGCCCAGATACACCATCCAGCACCGTCCAAGAAGCATCATGAATCCCAAAGCTTTAGCTCTTGTAAACCCTTGAATTTCATAACCAAAGCCTCGCAAGCACCGCCCGAATGCAAACACCGTCCAATTGAAAATCCCCGTCCATTGCACCGTCCAAGCAGCTCAGCACTCACAGACTCGTCCACGTCAGTAGAACTGAAATCATCAGACGAATCTGAGAAACTCTTAGATAAAGAAGAACAGTGGCGATGCTTTCTCCTCCGCTTCGACGATCGAGCCCAATTGTCCCTTCTCTGGCTCACTGCAGGAAGATGCGAAGACGAAGAAGAGACGGTCTGAGAAGGAGAAACCAGTTTGGGGCAGTGGGATCGGCTGCAACGTGCGGTCACAGACTGTGTTCGCCGCCAAGGAGAAGAATTTGTGAAGAAGGGGAAAAAAAGGAGAATGAAGGATTAAAAAAATGGAATAGGGTTATTCTCTTTATAAGGTGGGTGGCTATTCGTCCCCACTGAACTTTCGAATGCACCCACCCTCTTCACAAAATAAAACCCTAATCATTAGTTAAATAAAAACCCAAATACAATTGAGTAACAATCCATCAACATTAGGGTTTACAAATTTTTTGCTAAATACACACACACACTTTATCCTATTTAGCCATGGCAAACAAAATTATTTTTTCCAAATAATTGAGATTACAATATATGTATTTATTTAATTAGACGGGTATTACAATATATACAACTCAAAAGAATCTCATCCTGAGATTCGGCAGAGGAAGGTAAGTAGGAAATTAATTCTTAAATAAACAAACTACACATCACATGGACAAACAAATAGCTCATACGTATGCCCATAACTTAATGAAGACAATCACACAAAAATATATATAAAAATTCAGTAAGTACAAAAATTACGGGGTGCTACAATATATACAACTCAAAATAATCTTGTCCCGAGATTCGGTAGAGGAAAGAAAGTTAAGCGAATTTCGAAAAAATATAACTTGTCAAAAGAAAGAAGATTTTTAAAACAAAATTTTCAATTGAATTTTTACTTGCATAAATTTTAATTGTCATTGAAAAAGTAGGGGTGTTACAATCACTTTAAGCTGTCACCCACATTTTTCTTATGTTTCATTAAAATAGTACAAGTTGACTTGTTTTATAAGAACTGGAAAAACTAGGGGGGATTTTTTGAAGAAACAAATGGGGGTACACTGGGCTTCTTCACGGGGATAGGAACTCAAAATTTTCCACCTTGTTTTTGCTCAACATTTTATAGTCTTCCAATCTTGAACCCAATTAGTGATGGCAGTTAGGGGTGGCCACGGGACGGGATGGGACGAGATATACCCATCCCTATCCCATCCCGTTCATACGGGATCGGGACGGGACGGGATCAGCGTGCCAATCTTCTTGACTTGCAGGCCCCAGTTTGCAAGCACCCATGAGTATAATATAAAGCTTAAATGGTGGAACCCAGTTAGGGCTGATGCTCAGTTGCTCACTACCAACTTGCATCTTCAACAGACGTGATAAGCCTATTAGTTAAAGACATGAAGTGAAGTGTACTGATTGCATACAAACTTGCATCTTCAGCAGACGTGATAAACCTATTAGCTAAACTGAACTCTGAAACTCATTTATCACTGTCATTCTATCATCATCTCCGGCCACAACGAGCAATGCGTCATAACGTTTTGCAAGAGATAGGTCAAACCATACATCTTCATCAACCACTAACTTTTATCATCTCAATTCACCATTCAAACAGACATGATCATTACCATAAAACATAAAAGGATATCATACCTAAAAGGTTTGCAACAAAATCAAAGTTCTCACATAAACCATATTAGACCCCACAAACTCTGTCACTTGGGCATTTTGTTTAAGGTCTGATAGTATTATTTGCTACAATTACCCATTTCATAGTTCATCAAGATTTTTCACAAAGAACACTCAAATTCAACAACTTGAATCTCTACAGACAACAACTCCAATTCATGGGTATCAACTGAGTTCCAATAGATAGGTTTCAAAGCCATCAACTTGAAAACTTTATTCTTTCAACTGTTTTCAATAATTTGAAGCATCAAAATTATTAATAATTAAATAACAATATTAATAATTCATATTAATAAATTAGTTCGGGACGGGACGGGATTGGCGGGATTGAAAATCTCCATCCCATCCCATCCCATTCTAGATCGAGACGGGACGGGATCGGGGCGGGAACAGGATCGCGGGATGGGATGCCCACCCCTAATGGCAGTGGAGATGATTTTTTGGCATACCCCACCTCAAATTAGGCGGATTCTGATTTACCTCAACGGATTTCAAAGCAGATTCAGAGATCCAAATCGTATTCGTCACTTTTTGGGCGAATACGAATTTTGTTATATCCACCCCACAGATATCCATTTATCCATATGTTATTATGAATATATGTTATACAATAAAAAAAACCTAACCCCTACCACTACCCTCCCTTTCCAATCCCTCTATTATCTCTATTGCCCACATGGAGAAGTATCACCGCTCCACGCCTCTGTAAGTTCTTCTGTTTATTCTCTCTTCTTCTCTCCCTGCTTTTCTTCCCCCTTTTCTCTCCCTGCTTCTTTCTTCTTCATTTCTCCCTGCTTCTGTTTTTCTCACAGCCCAGTCCTCGCCTCACACACAAGTCGACAACCTCTTTCAACGACAACCACCAACATGTGTTCTTCTCAATCACGATCGCCATTTCTCTACTAATCGATCTTTCTATAGCACAACCACGCAGTCAATCAAATAGATTGATCCCTTCTCATAGCCAACACCAGAACATCGTCCCCTTTCTTCAACCACAAGCCGTTGCCCTTCTCGTTGTCGAACAACCCTTCACACCAGCCACAACCCTCTTCTGGTTTCTCCCTGCTTCTCTTTCCTTTTTCTCTTCATGTTTCTTCCTTGACTATCCCCCATTCTTTTATTTTCCCGCTTCTCTCTTCCTCTTCCTACTATAGAGATTTCCTCGACATCCTCTATTAAATTTATAAGAAGAAATCTTTATTGGTTGATGATTTTAAAAAAGACCAAAGATGGGTTTATATATTCTACACTAAAAGTACATTTAGAAACAAATATAAATCATATCAACTGGAATAAACCTAGAATAGAAGAGTATCCTGGCAAATATTATGTTAGAATATCTTAACAGATATTATGCTAGGATATTCTGGTTGTGACGTTATTTCCTCCATTCTCTAACAGATTGTTGTCTATTTAATTCCTTCTCTAACATGATTGACATTTATTTCCTTCCTTCTCTAACAGATCGATGTTTATTTCCTTCATTCTCTAATACTCCCCCACAAGTTGGAGTGTATGTTGATTACACCCAACTTGCCAAGCAAGAATGTGAACTGAGATGACCCTAACGGCTTTGTGAAAATGTTTATTGGTTGTGACTTTGTTCGCACATGCACTATTTGGATTGTCTCATCCAATATCTTTTCGCGGATGAGGTTGCAATTGATCTCGATGTGCTTTGTACGTTCATGAAACACTGGATTGCAGGTGAAATGAAGCGTTGCTTGATTGTCCAAAAATAGTTGAACCAGTTAAGGATGTGGTATGTTCAAATATTTGAGAAGATACTTGAGCTAAGTAACTTCACAACATGTAGATGCCATGGAATGGTATTTTGCCTAGTCTGCCTAGAACAAATTAGGATGGCTTAGAAAGTGGAGTCTAGTCAGAGCTCATGAAGCCTGATCAAGATGACTTGTCAGGAGTCATTGTCCAACCATAGATAATGGTGGCCTAACTTGATCAAAGTTTAGTTAGCTCGTGAATACAACTTTTGGTCCGCTCTAATGTCGAGTCCGCCAAGAATGGATAAAAATGGCTTAGAAAGTGGGAGTCTAGTCAGAGCTCGTGGAGCCTAATCAAGATGGCTTGCCAGCGATCATTGTGCAACCATAGACAATGGTGGCCAAACTTGACCAAAGTTTAGTCAGCTCGTGAAGTCTGATGAATACAACTTTTGGTTCGCTCTAACGCCTAGTCCGCCAAGAACGAATAAAGATAGCTTAGAAAGTGGAAGTCTAGTCGGAGCTCACGAAGCCTGATCAAGATGACTTGCCAGGGATCATTGTCCAACCATAGACAACGGTGGTCGAGCTTGACCAAAGTTTAAATAGCCCGTAATGGCTGATGAAGACAATTTTTGGTTCGTGCTACAACCTAGCCCGCCAAAAGCATATTAAGGTGTCCTAAAGAATAAAAAATGTGATTAACTTATCAAGGTTTGGCCAAGACAACTCATGGACATCCTACAGTCTCCAGACTTAGCAAAAATTGCATGTCCAAAAAACCAACATCATGGCAAGACAAAACACAGAGAAGATTTAGCAGAAGAAGTCAAGAAAATACAAGTACAATTGCCTGGCCGCAAGCGCAACTGCCTTGGATTGTTCCACTGCCAGTTGTTGCCTCACCGGGCTGAGCTTATCTAGGGTAGAAGCGGCTTGATCATCCGCTTCTCGGACACGATGAAGGCCATCAACAACTCTGGATTCAAGCTTCTTGCACAAGGCATTCCATTCCGACTCAGTTTGTTCCCTTTCCGCAGCCTGAGTTCACAAATCACCTTGTGTCTTATCCACCACCTCTCGAACACGCCTCAACACCTCCTGAGTGTGCCCCAACTTAGACTCAATGCCACTCATGGTCGATCAAATATTACTCAGGTTCGCCTTAGCAGACACCCACCAAACAAGCCCTGGAAGACTCCAACTCAACTTTTGCAACTTCCAGCTTGGCTTCAAAATCAGCCCGCGTGGCCTGCAAATTGGAATGAGAATTCGTCCCAGCATCAGACACTTTCGGCTGCACATTCAAGGACTCAATTTGATAAAGTGCATCAAAATACGACTTCTACAAGTTAGCAAAAGTCATCTCCATGGCATACACTCTATTACACGCAGACTCCACTTCGGTCCCAACAATTAGGGTTCAACAAATAATCGACCAAACCGATTAAACTGACCGATTCGATTGGTTCAATTTAAGCTCGGTTCGGTTCCGGTTTTAAAATCGGTTCGATTTTCAGTTTCTATGTAATTTTGACCAACAAACCCAAACCTACCTAATATATATAATAAATACTATATATTTTATATAAAAATAATATAACATGTTTAAAATAGTCGGTCAGTTCAGTTTTATTTCGGTTTTAGTTGGCTAGGTTCGATTACGGTTAGCATAAATTAGAATTGATTTTAGTTGCAGTTCGGTTTTGTTAATGGTCGATTCGGATTGAAAATTTTGAAACTAACTAATGTCAATTTGGTTCACGGTTTAGGTGAAAAATCGAACCGTCAGTTCGGTTTAGGTGAAAAATCGAACCGTCAATTCGGTTTTCAACCCTACCAATAATGGCAGCTTGATTAAGCAAAGCCATCCCTAGTATCAAATGCCTCTGGCCCTTATCGACACACTCCTCCATTGTCACCTCAGCGGTCACCGGCTCCTAAGAGTTCATCCACTCATACCATTTGCGGATCTTCCACTCTGAAACGACTAAAGCATCCACTTTTAGATGACAGTTTTGCGCACTTGACTCCGACCAAGAAGACCGATTTGGGCAACAGGATGCAGCTCACTCTGATCCAAGAATATGCTTGCTCCACCCTTAAAAGTCAGCACAGTGCCAAGACCTTCTTTGAGGATTTATGTTTTCCAACCAAAGCCTTCTTAGCTTGAGGCTCAGCTTGATGCCTTGTATCAGAGTCTGTGGGTGGGAAAGAGAGAGGAAAACCATTCCCTGGAGCGGTGACTTCAGTAAAGCGAGAAAGAGGAATTTCAGCAACTTCGGTGGCGAGATCAGTATTCAAGGATCAGTCAGATTGAGGAGCTTCGACATCTCCAGCGCTCAGTTGACTGACACCACCAGTGCCTGCTAGCTTCGAACGATCACCCTCTAAGTCAATGACGGGAGTAGGAAATTCGGGCAAATTACCTTGCTCCTCCAAAACCATCTCCTTGGCGGACTGAGCCTGCCCCAACTCCACAATAGTCACCTCCGCCTCTAGAGGAACTAGTAGTTGAAAAGAGGGAGTGACCTTAGAATTAGCTCGCTTCCTCTTCGGCCAAGCGATAGGCGGCAAAACTGCTTACTAAGCTGGCAAACCTCATGAGCGTTCAAACGAGGAGAAGTCAGTAGATGGATCACCTTTGGAGTCACTTGAAGGTCAGCGTCCTTCGCCCTAATGAGAACGACAATGAAGGTTTTGTACCCGTTCGAAACCATCTAAGCGGGCGGAATGCGCAGATACACCAGAAAAAGGCCAAATATCTTCTGGGATGAGGAAGCGGAGACCTGATTGAAACATGCCCCTATGCAAGGCAATGAATCCTTTCGAAACCCAGGTCTTCTAGAATTCGGTATTTATCTCGGAGACCAACCAAACTAGTTTTGTCGACCAACCTATCAAAGAAAAATTCATAGCAAGAAAGGGACAACTTCTGGGCGGGATTAAGTTCAATCCTATCCGCCATTGAATAAGGTACGAACTTTCAATTACACTCGGGAAAACAATAGCAAAAATGTGAAGCAAGAGAGCAAAAAGAAGTTTTAGAGAAATTGCGGAAGTAAAGAAACTCAACTCTGCAGAGAATGAAGCTTGAATAGAAGCGATGATTTGCGCCCTTTATAAGCAGTCGCTTGCTCAGTTAATGATGTGCACCGCTCAAGGAGACGTTTCAAACTCAATTGTCACGACTGTAAAACTTCCTTATGAAGTGACTTAGTGGACTGGCAAGCTGGCCTACTAACTCGAGGGGGGGAGCAGCTAATGATACACTAAATCGTCGAGTAATCAGCACCGTACACGTGTCATGATGATCCGTCAACAAAGTAAAACAGGCCTAGATGAGCACCCAATCTAGATTACTCCAAGCCCATTATGGTGGGTACC
Source organism: Berberis thunbergii (assembly GCA_003290165.1). NCBI lineage: Eukaryota > Viridiplantae > Streptophyta > Magnoliopsida > Ranunculales > Berberidaceae > Berberis > Berberis thunbergii. The sequence goes on from QNQO01008414.1 coordinate 316,917, forward strand.
AGGAGGTTGGACCCAATTAACAAGGTCCCTATTAAGCCCATAAGTAATATGGTCAAGCTCAATACTCGTAAAACCAAATATGACAAGTATCGAGGAGTTTGACCTAAGACGGGCAGGCCAACAACAGGTTGACTCCTATCAGGAAACAAATACTAGAGTATAAGTCGTGCATGGAAACTCTCTTGCATGGACAAATCTCAACGGATAAAGGATCTCTATCAAGATGTTTTTCCCTAAACCACGCCACCAAAGGCATAGCCGAACAAGGATTCTCGCATGATAAATATGGCACAAGGTTGAAGAACAAAGGTACACTACAGAATCCAATTACAAGCATTACACATTTTTCAAGCCTTGTCTAACTTAAGCATCGGAGTGTCATTGGCCACCAACGGTGGTCTTTGGTTCACGTGTGTTTCTTATGCAGGTCAAGATCAAGGAAAACGAAAACTGATCCATCACCCTTCCTTTATACTAAAATACTTTGCAAATTAAACATCGGAGAAGAACAATTTTGGTAGACAGTGTCTGTTTTTCTTGTGTTCTACAATGTGATAGTTTAATGCCAAGCTCTTGCACGGTTCGGCTACGGTAAGGAGGAAATGTAAATTTATTTACCATTTAGAAACCCAATAATTCATGGACTTCAGATTATCAGGAGATGTCATGGGCTAAATAACCTCTGGGAGGGTCCTTGGATTTGGAAAAGGAATTATCCTTCACGCAACTGGATACACCAACACAAGCTGCTGATTGTATCCTTGAAATTATGTAGAACCAGAATGATTTTTTCTTGACCAGATCAAGTCTTACTAGAAATTGCTCCATAGTTGTATGATCTGGTCCAAATAGAACAATCAATAACATTTCATCAGAACACATATTATGATGAATAGGAAACTATAATCTACTTCAGTTGGAAAAGTTGAAGGCAAAAAAAAAGAGGTATACGTAGAATATCATTAGCATAAAGCATTCCAAAAGTAGGAAATATAATCACATAATGATCCTCTTATTCACTCAATAGGCACTTTTATATAAAAACTGGAAACTCACAGCGATCTTACTCAGTAGCATCAGAGGAGTAGACAAAGTCTATCAAGGCAGCAAACAATACCTCAGCTTTCCGTGGTTCATACAGTTCAATACCAACCAACACTACTACAATCCACTTACATGGTCAGTTATATTGTTTTAATATGCATTTCTTCCTGGATGAAAACATCATTTTTTTTTAAGTAAATAACATCACTCAAGTCATCTGTGGATATAATAATGTTGAATGTAATAATGTTGAATCCTTATCTAAAAAGGATTCAATATTATTATATCCAGAGATGACTCGTGCATGTGTGTGTATATATATATATATAACTTAGCAGCCTTTAGTTACATAAAGGATTCAATATTATTATATCCAAGGATGACTCGAGAGATGTATATATATATATATATTTTTTCAATCTAAATATGTGTTGTCATTGATTTGAAAATTATGGAGGACTTGTCATCATCTGGACTTTGTATTTATTTTATTGGAAAATGAGATATTTAATATTACCAACAAGGGAGACGGTCTTTGTAACAGACTCGTCCTTTATGAAGATATGTCCGTGGAAGCGTAATGTCCTCCACAACTATTTTCTTACATATGCAACGTTTCTCTTCTTTATGAGAGAACACACTTGGGCCTAGATTTTGGCCTTAGTTATGACTTCTTCTAACGGATCATGTTTGGGCTCTTATGATTGGTGTTGCTCTATGTGGGCTTTAAGAGCTGGCCCAGTCTTGGAATTCCTAATCCTTGTGATGGGCTATTTCTACCACGTGTACGATAATGATGATGGTCTCTAGTTTGATGTATCATCAAAGTCAATTAAACAAAGAGAAATAAGTGTCATGTATGTTTGTGTGCCCCAATTCTAGGCAGTGAGGTTTTATAGCTACTTTTTAGTCAGGTTTTGAGCATTTTACACTTGTATAGATAATGTTTGTGATCGTGTTTTAAAGAAAATGAATAAAAGTGTAAAAACACCCAAGTCTGACCACAAAATGGCTTTAAAGCCTGACTGCCTAAACAAACTCTTATGTGCCAACTAACCAACACTACTATAATCCAACTTGAATTCAGACATGGAGATCTTGGAATCCTTTGTTCTAATACATGGTCAGTTTATTGTTGTAATATGCATTTCTTCCTGGATGAAAACATCATTTTTTTTAGTAAATAGCATAGCTTGAGTCCTGTGATAGAATGATGTCGAATCCTTATCTAACCAAAGGCTCTTAAACATTTTCTTTTTTCAATCTGAATGTGTTGTCATTGACCTGAAAATAACGGGGGACTTATCATCTGGACTTTGTATTTTTTTTTCAATGGAAAATGAGATTTTTAATATTACCGACGTGATGAAAGTTGGATTTACCCTAAGGTTACAGGTTACCAACTCGCATTTTGGCTTTGTACATATCTAGTTGAGGAACTAATAAAATGTTTTTTGTTACACATGATTTTTTTGGTTATCTGTAATTATCCTTGCGTGGTCCATTGTATTACTTATACGTGTTTCCATTTTTCCCTTTCATTATCACTTTAAGTTGGGGTTTGTCTACACAGCGAGGGAGGGGGTGCAGCTATTCATCCTCCTCGAGATGCGCAAAAGCACCTTGAGATACATACTTTTACTCATCTCGAGGGAGATGACGGCTTCGCCCCCCCCCCCCCCCTCGCTCCATTCCTCGTCATTTAGAATTTCCCCTTTAAGTTGTCACCCACAGTTTTCTACTTTTCTTAGTTTTCATGTAAAAAAGTAAAGGTTAATTGATTTGTTTGATAAGAACGGAGAAACTCGGGAGAATTATTTTGGGGAAACAAATGGGATAGGAACTCAAAATTTTCCACCTTGCTTCTCTTCTCCCAAGGAAAATTAATCTTATCTTGAAATTGAAAGATGATAAAAAAAAATTTGGCACTCAAAGCAAGAAAAACATTTGTGAACTACTCAATACTTGTGTCACTAAAATTTTCAACTCTTCCAATCTTGAACCTGATACCCATATTTTCAATCTTTTTGAACCGGTTATTATTGATGATTATAATATTTCCCTCCTCATCATACTTGATTCCTCTAAGATTCATGATGTCATTATGGCCATGGGAAGCCATGTCCCCTACGACTATCATGCATTTTTCTTTCATAATTACTACTAGGATATTGTGGGAAAGGATGTGATATTTCTCTTTCAATTGTTGGGATACAAGGGTGTTACCCATGCCTCCGACACTCAAACGATTTGATGGGGTTGAAAATTTTCAGCTTTGGACATGAGTATTTCACAATATAAAAATGTATAAATTTGAAATTGCATAAATGGAAAATACTCAAAAAAAACTCAATTGTAAATTTATGTGTACAAATCAAAATAGATTTAGTAAAAAAATTAAAATAAACAAATAAACTTATACTTGAAAGATGAGAAATTGAAAGTTGGATAGATGAAAAAGTGTAAACTTAGGGTTAAGCGAAATTGAAAGGGTGTAAGAGATATTGAAATGCATTAGATTTTTTTTAATAGTAAAATATTTTTAAAATTTTTTAGCGCTTGAATTGATCATTGGTTTTATAAGAATTCGAATTCTTGTTTGAATATGCCTTGAGAAACCATTTTCATTCAATTGAACAAATTGAAAGTACTCACGGTTTGAAATGTATTAGAAGTTTTTTAATAATATATATATATTCAAAATTTTAACGCTTGCATGTATTGATGGTTGGTTTTGTAGGAAAGATATACAAAAGTGTATTTCAACGATACCAAGTTTTTCGAAATTTGACAACTATGTAGATAGTTATGATAATTTTTATTTTGGAAAAAAAATATTTTATCTCTCTGCCACATGTACATTCCACCATTTTCTTCACAATTTTTCATTATGTTTGTTCTTCTACGTGTTTTATATTTACAAATATGTCATTGTAGAAAATGAATCTCAACCATCAACACATTACTCAACTTTCAGCCCCAGCAATCTTTTATCTTCAATCTTTATGATTTGACTTTGTCCAAGTCAATAATGAATAATAAAACACTTATGTAAATTGTAACATAGACTAGAGTATGCCACGTGCCGTTGGCACTACATATAATTTTATTTTTGCTGAATATTTTGTACTAAATACCTCTTTTACAATCCCCATTTTGTCTCTGAATCGGTATTGAAGTGTAAGCTTATTTTAAGGTAAATATATATATTATAAATTTTAAAGTTAGACTCAATCAAATTTGAATTAATTGAGAAAAAAATCTAAACGCTGAGAATGAGTTCTTCCCCAATCTTTGAATTCACCAAAATATGAAGTTTAAAGCTTTTGTTTAAATGTGCATTAAGAAATCTGACTCATTTTTTTGTATGATCACCCCTATCATTGCTTTGAAAATATTAAAAACGTATTACTTTATATGTTTTTAATTATAGAGTATATAATTTTAAAATTTTAGCGCTCGTGTTGATCAATGATTTTGTTGGAAAGATCTTAAAAAAGCATTTCAACGATATTAACTTTACCAAAATCCGATAACGATTTAGATAGTTATGATAATTTTCATTTTGCTAAAATCAAAACACAATATTTTCTCTCTCCGCCACATTTACATTTCACCAACTTTTTTCATAAGTTTTTCATTATTTTTGCCCTTTTACATGTTTTATATTTACAAATATGCCATCATGGGAAATGAATCTCAACCCTAAAATTCAATACATTTCCCAATTTTTAATCTTAACCATCTTTTATCTCTAATTCTTTAGATTTGACTTTATCTCAATCAGTAATGAATAGTAAAACACCACTACGAATTGTAATATAGATTGTGAAATATGATATGATAGAGGTGGGGCCAAAACTTTTTTTTTATCACTAAGAAGATAGATCATAAACTCAAGAAACTTTTGTTGCTCTCATTCCAAAAGTGCCAAATACTAACTCCCCTTACCAATTTAGACCTATGATTTATATAATGTGATCTATAAAGTGATTTCCAGAATATTAGCTAATATGAAGTGACCTCTTAGGATTGGTTCATTTCACCTGACCAAGGTGTTTTTCTTTTCGGGGATGATCAATTTTAGACAATGTCAACATTGCTCATGAGCCCTTTCTCTAAATGCATCATTGCAAAAACAAAAGGCAGGAATGTAAGGCTATAAAATTAGACATGACCAAAGCTTATGACAAGATTGAATGACCTGTCCTTTTGGATATCTTGTCTAGGGTAGGATTCTTTAGATATTGGGTTGATATCGTTATCCAATGTATCTTAATCCTAGCCACCTATCACGTATCATATTTCATTTGGACGGCTAAGATATGTTTCCTTTATTTTTAATGGCTGGATGTAAACAAGGGTGAGATTGAAAATGGCAATAAGTGTTTTTTGCACATGTACGAGTCATGTGAGAAGGGTACTTCAAAAATACAGAAAATTGGATGGTGCATGTGATTGGGGATCCTCTAAATGACTTATTTTTTAGCCTTTCTAGAGAGTTAGGCCCTCGCCAAGCCAGCCCAAAATAAATCTTGGATGATGGATGGTATTGGGCTGGCCTGGCACGGGCACGAGCCTGACACTCTAGATTTATGGATTATTTTTAGTAAACAACATCGCTTGGTAAACATTTTTTTTCAATCTGAATGTGTGTCGTCATTGACCTAAAAATAACAGGGGACTTATCATCTGGATTTTCTATTTTTATATTGGAAAACGAAATCTTTAATATGATGATTGTGATGAGAGTTGGACTTAACCATGGTTACAGGTTACCAACTCGCATTTTGGCTTTCTACTTATCTAGTTGAGGAACTGATAAAATGTTTTTGTAGCATGTGATTTTTTTGTTTTCTTTAATTATCCTTGCGTGGTCCATTGTATTATTGATCGTAAGTTTAATTTTTATTTCAATGAAGAATAGTAAAACAATGACTTGTTTTGGTATTATTTTTGATTTTTTTTAATATCTCATTTAATTAATTTGATGACTTGCAGAAATAATAAAATGTTTGTTTGATATACACACGATTTCTTCCTAGTACATGTTTCCGTTTTTCCCTTTCATTATCACTTTAAGCTGTCACCCACATTTTTCTTATGTTTCATTAAAATAGTACAAGTTGACTTGTTGTATAAGAACGGGGGAAACTAGGGGGGTGTTTTGGAGAAACAAATGGGGGTACACTAGGCTTCTTCACGGGGATAGGAGCTCAAAATTTTCCACCTTGTTTTTGCTCAAAATTTTCTAGTCTTCCAATCTTGAACCCAATCAATGCTGGCAGTGGAGATGATTTTTTGGGATACCCCGCCTCAAATTAGGCGGATTCTGATTTACCTCAACGGATTTCAGGGTAGATTCGGAGGTCCAAATCGTATTCGTCACTTTTTGGGCAGATACGAATTTTGTTATATCCACCCCACAGATATAACCATTTATCCATATGTTATTACGAATATATGTTATACAATAAATAAATAAAAAACCTAACCCCTACCACTACCCTCCACTTTCCAATCCCTCTATTATCTCAATCGCCCACATTGAGAAGTCATCGCCGCTCCACGTCTCTGTAAGTTCTTCTGCTTATTTTCTCTACTTCTTTCCCTACTTCTGTTTTTTTTCTTCTCTCCCTGTTTTTCTTCCCCCTTTTCTCTCCCTGCTTCTTTCTTCTTCCTTTCTCCCTGCTTCTGTTTTTCTCACAACCCAGCCCTCACCTCACACACAAGTTGACAGCCTCTTTCAACGACAACCACCTACATGTGTTCTTCTCAATCACAATCGCTCTTTCTCTACTAATCGATCTTTCTATAGCACAACCACGCAGCCGATCAAATAGATTGATCTCGTCTCATAGCCACCACCAGAACATCGTCCCCTTTCTTCAACCACAAGTCGTTGCCCTTCTCGTTGTCGAACAACCCTTCACACCATCCATAGCCCTCTCCTGGTCTCTCCCTGCTTCTCTTTCCTTTTTCTCTCCATGTTTCTTCCTTGATTATCCCCCATTCTTTTATTTTCCTGCTTCTCTCTTCCTACTATAGGGATTTCCTCGACATCCTCCATTAAGTTTATAAGAAGAAAGCTTTATTGGTTGATGATTTTACAAAAGACCAAAGATGGGTTTATATATTCTACTTTAAAAATACATATAGAAACAAATATAAATCATATCAACTGGAATAAACCTAGAATAGAAGAATATCCTGGCAAATATTATTCTAGAATATCTTAACAGATATTATGCTAGGATATTCTGGTTGTGACGTTATTTCCTCCATTCTCTAACAGATTGTCGTCTATTTCATTCCTTCTCTAACATGATTGATATTTATTTTCTTCTTTCTTTAACAGATCGATGTTTATTTCCTTCATTCTCTAATACTCCCCCTCAAGTTGGAGTGTGTGTTGATTACACCCAACTTTCCAAGCAAGAATGTGAACTAAGATGACCCTAATGACTTTGTGAAAATGTTTGTTGGTTGTGACTGTGTTCGCACATGCACTATTTGGATTGTCTCATCCAAAATCTTTTCGCGGATGAGGTTGCAATTGGTCTCGATGTGCTTTGTACGTTCATGAAACACTGGATTGAAGGCGATATGAAGCGTTGCTTGATTGTCCCAAAATAGTTGAACCAGTTAAGGATGTGGTATGTTCAAATATTTGAGAAGATACTTGAGCTAAGTAACTTCACAACATGTAGATGCCATGGAATGGTATTTTGCCTCAGCTGATGATCATGATATTGTTGTTTGCTTTTTGGTTTTCCAAGAGATTGTCGATTGACCAAGCATAACACAATACCTAGTAATTGAACATCTTGTATCTTTGCACTTTGCCCAATCAGCATCACAAAAGGCTTTCAATTGAAGTGAACTTGTGGTGGAAAAAAGAATACCTTGGCCTGGTGTATGTTTGATGTACCTCAAGACCCTATGAGCCGCATCAAGATGAGTTGTTTTTGGTTTGTCCAGCCAGGGATCATTGTCCGACTATAGACAATTATGGCCAAACCTGACCAAACTTTAGTCAGCTCATTAAGACTGTTGAAGACAACTTTTGGTTCGTTCTAATGCCTAGTCGGCCAAGAACGAACAAAGATGGCTTAGAAAGTGGGAGTCTAGTCAGAGCTCATAGAGCCCGACCAAGATGACTTGCTAGGGATCATCGTCCGACCAAAGACAATGATGGTCAAACTTGACCAAAGTTTAGTTAGTTTAATAAGACTGATGAAGACTACTTCTGGTCCGCAATAACGCCTAGTCCACCAAGAATGAAGAAATATTGCTTAGAAAGTGGATGTTTAGTCAGAGCTTATAGAGCCTGACCAAAATGACTTACCAGTGTATATTGTCCGATCATGGACAATGATGGCCGAACTTGACCAAAGTTTAGTCAGCCCATGAAGGTTGATGAAGACAACTTCTAGTCCATCCGACAGCCTAGTCTGTCAACGACATATTAAGATGGCTTAAGGAGTCAAAAGTGTCATTAATTTGGGAATTCGAATTCCGCCAAGATTATTTTACTCTGTTGCATAGAGTTTAGCCAGCCAACAAGGTTCGGCCAAGATCACTTATGGATCTCTTAAGAGTCTAGACCAGAATTGCTTGACTACACGAGCAATCGCAAGTTGAGTGGTTGAAACTCTCATTAACAAATCAACTAGAAAGTTTCCTAACTTAGCAAAATTTCTTGTCTAAAGACCAACAACATGGCAAGGCAGCACAAAAGATATTCAGCGGGAAAAGTCCAGAAAGTACAAAGTGTTACTCAACAAATCCTTTTTCATTGATGATTCAGAAAATACATAATTTACTCCTTATCAGGAGAAAGTTCGGATACAGTGAGGCTGGGCTTAACATGAAAAGAAGCAGGAGAGAGCTTTGTGCACTACAACATCAACACCCTGACCTGGGTTGTCCTCTTCTTGTGATTGGTCAAAAGCTTCTTCGAACTTTGTGTAGGTCACCTTTCTGTAATAAGAGAGATCTCAATCTGCATGATCCTCTTCCATCTGCTCCAACATCTCTAGCCTTCCTTTCACAACTCTGCTGAACTAGAATGTGCCCTGGGCCGTGAAAAACCCTTCCTCACGAGCTTTCGACTCTACGAGCTCTTGCTCTAACTACTCGAGTCTGCTCATCAGGGCATCAGCTTTGGATTGCTCGGTATTTAGCTTGTCCTTAACTAAGCTAAGCTCATTATGTGGCAGGAGGAGTTGCTCTTATGTCGTCCTTGCACTTTTAGCATTGAATGCAATGTCAGCCATCAGCTGCTCACATCGGACGACCCATTCGGGCTCATTGTTGCTCTCCTCAGCGCTTAGAGTCTGCATCTCAGTTTGCATCTTGATTACAGTTTCTTGAGCAAGCTTCACGCCGCGACGGGCATGATTTAGCTCTTCCTCCAACCTGTCCCTCACGGATACCACCTTGACCAAGTCAGACTCAAACAACTCCAACAGATCCTCTGAGCCTCCAATCTTGCCTGCAAGGCTTCCGAATTGATATCTAATTGAGTGGGCTTCTGACCTTCAAGCTGCTTCTTCTGTGACTCGATCTCACAGAAAGCATCAAAATACGACTTCTATAGATGTGCAAACTCGTTCCATGGTGTACACTCTCTCACAAGCAGCCTCTACTCCATCCCAGCAACGGCAACTTGATTTAGATTCGACATCCCCAGCATCAAATTCCTCAACACCTTGTCCATACGCTCGCCCAGTTTATCTCCTTCCAGCTTCGGATCACGATTGGCCAGCCAATCTTACCAACTACTGATATGTTTCTTGGAAGCATAAGAAATATCCACCTCCTGATGCCAGACCTGGTTTCTCATCTTTACATATCTGGGACAAAAAAGACTAATCTGTGCATCTGGATGGAGTTATTTTTGGATTGCTATCACGCCAGCATCGCCCTTCGCCGTCTTCACCTTATTTGAGGCATCCTCGACAGCTTTCCTCTTACTTACAGCAACTGGCTCCCTCTCACCTACCGATTCAGTAACGATTGAATGGGAGGAAGGCAGGGAACAACTCCTCGGATCGACCTTGACCTCAAGCCGAGGGTGAGAATCAGAGGGAGGGCGGTATGGATGACGATGAAGGGACTGTTCTCCATAGGAACTATGGTCTGGCGACCTTTCGCCAGACTGAGAGGACTCTTGATTCAAGGGTGGATCATATTTGAAATTCTTCAAAGAGAAAGGACAAGTTTGGCCAGCGTTAGATGAAGCTACCATTCCCGCCTGCAGCAGAAAGTTGTTCAAGATCTTCGCCTAAGCATCATCCATTTTAAGATACTCATTCTCCATGTCAGGAAGGGAAATGGGGGCTTTAGCCTAAGCATCTTGTCTCTCAAATGTAACAAATCCTTGCCTTGCAACGTTTAACCCCTCCTCCGAAGTGGCCAATAGCCTGAAAGCAGTCTTAGCCGCGGTACAATGGTTCTTAGAAAACATAGATGAGGGGAGTGTTGCATCCAACTCGAACTTCCTCAATGGACTGGGAATCTTGACCTTCAGAAGCTTCCTCTTCTTTGAATAAGGTCCATCGGCAGGCTTCAATTTCAAAATTTTGAAGAGAGTGAGAGCCTCTTGCCAGTAATCCCACAGTTCGATGCACTTGATGTTGTCAGGCTGCACAACATCCTCCATTCTCATGAAGGGCAGGTCATCAAATTGGTCTCAGGCTTCTTTATATTTTGAAGAAAGGGGCGCTGTTGAAAATTTTTGTACAAAAAAAGGATAACAGTTCAATACGCAATCAACACAATTTGGAACAAAGACGGTATTACACTCATTTGTTTGAACTTCCAATTGATCGGACGACCGAAAAGCTCAAAATATATCGAGTCTGAAGAGGCCATAAAGTAATACTTCTGTTAAAACTTAAAATCACCAAGCAAAATGCCCAAACAAGTTGTTGACCTGAACACACAGATAGCATGCTCGTTCAACCGAGGAGACGTGAGTAGCTGGATCGCCCTCGGAGACAGTCGAAGGCCAACATCTTTCGCCTTGATTAGAATGACGATCACAACTCTGTATCCGTTTGGCACCAGCTGAGCGGGCGGAATACCAAGGTACACTAAGGAGCCCTAGATTTCTTTGATAACAGGAAAACAGATTCCCAATTGAAATATACCTCTATGCAAGTAAATGAATCCACTCTGAAGAGATAAGGGTGTTTGACCAACTCCCAAGGTAAAAGATCCAGATCATCGAGGATCCGATACTTCTCGCATAGGTTCACCAAATCCACCTCTGAAATTAACCTTTCCTCAAATAACGCAATGCCTTTGGCGACTAGTTTATAAGGAAGTTGATTCTGATTTGTTATTGAAGAAGGTGCGGACTTTCGATTACACTCGCAAAAATAATAGTTGAGTAAAGCAAGAACACGACAACGAAATGACAAAGTAGAGTCTCTAAAAAATTGCAGAAGTAATGGAACTCAACTTTGCAAAGAAGGAAACTTAAATAAAAATGAGGATTCTCTCTTTTTTTAGCAGTCATATACCCATTTAATGACGTGTCGTCGCTCAAGGAAACGTTTCAAGCTCAATCATCACGACTATCCAGTTCCCTCATGACGTGACTTAGTAGATCGACAAGCTGGCCCACTCACTTGGGGGGAGTAACTAATGATACACTGAACCGTACACATCTAAGTGAGCGCCTACCCTAGTCCAAACCCAAGACCATGAAACAAATCCCATATTACTCCAAGCCCACTGAGGCGGGTACCAGAAAGTTGGATCCAATCAACAAGGCCCTATTAAGCCCATAAGTCATATGGTAAAGCCTAGTGCTCGTAAAACCAAATAAGGCAAGTATCTAGGAGTTTGACCTAGGATGGGCAGACCAACTACACATTGACTCCTACTAGGAAACAAATATTAAAGTATAAGTCGTGTATGGAAACTCGCATGCATGGACAACCCTCCACAACGAAAAGATATCTAATATATATTTCTTTAAACCACGCCACCAAAAGCAAATTCGAACAATGACTCTTGCATGATAAATATATAACAAAGTTGAGGAACTAGGAACGCTACAAAACCCAATTTCAAGCATTACACCATGTTCACGCTTTGTCTGACTTTAGCATCGGAGTGTCATCGATCGCCACAACGGTGGTCTTTGGTTCACATGTGTTCCTTGTGCAGGTAAAGGTCAAGAAGAACGAAAACCGATCTATTACTAGTAAAGCAGACAACAAAAACCCCATATGAACTATGGACTAGTAGACATCCTAGCATTTGACACTTACATATTTGGGAGTGTCCAGCTGAGGCTAGGCCTTATAGGCCTAATGAAGGAAAATCGGACTCAATAATTGTTAGTTGTTATTTCATTGGATTCTCAGAAAGATCAAGGGGATTCAAGTTTATTGCCCCTCTACTAATACCTTAATTGAGACGGATAAAGCCAAGTTTATTGAGGATATTGAGAATAGATGGAGTACTAAATCCTGAATATTAGTTTTGGAAAATAACATGTTGACATTCATCTGGTAGATATTCAACCTGATAACGTGATCACGCCTGTTCATAAACAGGATGCAGATGCAAATCACGTAAATATTCCAGGGTTGCCTTATACTAATCCATTGGAATCTCAACCTCCCAAATTATAAGTGCCAATAAGGAGATCCGATGAGGAAAGGAAATTTGTTATTTCGGAAGATTATGTAGTTTATCTCAATGAGCATGAGTTTGATATGGAAATGAAAAATAATCCTACCACTTTCATTCAAGCCAAACAAAGCGATTGCTCTTTAGATTGGATGAATGTTATGTTAGATGAGTTAAAGTCTATGACGGACAATAACATTTGAGATCTTGTCAAATTGCCTAAGAGTGTGAAACCAATTAGATACAAATGGATTTTTTTAAACCAAATGAGATTCCACATGCAACATTGAGAAATATAAGGAACGTCTTGTATGCTAACGACTTTGCTCAAAAGGAAGTCGTTGATTATAAAGAGACTTTCTCTACGGTTTCTACGAAAGAGTCTTTTATAATTATTATGACACTTGTAGCACATTATGATTTAGAGCTATATCAGATGGATGTAAGACTGCATTTTTAAATGAAAATATTGAAGAAACTATTTATATGAAGCATCCACATAGTTTCGAGATTAAAGCCTCGGAACATAAAGTTTGCAAATTGAAGAAATTCATCTATGGATTAAAGCATGCATCTCGTCAATGGTATAAAAGTTTAATAGGTAATTTTCTCTTTCGGTTGCGAGGAAATCCGATTGATCAATGTGTTTATCATAAGATTAGAGAGCAAATTAAAATTTTCTATTATTATATGTTGATCACAATCTACTTGAAAATTGTGCCATAAGTTTCCTTTCAACAAAATTTATTATAAGGTTTTTACTAAAACATATTTTGTGATAGGCATAAAGACTACTTGTACTGATAAGATGGTGGGTTATTTTCATTAGGTAAAATACTCATTGTTACTGATAAGTTGTGCTTGCTTCAATATCCAAAGAATGATTAATACATGAAAATTATCTCTCATGCATAGGTAGTAGAGAGTATAATGTATGATAAAGTTTATCTGTGTTACGATATTATGTATATCATTGGAATGTTTGACAGACATTTCAGTTTGAAGAATGATCACCAAACAGCGGCTATTGCAGTATTTAAAAAAAAAAAAAACTTATACTCACATGCTAAATATCTAATCAATTGGATTAGATATTTAGATTTAGTTTTTTTTTTGTGTACTACCCAGATAATAGAATTCTTTGTTTGATGTAAAACATGTGATCAAACATTATGGTTAAATAATTTTATTTATAGGCTTCACGCTATGAGTTTCATTATAAACATTATGAAATAAAGTCGATGTTCAGAGCATGACAATAGTTCATTTTAAATTATATTGACTTAAATTTTTTTTGTCATTAAACAAATAATTCAGAATCATCTGATAACAATTTAGTTACTAAGAATACATATCTCACTATGTATTATTTATTAATGATGCACCACATAAGGTGTTCAACAAGCATGTAGCTCGTTTACGGCATTGTTAGTTCTTATGATGCTTCTTATCAGTGGGAGTCTATATTACCATGTTTAATTGTCATTTGATTAACTCTTGGTGATCACCTTTAGTTTATTGATGATTCTAACCTAAAGTTTTCTACTTTTTCAATTATGGTTGCGCATATACAATTTGATTAAGTAGATTAAGGCGATTCAATTTTGAATCATACGGTAGGACCAGTTGAAAATGGACATGATCATGGATAACATTACATGTCATTTTCATGCTATATATCCATACTTTGATCTATGTCGTTGATTGTATTGATATTTGTGACCGTGGATGGGCCCAACCACGATAAATGTGGTGAATGTCGCTATGATCCTATATTTGATATTTTCAATGAACCAGATTGTGTTGAGACATCATTCACAACTCTTGACAATCAAGTTTTGAGCTCATAAGGTTTTGCAATGTATAATCTCTGGATTTATGTGGTCCAAGTGGGAGATTGTTAGAAATTTTCCTTAAGATAGACCTACATAGTTAATATTATTATACATTTGTAGATTGTTAAGCTATAGGTGAATGGTGTTTGGTTTAGATCCATTTAATTGTGATTATTAAGAAACAAGACCAGGGTCATAAACACATCTCTAATTACATGTTGCAGGTCTTGACATGTGCTACTAAATTGAGTATGGAGGTTATTTGTGTGTAGATACCTATTATAATTTTATTATTAATGATAGGCTAATAATAGAATTATGACAATATATATGGTAGAGGTCCCCACTCCAAACCTAATTTTTTTACATCTAAATTTCTCATGCGGTAGAAGACTTTTCCGTTGCGTGTTGTTTGGTTCGTGAGGATTGCTACATGCGTACTCTTTATCAAATATTGCTTCAAGTACGCATTAATGAAAATTTTCTTTATTGATTACTGACATGAAACCTTGGCATAGATCTAATACTATTCCAACATTAGATTTTGAATTGCCATAACGTCATTAGATTTTGAATTGCCATAACGTGGAGAACTAAGAGCTAAGTACTCCTGCCTTTTATAAGATAGAATCCTAGTAACTTAAATAAAACAAGTTTTTTGAAATATATTCCAACAAATATTTGATACTATTAAGAGAAGTTGCTTGCGAGTTAAATGGAAATGGTGAGTTGTTCAAATGTCGCATGGGGTAAAAAAAGAAGACATGCACGACATAATCATTGTGATCTCACAAAATAGGCCTTCAATATAGAGATATTCATATGATGTGCATGAAGGTTTTCTATGGTAAGAATGTGGCTGAAGTAGAGTTTTCATAAAGTGAAGTGAGTTCCATGAGGAGTGGGAGTTGTTTACAAGGAATGAATGAGAGCTTTTTATTAGGGGGAGTAAAATTGAAAGGTAATACACCAGTGGTCTTGTTAATATAAAATTTGTAAGCGACTTTGGTAGTAACACAACCTTTTTTTTAACGAGGTTTCTAGAGTCTAGACCATAAAATCAGTTAGGATCGTGCTTGATGGGGGCATTGATAATGGCATTAGCAATTAGGGGCGGGCATTCCATCCAGCAATCTCGAACCTGTCTTGACCCATCCCGTCTCGTTTTTTTTACGAATTTTATTGGGATTAATCAATCCCATCCCGTCCCAATCTAAAGTAGGATGAAGATTTTCAATCCTGTCCATCCCGTCCAGTTTCGAACTAATTTTTTTAATATTTACTATGAACTATGTAGTATGAAATTATGAAACTATTTGTTGACATAGCTATTTTATTCTCACAAAGCTTCCATGTGCTAGTATAAATGTAATATATATATAAAAGGGTATTGTGGAGGAGAATTTACTTCTAAAACATTAGACACTGTGTAATTTTAAACAATGACTTTTAACTTTTAGAAGCAATAAGTTTTAGCTAAGCAATGGATTTATCCCTATCCAAAACCTTTAAGTCTATCACCATGGAAACTTAATTAGTGTTGAGTTGTGTGTTTGGTTAATCCAAATTTTTTTATCTTGCATGTTAAATTTTCAATTCAAAATTTAGTACATGCTCATCTCATCTTGTCTCAAACCCGTTTAGGATGGGACGAGGTTGATATGAGGTCTATCCCGTCTCGATCCAGAACAAACGAAATGGGATAGGGATGAAGTCCATCCCATCCCATCCCGTACCCACCCCTATTAGCAATGGGTGAGTGGAATTCTTCTTCTACTATTTTTAGTTTTCGACATTCCAAACAGACCCGTTTAGGATGGGACGAGGTTGAGATGAGGTCTATCCCGTCTCAATCCCGAACAAACGGAATGGGATAGGGATGAGGTCCATCCCATCCCGTCCCATACCCATCCCTATTAGCAATGGGTGAGTGGAATTCTTCTTCTACTATTTTTAGTTTTCGACATTCCAAAATTTACCTTGAGCACTTACATTAATCACATCATGAATTTCGTCTCCTAGCATCCTAGATCACATGTATTGTTATTCCAACCAAAGTGAAGTCCTCAGTGAACTCCTCACTACCTTACCATTAGATATTCACACATAAGAAATGTTAAGTTTCTTGAAGTTGGCAAGAAGATCATTCTGATTTCTAGCATAGATGAAGTGACAAACTGACTCCGGATACAAATAGGGTTGAAGAGGAGTTTCCAAAGAAGTTTAGAAATCAATGCTTTGTTCTTTCTTACATAATTGGATTTTTAAAACCACCATCTTTTCCCTTGAACCAAATGCACCCTAAGTGGTAGGACACTCATAGCCAATGATAATATATAGCTAGGGTTAACTCTAATAAGGAACAGTTTGGCCAACAAAGCTAAGACAGTTGAGTGTAGGGGTGGGCATCTCATCCCGCGATTCCATTTTTTGTCTTGTCTCGTCCCGTCCCGATTTTTTCGGGTCTTAATGGAATTGAATAATTTCATCCTAATCTCGTCCCGTCCCGATCTAGAATGGGATGAGATGGAGATTTTCAATCTCGCCAATCCCATGTCGTCTCGAACTAATTTTTCAATATTTATTATTTATTTATTTATTTTAGGATTGCAATATTTGGATGCCCATACAAATTCCCTGATGCATATAACATTTTAGTATCTAAAATTCTCAATGTCGTTAGGCTATCAACTCATATTTGAAGACCAATTTGTTTAATTGTATTTAACTAAAGTACATTCGATTTCATTGAAAACTTTGGATATTCAACCTATAATACAATTTAATGAGTTCCTAGTATCATCTCATTTGCAAGGATAGATATGCATGAAAATTAAACTATGTGATAGATTCCAATGACAACTTCATGTGCTTATTATGGCATATGTTACATTATGTTTAGTTGATTGCATTTTGGTTTATTATTTCATTTTCGGTATAGTTATGTGTGAACATGCAATTTGCTGAAGATCTGTTTTAGTTATTGAAATTGCATGGCCAATTTGAAACACGTTGATCCCGTCCTGTTCCGTCCCGAACCCGTTTGAGATGGGACGAGGTCGGGATGGAGTTTATCTCATCCCGCCCCTTTCTGATCCCGTATGAACAGGATGGGATAGGGATGGGTCTATCTCGTCCCATCTCGTCCCGTGCCCACCCCTAGTTGAGTGGTGAAGAAACTTGATCTTGCCCGACACAAGCCACACAAGCCCAATCCAATATTGGGTAGGGTCACAACCAAGGATTGTGATTTTGTTTTTCGAGGTAATTTCGGTAAGTTGATTTGTATAAAAAAATATATAAAATTTTCAGTTGTAATTTAAAGTTATCGATATAATTTAAGCATTTTAAACTTCAATATACAATAAGATTCATAATGTATTACAAACTACATATTGCATATTTGAAGTTATCAATATAATTTAAGTATTTTAAACTTCTACATAATACATATTATATAAAGAGTCTAACAAGACTCATAATGTAATACAAACTACATATTGCATAAGAATCACTTATATAATTTTTTTATTAATAAACTAAAGTTATAATGGGTTAAAATGTACGGAAACTAGGATTGGCTTAATGAAAGAAACATATATTTTGGATTTTGAAATAAATGTCGGTAACTCAAAAAAAGAAATATT
This sequence comes from Berberis thunbergii, assembly GCA_003290165.1. Lineage (NCBI taxonomy): Eukaryota > Viridiplantae > Streptophyta > Magnoliopsida > Ranunculales > Berberidaceae > Berberis > Berberis thunbergii. The sequence goes on from QNQO01008414.1 coordinate 335,095, forward strand.
TCATGAAATTTCGATAATTTTCAAAAAATCACAGTCCTTGGTTACATCATAAACACTTGAACAAAACAACGGTCAATACTTTTGGATGAAAGCTCGACATCGTCCACATAATTAATAATTATTCAAATAACATATCAATCATCCGCAACCCAATGGCACTTTTTTTAATCCCAGATTAATGTCTACTACCTTGAGTGGCCAAATACAAAGTTAGCAAACAATTAGATTTCAATTGGGCTATATCCTTAGGACTATTATTTAACTTGTGCCTCACCCAGGCATGACAATTTAGCTCGAACCGATGGGTATCCGCATGGACCCGACCATAATGATTTGGGTCTAGAATCGATTAGAGGGAATAGACTCGGTTTTAGTTCGAGTCTTGTTCCTAGTGTTCAGAATCTGTCCAAACATAGAATCGATTATTATAAACATTTTTGCATGACATTGTGAGATTTTGTATCACTTCATCCAAGGAAGCAGGGAAATGAGATGCCACTATTGAAAAATACAAATTTTTCTAATTGTTTTAGTGCCGTGTTGAGTAAAAACAAAACAAAACAAAAGAAACTTCTAATTCTATAAAAGGAAAAAAAAAAATCCTAACAGTCATTCACTAAAGGACTTGCCATGGGGTTGGTGGTTTTAGCAAGCATGGATATACTTGAATTGAACCCACGAGAACCAAAATTTGAGTGTACCTAGACTCGAAAAATATTCGGTTTGGTTATGAATTTGGCATATCAAAATTGAACCTACCCAGTTGTCGCGCCTAGCCTCACCATGGAAAAATGATCAAAGCTAATGCAAAATAACTAGTCAATGCTAATGCAGTTGAACTATTGTAGGAATTTAAAAGAGTTAATCATTTTCGTCTTTGATAAATCTACCGAGAGCTATAGTCATAGTGATCCTCTTATTCAACTAGTTCAACCATTTCCGAACACCTCATAGAAGTTTGAAAACAACACTTAGTGAAAGGTGTATTATGTACGATTCACATAATGAAAACCACTCACCATGTGACGTTTTTCAATGTGAACTCAATTCTATAACAAAGACTAGAATCTAAGACTTTGCAAGGTCATCATCGCCACCTCTTGTAATCTTTCTAATAAGGATAACAAAGTTATAGATAATAAAAATTTAAATAAATAAATAAATAAAAAGTGATTTAGCTTAATTGAGTCATAACATTGAGAGAAACGTTGACTTGTATTTTATCATTTCATTTTATATTCTCAAGTAGTATTTAGAAAACTCTATTTAGTATCATAACAAATGTCTAAATGTTGGTAAATTTAGTAGACATATCAGTATATGTAGATGAAGATTATATATATATATATATTCATAAAATGTGAAAATGGTGTGGCTCACCAAATTAGTGTGAACCACTATCACTCATGCATGCATTATCGTCACGCATTAATAGTATAACCTCACATTTTCCAGTCTTTGGGATAATTTCGAGTTCTTTAGACCTAGGCGAGTTTGGGCTTGGGCTTGGGCTTGGGTTTTGACTCGTTATATTCCACCAATGGATGATCTGCTTATGTGCAATAAATCTATGGTACGGTGACTATTAATTTGAATTTATTTATGGGTACATAAAATAAAAATATTAATGTAGTTATCTTTTTATCATTATTATTCTTATTATGAGTTGTTGGGTCTAAAATTAAATTTTTAATTATTGTCAAGTAGCATTTTTGCGTCATCCCCAACAATGGTATGGGCTGATCATCGTACGCATATCACGCCTAGTACTAATTGCGGACCCAAATATTCAATTGGACCCAACTAATTTTACCAACATGTTATTTTTATTTATTTATTTTGAAGAGAATATTTAAAGTCTAAAACTCTACGACTTACGAATTATGATGTTGTTATATATAGCATCTTTGACATTTCTCTGGAGGAGGACAAGTTTTTCAATGAACAGGGATTAGGTTTAAGTAGAGCTATCATAGCAAGCCTAATCAATTGAATTTATCGACTTTTTGAAACAATATAAAGAAGACTGAATCTGATTCTTTTTACTGGTGGCTTGACCCATTCACAACTAAGTTAGGTTGTCTTTTGGAATCATTGGCAATGTGAACTATTAGTCGTTTTACTTGAATTTGAATGACTGTTACATTAGTTGTTTGAGGATCAGGTCCAATTTTAATTTTATTTTTAATATATTGTGTCAAATAGTCTTTGGTGATCTCACCAATTTTGTTAACTGATCATATTTAAAAATTGAATAATTTTGTAGCAACACCATGTAATGATCCATTCTTGTACTACTGGTACAATCCTCAGTTAACCACTCATTGGCGCAATCATGGCTACTACCTCTTGGAACTAGGTGCGTTTTTTGCTGATCAACTTCCTCCCCTCCTTGGGATTGATGCTTGTCCAAACTAGACTAGCAATCTATATTATAATTTAGACTAGGGTTTTACTATTCATTGTTGACTGGAACAAAGTCAAATCGAAAAAATTATAAATAAAATATGGTTAGGATTAAAAGTTGGAAAATGTATTGAATTTGAAGGTTGAGATTCATTTCCCATGATGACATACTTGTAAATATAAAACATATTGAAGGGCAAAATTAATGAAAATTTTTTGAAAAAAGTTAGTTGGAATGTACATGTGGCGGAGAGAGAAAATATTAAAATGAACGTTATCGAATTTCGGTAAAGTTAATATCGTTGAAATGCATTTTTTAAGATCTGTCCAACAAAATCAATGATCAACACGAGCGCTAAAATTTTAAAAATATATATTCTATAATTAAAAAAATATATAAAGTATTTCACATTTTTAATATTTTCCAAACAATGAGACGTGTCGATTATACCAAAAAAACGAGTCGGACATCTTAATGCACATTTAAACAAAAACTCTAAATTTTATATTTTCGTGAATTCAAATATTGGAGGATAACTCATTCTCCACATTTAAATTTTTTCCCAACGGATTCAAATATATATATATTTATCTTAAAATAAGCTTACACTTCAATATTGATTCAGAACCAAAATGAGAATAGTGAATGGGAATAGTGAAAGAGGTATTCAGTATAAAATATTTAGCAAAAATAAAATTATATGGAGTGTCAACAACACGAGACATACTCTAATTTCTTACAATTTGCAATGGGAGACCTCAGATCCACTTTTCAAGGATTTGAAAAGTCTCATTTGAAAAATTGGAATGAAACCGTGTCATTCAGTTCAAAATAAAAAATAAAACCCAAATCAAAGAACCCAATTAATCAAGGGGAATTCTAAATGTCGAGGAAACCAGCGAGAAAACGAGCAAGGTGGCACTCCACTTGGGATGCGCGCACAAAAAATTGCGACACGCATCTCAAACGAAATGGACGACTCTCACCCCGCCACGTCCCTCTCCTCGCTCGTTTCCTCGCCCGTTTCCTCGCTCTGTAGCCTCACTCAAATTCAAAGCCCAACATGCCCACTCACCCCTCTATATTCCTTTTCCTTTCCCTTCACCTTTCTTTCTCTCAACCTTACTATCCACAAACCTCCTTCCCACAGCGGCTCCCATTGACAAAACAACAAACCCTAAATCAATGGATGGGTCTTTCTGGTGGGACTCCTTTCTCGATCTCTTTGACAAGCTCAAAAACGCATCTCTCTCCACTGACCTCGACCTCTTTCTAGTAAGAAATCTTAACTTTCCCCTTTTCAAGCTACCATTCGAGCTTCTTGGTTCGATTTCTTGTTTTCTTACGCAGATAAACAAGTTGCAGAGCAATCATGCTTGGTTCTTGGATACAATGTCTCTCTTCAAGCCTCCCAATCAAAAATCTAGGGTTACATTGGACTGAAAGAAATCAATATAAGTATCAAGTTACCATGGAGCCCAAATTGAAAGATATTGCGTTGCGAATCAGTTCTTCTATGGTAAAGTGTTCTTTATTTGGTTTCACTCAATTACACATGAATTCATTTTGAATGCATCTCGTGTTCACTAGAGGATCTGGATCAGCTGAAGAGGAAGACATAAGAACACTGATAGAAACAAACTCAAGAAGAAAAAGATTCTACAGATTTTTTTTAGTAGGGGTGGGCATCTCATCCAGCGATCTCGATCCCGTCTCAATTTTTTTTAGTCATATTGGAATTGATCAATCACATCCCGATCTAGAGTAGGATGGGATCGGGATGAAGATTTTCAATCACGTCCATCCCGTCCTGTTTTGAACCAATTTTTTTTAATATTTAGTATGAACTATATAGTATGAAACTATTTGTTGGCATGACTATTTTATTTGTTATTTTATTTATTGACATGACTATTTTATTCTCACAAGCTTTCATGTGATTTACCTAGATAATGAATCTAACTATAACTCTCTCCCTTCTTTTTTTTCCTTTTCCTAACTCTTAACAACAACAATGTGTGCTCATCGTAGTTTTTAAATGGCAAATCCATTGATCATTTTCGTTAGCAATGTACAAAAAAATGGTTATCTTCAATAGTGGTTCTAAAAGAAACGGAGTAAAAGCAAATGAAATGGGAAAATAATAATCAATGGCTTCTTAGAGTTGTGTGTTTGGTAAATTCACAATTATCAATCTTGCATGTTAAATTTTCAATCCAAAATTTAGTACATGTTTATCACGTTCCGTTCCGAACCCGTTTGAAATGGGACGAGGTCGAGATGAGGTTCATCCCGTCTCGATCCCAAACAAACGGATGGGATAGGGATGAGGTCCATCTTGTCTCATGCTCACCCCTAATTGTGAGATAAAAATGGGTGGAGAATTGGGCTTGGGTTAGAATTTTGTTAGGCTTGGGTTGGAATTTAGTTGGGCTTGAGGTTTCTACAATAATCGGGACAGTCTGGGAATAAATTATTGGAAACTGATTTCATCTAGATTCCAACTAGTCTAGGATTGGGATCGGGATCGGGATTGGGATCGGCGTTCTTACCCACCCCTAATATTAAGTGTTTAACACATAACTTATCACTAAAGATAGAGGATGTTCAACCAACAAAGGTACAATTGAAGTTACATCATGTGACCAAAAACATTAACCCTAATTTGAAATGGTTTTGCTCCCAAATTAAAAAATTACATGTATTCCTAGTTAATACAAGCATACAACCAACACCTTAGATTACTTCAACTTAGGGGCTGCACTGGATTCAATTTAGTAAATGCAATGTACTTTTGATAGTTGTATTTTTTTTAGTTACAACCTCGGGTAAAAAAAAATTTGCTCCACCCTTGGTAACTAATATAATCAATTAATAATAATTTTTCATTTCGCCCCTCCCCCCCTCCCCCCCCCCCCCCCCCCCCCGACAAAAATCCTGGATCCACCACTGCTTCAACTCCAAATAAACAGGATTTGGAGTTTGTTTTAGTGATGGAAACCTACAAGAAAGTTCTTGCTAAGGACAAATCTGCCTTCGGAATGCCAAACAAAGAACCCAAAACCGTTGCTACTACATGGGAGCTTAATATATAGTTGTAGATCTGGTTACATGGTTGCATACACACTTTAGAAGTAGAGAAAATGAAGATTAGGGGTGGGCACAGGACGGGATGGGACGAGATATACTCATCCCTATCCCATTCCGTTCATACAGGATCTGGATGGGATGGGATCAGCATGCTAATATGGTAAGCATGACAGAGTTATTGACAGCCTGAAAGTTGCTATTTGCATAGGTAGTCATTGCCAGCTTGTGGTTAAATGACATGCCATTATCAGTTTCACCCTCCACATTGTCAATAGTAGCTCCAATGTTGTTGCCTGCCAACGTGATCACCCCCAGACCATGATCCTCCTCATCAAGATGATCCATTGGGTGTGAATTGGATTTGTTCAACAATTTGAAACCAAAACCTGCCTGGAGTGAGTGCGCATTCTAGGTAGTTGAGATACGTCACTGAAGTACAACAGAATAAGATGTAATATTTTGTGTTTTTAATATGGTTTGTACCATTTGGTAAGCACTAGGGATAAGAAGGTTGTGGGTACTCATGTGGGTTGTTGTGTGGAGGAACAGGTGAGTGAATGCATGGCATGATAGAGATGGTAGGATCGTTAAAAGTCCCCACAGATTGGATCATGTTTCTCGTGAAGGTAGGTAGGAACTCTATATGGACATTTTAACATTTGCCCCTTTTCTTTTCTTTTTTTTTTCTTTTCTTTTCTAAGCCTGCTATTACATAACCCTGACAATAGTTCTGTAGATCTTAGATCATTGTATGTGCTATTATGGCAAGAAAATACAATTTTCAACTTGACTCTAATCTCTATAGACATTCATTAAGTGAACTTGATAAGTTTCAAAATATACAAGCCATTTCCTTTGAATTCACATCAAAGACTGAAATAGAATAATAAAATAAATAATTGTATGGGCATCCACAATTCTAAAATAAATAATTAAATAAAAATATTAATAATTAATATTAATAAATTAGTTCGGGACGGGACGGGATTGGCAGGATTGAAAATCTTTATCCCATCCCATCCCATTCTAGATTGGGACAGGACGGGATCGGGATGAAAATTTTCAATCCCATTAAGACCCAGAAAAATCGGGAAGGGACGGGACGAGATCGGGATCGCGGGATGGGATGCCCACCCCTAATGAAGATTGTATCATATTTTGTTAAAAAGACCATTATTCGTCACCATTTGTTAATAATCCTGTATTTGAAAATTTCCTTAATGACAACGACAATCTATTTATTTTTTCAAGTATAAATATCGTACTTGATGCGGCTAAAAATCATCCTTCTGTGAGTTTGACCTGCAAAACAATTGTTAGACTACCAATGCCCACCTTTATGGTGGTCGAAGGCACGCCGATGCTTAAGTCAGTAACTCTGTTGGATGAAAGAAGTAAATCAGGTCAAAACTCAGTTAAAGTTGCATACCTGTGTCGAATGTTCTCTTTACCTTTTTTAATGTTTGCGGTTAACTCTCTGCGTGACTTAAGCATGTAAGGTGCAACGGAAAGAGATGCTTATTGTAACAGTCTCCTCCTTGATAGAGATGCGTTCGTTGAGGCGTAACTCCCTCCACGACTCTTTTTTGGTGCAACGTTTCTTTTATTTATGAGAGAATTTGCGTCAGACTTGAATGCGAGCTCTGATTCGTTTGGGCTTGGATTCAGGCCCTCTTTACGTCTCCTCGGTGGTGGGCCTTGTCTGGGCCTCTATAGTTGGCCTCATTCTTCTGGGCTTTATGAGTTGGCTCAATAAATTGTGTGATGTATTCGCGTGATGGATTTTTATGCCACATTTACGGTCGGGGTGATTAGTTTATTTTTATGTATCATCAGCTACTCCCCCCCCCCCCTTAGTTAGTGGGTATGTTCATGTATCCACTAACTTTGTGGCGGTTTTGTTTTTATTGCAACATTACGGCTTGATTAGTGTTCTTGCTATCTATCGTTGTTGTTTTCTCTCCGATGTTCTATCCGTTTGTTTGTTTTGGCGCAATTTAATAGATTTTGTGTGGTTATCATACCTTGCACGTTCTCCAAGAGCGGTCCTTTTGTTATCCATTCCTATAAAAAGGAGAAGTTTTGTGTATGCTCTGCTTCCTTCTGCATCTTCTCATTTTCTGATCATTAACTTTTTGATTCCTTGCAGTCGTTCTGTGGTTATGTCTAACTTCAGGGTTTTAGGTGGTGATGCCCTTGATGCTTGCGAAGCTTTATTTATGCCCAAGAGAACAACACACGCGAGTCTGGACAACATTTGTCACGACTACTCGTTGCCAAACGATCTAGAGATTGTTCTGCCCGGAGAGGGTGACAGTCTTTGTCATCCTAGGCATGGATACATTGATTGGTATCCTGGTATGTTCCATTCTAGTTTCATGCTTCCAGCTCATACTATCATCTGGGAGTTATTGGATTTAGTTGGTATTGCTCCGACTCAACTTGTCCCTAATAGTTGGAAGATAATGATTTCAACCTTTGTGAGGGCTACCTCGGCTCGTATCCCTATGAATGTTAAGGTTTTATACTCTCTAGTAGAGTTCAGCATGGACCCTAATTACACATGTCGCCTGCGTTCTCCACCCTGCGAGAAGAGTATGTGGGCTGGTCAAGGTCATGGTTTTATGCCTCTCTTTCACCAACCACTTTAGGTTTCGCAAAAATCTGATTATGCGGTTGTTCCAGGAACCTAAGAATGTTGAGTTGTACTATCTTTGGAAGAGCATGAGTTATGACGTCTGTTTTGTGATCTTCCCCGAGTATCAATGGAAGATTTTCTCACTACAGATGCCATTGTCTGTGGTGGTTTGTTTTCACCAGGTAGGGCAGGCCTCGCTTCGGAGGTTACTTTGTCACACCCTGGTGATGTATGAGTCCCTTCTTCTGTCTCTGCTCGAGGTCCTAGGAACACTGGTTCAATTGTTAAGAAAATGAAAGTTCATATGCCTCCTAACCCCTCCAAGATCCCGGCCGTCAGTTCTGGCCGTGTTTCGAAGAAGAAAAAGTTTGCTTCCTTCGACCTTGAATCCGCCAGGACCCCCCTCTCATCTTGCCTCTTTCTAGAAAGGAGGTCGTGGTTCAGGAGATGATTATTTTTCCCGTGAGGACGAGGAGGTAAACCGAGTTCTCGAAATAAGTAAGAAGGAAGTTTCTCGTCCTCTGGATGACCATGAGAAAAAGCTTGTTGCTTTTTATGGCTTGTCAGCCTCTCGATTGAAGATTCACGTGTTATTGAGAACAAAATGCTTCAGCTAGGTGTTTGGCTATCGAAGAATCCGAAGGGTACTAAGACCTTGGATTACTTCGAGTATTATCCGTTGGTAAATGATCAAGTTGTTGCTCGGGCTCGAGATCACAAGCTTTTTGTTTCTTTTGCTGTGGCTGGGATTACGGGAACCGTTGGTAGGTGGAGTTGAGAAGGTTGCGTTTTCATTTGGATGTTGCCAAGAAAGAGTTTTTCGACCGAAAGGCCGTGACGAGGTTGTTCGTTATGCCGAAGAATGTTCTACCAAGCTTAAGGTTGCTATTGTTCGCATCGTTTAGCTAAATTTCGAGTTTGTAGAGATCAAATCAGCAAACTCTGCTACACTTGCGGATGTTGACAAGGAGTTAGCATCAGCCCAAGCTGAGCTGTCGATTGTTACCGAGAAGCTGAAGGGAGCGAAGGCCGCAGATTTTAAGAGAGTGGTCGACGGTCGCCATGATTTCTTGAATTTCCTTGAAACGCAAGGTTTGGATATGTCCCTATGTTGTTGCTTTGCTGAGCGAGAATTTGATAATGTCGAGGAAGTAGTCCTGGATTCAATGGGTGATCCGAATGTCGAATAGTTTGCCGATCTTATGCTGCTTGAAGACGTTGTTCACAACACTGATTCTCCTTCTTAGTTGTTGTTTTCTTCTCCTTTTTTGTAATCTCCTTTTTATAAGATAAATAGAAAATATATTATTTCGCATTTTTGAGTCTCATATGTCTAGCTTGTTAGTTTTTATTTATGACATTTCTGGGAGATTTCCGACTTTGTTTGTCCGGGTTTTTATGGGTGGCTATGATACTCGACATTCCAGTCGTATAGAAGCTGTAATTTACGACAAGGATTGTGATTTCATTTTTTGAGTTCATTTCGGTATCCTGATTTTAAAAAATATTTCGAGAAATATTGATGTGTGTAAAGAAAAAAAAAACATAAAAATTTCGAGGATACATAAAAAATTATATAATGAATTTCGAAAGGTATATGAAAATGTGAAAAAAAAATAGATACAAGCAAATAAATCTAGTAAACATATTAAATGAAGCCTAATTACCAAGAAATGAAACAAATATGAAATCAATATATAATTACAAATTCAGGGGGTGGTTTCAAAAATCAGTATATAAGTAGAAAAATGATAATTAGAAAATCAGGAGATGATTTTTAACATCAATAAATAATTAGAAGAATTGATAATACGAAAAAACTAAAAAAATTACGAAAAATTCCAAAAATTTACAGAAAAAAACCCTCATAAATACGTAATTTTTGGTAGCTGGGTTTTGTATTTTCATGGAAAAAGTAATTTATGAAAAAAATTTGAAATTTATGAAATTTTTTTTGAAATTAACAAAAAAATCTTGAAATTTTTCAAAAAAATGTAACTTTTTATTTCGCCCTTTTTCTTTTCGTAATTGCAAAAAAACAAAATTTTCGTTGAAATTTCGCGAACTCACATTTCTTGGTTTACGGAATTATGTTTCTCATTTGGATTACGATGTTACACATTACATTCGGCATAAAAGTTCGGCTCATATGTCTTGGTACTTTATTACTTCGTGGTTGATTAGGTCGAAAGTTTTTGTTTTATGTCTGACTAGTTCGTCTAGCATATGCATTTGTGTTTGCTCGATACTCTAGCCATACTCGGTGTTTTCTCGAGTCGGTTTTAATCTGACTTTTTGTCCTAATTATATTCTTGTTGTTTCGAAATTGAGAGTAAAAGACTTTATTGATAATATCTTTTCAAGTGCTCTACATTCCATGGTCTAGGTATCATTTCGCCCACTTTGTTTGCCAACTAGTATGTTCCTGGTTTGTTGATTTTTGTTACTTAGTACGGTCCTTCCCAATTCGGGTTCAGCTTGCCCACACCGTCCTCTTTCGTGTTTAGTTAGACTTTTCGTAACACCCAGTTTCCGTCATTAAAAATTCGAATTCGCACATTTTTGTTGTAATACTCTGTCATGCGATGTTGATAGGTTGTCGTTTCAATCGAGGACGCTTCTCATTTTTCTTCGAGGAGATCCAGTCCGACCCTTAATGCTTTGACTTTGTCTTCAGCGCAGAATTCTTCGATTTAGAATTTCTACGGGTATCATTGCTTCTGACCCGTAAGCGAGGGCGAAAGGAATTTCTCCTATCGGAGTTCGTTTTCTTGTTATGTACACCCAAAGGACACCAGGTAACTCGAATGTCCATAGTCCATTCGCTGCCTCGAGTCTTCTTTTGATTACCTTCAAGATTGTCCTATTAGTGACCTCGACTTCCCTGTTTGCTTGTGGATGAGCTGGCGCGGAGAAATGTTGATGGATATTCAGATTTTCACACAACTCCCTAACCGTTTTGCCTTCAAACTCTTCCATTGTCCGTGACGATTACTTTTGGGATCCCGAATCTGCATATGATGTCTCTCTAGAGAAATTTCTCAACTTGTGATTCCCCTATCTTTGTGAATGGCTTTACTTCTACCCATTTGGTAAAGTAGTCTACTGCGACAAGGAAAAACTTCTTTTTATCGGACATTGGGAATGGTCATACGATGTCCATTCCCCATTGTGAGAATGGCCAAGGGCTGCTCATTGGGATCAAATTATGTCCTGACATGTGTGTATGGAGCGAATCTTTGGCACTTGCCGCATTTACGAATTAGCTTTTGAGCCGCTTGCATCGTTGGCCAATAATAACCTAATGTGAGAGCTTTGCGAGCCAGTGTTCTTCCTCCTGGGTGATTCTTGCATGTGTCGTGGTGTATTTTTTGCAGGACGTATTCGGCATCTCCTAGTGCAAGGCACCTGAGTAATGGACTCGTGGCAAACTTCCTGTATAATTTGTCATTGATCTTTGTGTATCTCGTTGACTGATTCCATAGTTTCCTAGCTTCCATATTATCTGTTGAGAGTTCCTCGTTTAGAATATACGTCAGGATTGAAGTTGTCCAGTTGGTTTCTTGGTTTACGGCGCATGCTTCTTCTGATTGATTTTCGAGTATGGAGCGTCCTTGTGTTATGATGAGTGGGTTGTCATTATCCTTCATTGTTGAAGCTTCTTTTGCTAGCTCGTCTGCTTTTTTGTTTTCTATTCGTGTGCATTGTCGAATGGTAGCATTTCGGAAGCTTTCTATCAGCTTTGTAGTTTTCTGGTGGTAGGCTTTCATTCCGGTGTATTTTACTTGAAACTCTTCATTTAGTTGATTGACTACTAGCCTGAAATCAGTAAAGACACAAGTGTCCTTTATTCCCAGGTGTTTTGCTAACTACAGTCCTGTTATCACAGCTTCATACTCGGCTTCATTATTGGAGGCTTTAAACTGAATTTCGTCACCTTCTCTAATGCGATGCCTTCCGAGTTGTACAAGAATAATCCGGCCTTCTTCCTACCTCATTGGCCGCCCCATCACAATGGAGGATCCATCATCCAAGGATCGGTTCGTGTTGTTTTGTTATGCTTTTATTATCCTCGACTTGGTTGTTGCTTTCTGTGAACTCGACGATGAAATCTGCTAATGTGTGAGATTTGATAGCAGTTCTAGGGGCATAGATGATGTCAAATTGTCTGAGCTTTATCGCCCACTTCACCATTCTTTCTTACAGGTCCCGTTTGTGTAACACCGACCGAAGCGGTTGTTCAGTCATAACCGTGATAAGATATGTTTGGAAGTATGGCCGCAATTTTCTTGATGACACGATTAGAGCGAGTGCCAATTTCTCTAAAGTCAGATAGTTGATCTCTGCATCAGCTAATGTTTTGCTAATGTAGTACACTTGTTTTGCACCCCCCCCCCCTCCACCCTTTTTTCTCATACAGTGCTGAACTCACCGCGTGGTTGGACACAAATAGGTACAAATACAGTGTTTCTCATGTGTTTGGTTTTGTTAGCAGCTTCGTGCTTCCCATGTATGTCTTAAGCCTTTGAGAAACTCTTTCGCTTTCGTCATTCCATTCAAATGTCTTGTTCCCCTTCAAGATTTTGAAGAAAGGCAGACAGTTGTCTGATGGCCTGGAGATAAATTTGTTCAAAGTTGTTATCCTCTCGTTAAGACTTTGAATACCTTTTATGTTTGTCAGCGATTGCATGTTGAGGAGCGTTTGTATTTGCTTTAGGTCGGCTTCAATTTCTCGTTGGTTGACCATGTAACTGAGGAACTTCCCTAACTCCACTGCAAATGTGCATTTATCTAGGTTTAGCTTCATCTTGGACTTACACAACTGGGAAAAAGCTTGTTTGAGATCCATGACATAGTATGTTCTGCGTGAGCTTTTGACAAGCATATTGTTAATGTAAACTTTCATTGTTTTGCCAATTTGATCTCTAAACATTATGTTTACTAGCCGTTGATACGTTTTTCCCCCGATCTTCAATCCGAACGGCATTCCTCGATAACAATGTGTACCATTTTCCATTATGAAAGATGTTTTTTATTGGTCGAGAGGGGAGTACATTTGTATTTGATTATACCCAGAGTACGCGCCCATGAAGCTCATCATTTCGTATTCGGAAATTGCGTCCACTATTTGATTTATTCATGGAAGTGGAAAGTTATTTTATGGGCAGACTTTATTTAGGTCGGTGTAATCCACGTACGTCCTCCATTTCCGTTCTTCTTCCTTACTAGTACTGTGTTCGCCAACCAATCCGAGTAATGAGTTTTTTTTTATATATTCTACACTGAGCAGTCGGTGCACTTCTTCGTTTATCGCCTAATTTGATTCTAGGGCCATGGGTCTTATTTTTTGTCAAACTGGTTTCCTGTCTGGATTCACCTGCAATTTGTCGGAGATGATGGATGGATCTATTCCCACCATGTCCTTTATTATCCATGCGAAAACATCTTGTTTATCTTTGTTGGATCGGCTCCTTGGCTAGTTCAGGTTGTATCTTTGTGCCGGTTTGGACTGCCTTTTCTACTTCATTGTCTAAGTAGACCTCGACCATTTCCTCTTTCGGTTGCCCGGTGTTGGGTTGATCTCGCTGACTAGTTGGAGCCATATTGTCGTTCGGAGAATTCGAACTTGTTTCATCAAGTTGTTGTGAAGACTCTTTCAGTCGTTGCGGTAATTGCTATTTATGGGGAGTCTTTATAACAGCAAAATGACACTCCCGAACTGCTGGTTGGTCTCCTTTTATTCTTCCAATGTCATTGTCGGTATGGTACTTCACACATTGGTGCATAGTGGAGTATATTGCGCCAATCTTGTGTATCCACAGTTTTTTTAGTAGCATGTTGTACACAGCAGGAGCGTCGACAACGAGAAAGTCTGTCATTAATACATGTTGCTTCCCTAGCTCTCTCGCTTCAACTGGTAATTGAATCATTCTCAGTGGGTTACATTGTTCCCCACTGAAACCTACCATAGACTGATCAATTGGTGAGAGCATCTCAGTGGTGAACCGCATCTTTCAGAAAGCTATTAGAAATAAGAGGTTCGCCGAGCTGCCGGTGTCGATCAACACTCTTTTGATTTCCCATTTAGCTATCATAACTGAAATCACTAAAGCATCATTGTGTAAGAAATTAACCCCGTCAGCATCTTCGTTTGAGAAGGTTAGGGTTTTTTTCATTGTTTTGCATGTTGTGCGGATGGTTCCTGGATCTAATTTTTGTGCGTAAGTCTCTGACTATACGCTTCATGGATCGATTGGATTACTCATTTTCTCTGTCGTGCAAGATGTAGATTATTTCTTTTGTTTGCTCATTTGAAATGACTGTTTCGCCTTCGAGTTCGACAAACTCTCTGTGTCATCCTTCTTTGAGATGGCGTTCAATTTCGTCTTTTAGGCTGTAACAATCTTCGGTATCGTGGTCGTAGTCGTTGTGGAAGTGGCAGTATCTGCTCTTGCTTCGCTTTTTCGGATCTCCCCTCATATTTGGAGGCCATTTGACATCTTCTCTTCCTTCCATAGCTTCAAGAATCTTGCTCTGACTCGCTATCAGTGTCGAGAATGTTTTTTCGTACTTGGGTTTCTTCAGTTGTAGACTTTCGGACGTCCTCTGATCGCACTTGGAGCTATATTGTTAGCCCGATGTCTCTTAAGCTGGGTACTTTCTTCTCGAAAGTTGTTGCCCTGCAGGTCTCGAATGATCTTCTCTATCGTCTTGATCGCGCTGTTCATTTGAGCCATAAGCATCTCTACTTGGGGATTCCCCACGATGTCAGAGATGTCTAAATCGTTACCTGCTGGAGCTCTCTTCCAATAGGCATGGTTGTTTCGATTGTCGTCTTTGGATCAACATTGGGCAGCATGTTGTATCTTTTATCGTCAGATTGAAGATTCGTGGAATATTCCATTGATCTTCTATCGGATTGCATGAGCTTTGTTACCATGAATCTTATTTTTGAAGGGAAAACTCATTGTTCCCCACGGACAGCGCTAAACTGATGCGTCCAAAAATCATTTTTTTGTGAGTTTGACCTACAAAACAATTGTTAAACAGCCAATGACCACCTTTTTTGTGGCCGAAAGCACTCCGATGCTTAAGTCAATAACTCTATTGGAAGAAGGAAGTAAATATAAACAAAACTCTGTTAAAGTTGCATACCTGTGTCAAATGTTCACTTTACCTTTTATAATGGTTGCAGTTAACTCTAAGCATGACTTAAGTATATGAGATGCAACAGAAGGAGATGTTTCTTGTAACAGTCTCCTCCTTGATGCAGATGCGTTCGTGGACACGTAACTCCCTCCATGGCTCTTTTTTGGTGCAACGTTTCTCTTCTTTATGAGAGAACTAGTGTCGGCCTGAACTTGGGCTCTGATTCATTTGGGATTCAAGCCTTGTTTACGTCTCGTCAGTGATGGGCCATGTCTGGGTGTCTTTAGTTGGCCTCATTCTTCATGGGCTTTATGAGTTGGCCCAATAGATTAGGCGTTGAATTTTCGTGATGGGTCTTTATGCCACGTATACAGTTGTGGTGATCAGTATATTTTGATGTATCATCAGTACTCATATTAGTTCTTAAGTCAGACTCGTTGCAAACTATTTATGTAACAAAATTTAACTTAATACTTCACTCAACCTAGTATATTTCTCGGGATGCAACAACTAACCATAAATATAGGGGTGGGCAAGAATTTCGGTCCCGACCCCTGACCAGTATGGTCACGATTCGGTTTGAACCGAACCAATCAGTTCCTCCCAATTCCTTTTCCTCATAAATATAGGGGTGGACAAGATTTCTGGTCCCGACCCTGGACCAGTATGGTAACGATTCGGTTTGAACCGAAAGCAACCGGTTCCTCCCAATTCCTTCCCGGTCCCGGTCTCAGGCCAGTTGGAACCAAGACATAAATGGTTTGCACAACTTAAGTCCTGGGTTGTCCCGGTATTTCTAGAAGTAATAAAGCCCAACCAAAACCGATACTAAAGCCCAAACCATTGTCATCCAAACAAAAGCGCAAACCACTATTAATGACAGAGATCAGTCCTCAACCCATTCTCCATTGTCAATTACATGGCCAAGAATGACAGAGATCAGTCCTCAACCCATTCTCCATTGTCAATTACATGGCCAAGATCTGGATTTGCCTCTTTTGCTTCCAACGCAACCATTTCCCTCCCCACTACTACTCAATCTCCCCGCCAAGCTCTTCCCTCAGTACACAACCATTGAGCATGAATCGCCCACTGACAAATCCACTGTGCATCCCGTGTTTCTCTTTGTGGTCGATACTTGTATGATTAGGGAGGAGCTAGGGTTCTTGAAGTCCGAATTGTCCTAGGTGATTGATTTCTTGCTAAATAATTCACTTGTTGGGTTGATTACTTTTGTGACTTATGTTTATGTTCATGAACTTGGGTTTGGCCAGATCCCCAAAGCTTACGTGTTTAAAGGGTCCAAGGAGGTGTCCAAATATCAGATTTTGGAGAAGACGAAGAGAATGAGTGATTTGTTTTCGATAGAAATATCAATCTAGGTGGGACGAGAGTGGCTAATATGATAACGGAAGACATCACGCTCAGACCTCTTGAGGTCGTTCAGACCTCCATCGATCAAGCTCCCACGTCGCACACATAGATTTGATCTTCCTCACCGCCACACTGCCTCCACTTCTCTCTCTCCGATCACTGACGACCAGCCTCCCTTACCAATAGACGTTGTCGCCCTTCCTTTTCGCCGTACAATTACTTTGTTGCAAATTGTTATTCAATTTCCATTAGAAAAAATTGAACAGGCATGGCATGATCCCATCCCGGCTCATACTGGTATTGTACCAACAGGGTCTACCCAAAAAAATTTGCTATACTAGACCGAGATCGAGACAAGCCCAATCCCGAACCGTACCCACCAAAATAAATAATAGTGTATTTTAACTATTCCTTTTCACTAAAACTAATTGTTTCCCTCATTACTTCTAAACATCTCCAAACCTAATTATCTTTAATTAACAGTCAAAACCATCACGATCTGCCAAACACTAAAAAATAAGGCTTACTCTGATCAGGAACTATCGTCAGCAATTTTCATCTTGTTTTCGTTCGATTTGTTTCTTTTATTTATATCACTTCTTTTCATAAATATTATTACATCACTACAGAAAAACGCAATAAAAAAAGAAGTTATTTTCATTACAATAATACTTTGTTACATTCGGAGAAGAAGATAAAGGAGCAGGAAAATAAATGGAGGAAACTACAGGATCATTAGCTATATCACCTACGGGAGAAGGTAAAGGTCTCTCTTCAGAAGGGGAGAAAGCAATGACTATTCAACCACTGGGGCGATCGAAGGGAGAGGAATCAATGGCTCTTCAACCACTGGGGCAGCTTCTTCACCATCATCATCTTCGAAAGCTCGAACAACCAAGTGGTGGTACCCGCCCGGACCAATCTGCGGCGAGCCCCTTGATATAGTCAAGAATCTCAACCCATCCATCAACAACTCACTTTCCAATCTTCGGCTTTGACAGTGCAGAGACTGTCCTTGGCAGTAACGAGTTAATTTTTTTGTCGGGGCAAGTCGTGCCTCAGCAGTATAACAGAAGTATTTGCCTTGACCTCGTCAAGCGCAGCCGTCAACAGCTCTACCCACATCTCAGTGATATCACGAATAACGGATCGTTCAATCTCAACATAAGAAGCCTCATCAAAAGCTATTTTTTTAGCGAATAACTCATTTTCCACATCACGTAGACAGGCACGAACCCCATCGAACTTGGTTTCAAAAACTCAAGCTCAACAATAGATTTATCCCGCATACTTTTCGCCTCAATCAATTAAGTTCGAGCAGCCCTGGCAATTTTCTCCGACTACGCATTACGCTTTTAACACGTCAAATTGGGAAAGAACGTGAAAAAACACCAACAACAATGCAACCAACCTTCTCTCCAAAAAAGTCACCTAATCACGACTGGCTTTATAGACCGAGCCCATCACTTTTGCATGGGCGAAATGATTCATCACGTCCATTATCTACTCAAGACCATGATCAAAGTGATCACATGGATCAAGTACGGGCATCGAAGGTTTTCCACTAATCGCTTGTGTCATTCATTTATCAATCTAAGCACACCATCTTGCACATCAAGCTAAGTGAACCAGCAAAACTTGCCATCTGACTTGATACAAATATCTTTTCGACCAAGCTCAGCTGAGCCAACTTGTGATGAAGAACACGAGGATCCGGAAGCACCGAGGAACCACCCCCAATAGCCAGAAGGGTGAAAAGAACAACAGTGACAACATAAAGTTTCTTTTACCCTTTCGTCAAGAAGCAACCGTGGCTGGAATGGGACTAGTAGTTAATTATCCATTGATTTTCTAATTATACATATTTTAGTTTCATTTTGTGTGTTTATTATATTTATTTACTTGCATATTATTTTTTTCACATATTTAATATACCCTCTAAATTCAATATATATTTCATTTATCCTCAAAATTTTTACTTTTTTTCTTTACACACCGAAACATTTCTTGAAATATTTCTTAAAATCAAGAAACCGAAATTAACTCGAAAAACGAAATCACAATCCTTGTTTTTTTATAGAACTGAGCAATGAAGGGAAGTTTCTTGGGACAACATGCGAGATATGGTGGATACATGAAGTCCCAAAAATGTGTGCAAAAAATGAACGGGCAAGCAAATAATCGAGACACCAACCCGCAAAAAGTTACTAACAACATTAAATACAAGGAAATCATGGAATTAAAAGATAAATTGTCACGAAGATAGTGGCCAGATCAACATACCTACTAACTAAAGAGGAGAGTAGTTGATGATACATCAAAATAGACTGATCATCACAGCTATACACGTGACAGAGAACGTCCATCACGAGGATATGACATTCCATTTACTGGGCCAGCTTGTAATACTCAAGAAGAATAAAGCCAACCACAGAGGCTCAGACATGGCCCACTATAAGAAGATACAATCAAAACCCGAATCCAAGTCCAACATGAGTTCTCTCATAAAGCATATGAACGTTGCACTAAAAAGAGTCGTGGAGGGAGTTACGCCTCCACGGACAGATCTCCATCAAGAAGGAGACTCTTACGAGAAACATCTCATTCCGTTGTGTCTCACATGCTTAAGTCACGCAGAGAATTAACCGCGACCATTATAAAAGGTAAAGGAAACATTCGACATAAGTATGCAACTTTAATTGTATTTTGTCCATATTTACTTATTTCTTTGAATTAAGTTGTTGACTTAAGCATCGAAGTGTCTTTTGCCTTCAAAAAGGCGGTCGTTGGCATTCTAACATCTGTTTTGCAGGTCAAACTCACTAGAGGGCGATTTTTTTACGCATCAATTTTTATCAAAATGAAAATTGTCATAATTTTCTACTTGGTTGTCGAATTTCAATAAACTTGGAACAGTTGAAATGCATTTTCGAAGATTTTTCTAATGAAACCAATTATCAATACAAAATGTTAATTTTAAAATATGCATTTCACGCCATATGATTTTTTTTTCAAAAAAATCTAATGCATTTTACGTCGCAAGGCACATTCAAACAAAGACCTCGAACTCCATATTTTGGATAGTAAGAATGTAGGGAGAAACTACTTCCATTGTTTGAATATGCATTTTTTATCTGATTTAGTCCCAATCCACTTTATAGTGTGCCAACAACCCACTTTATATCGTGCAATCGACACGGATAATACACTAGTGTTTCTACAAATCTTGATGAAATTTCTCAAAAATATTTGAAGTGTTCAACTTATAACAAGAACAAACAATTTGATGATGAAAATAATTAGGGTTATTTACACTTTGAGGTGTAAAAATTTAATTCTAAATCTGATTCTACGTGCCAATTTTGACGTATATTTATCTTTAAATGAATATTTTAATTAAAGTCCATCAATTGTAGCCCAGTTGGTCGGACATTTATTCTCTTTGTAAGAGGTCGCGTGTTCGAGACTCACCAGTTATGATTTTGTGAGTTTTCACTCGATTACTAGAAACACATGTGTTCTGTCGTGGTATTGAATGGCCTTCGGGCATGGATTAATAAATAAAAAGGGTCAATGATCTAATTTTTTTAAAATAAATAAATAACACTTAGAAGATGAGAGTTATATTGATTTGAGTAATTTTAAAGTAAGGTTAGTCAATAAAATGTGATTTAAAGAAAATATGTAGGCTTGGTTTTTCTATTGGATAGACAGGAAAGAAAAAGAACGCTACATATTTTGAATTACATGTCTCCCTCTACCAAAAACTACTCCAAAACCTCGGATGTATGAAATTGCCTCGAGATGGGCATAACAAACCTATAATCTCTTACTCTCTAGAAATGATGACAACTTCCAGATAGAGTTCTAGAAGATGATTTCTTTCTTATTCATGAAGGAGTTGGACGTCTGGTTTGACGAATTAAACACAAGAAAACAACTTGGGTTGGTGAGCCCACATTTTATATGTATGTGTGTATACAGCTGCCCGACAGGTCAGACTGAGATCAGTTTCTTGGAACCTCGTGGGCGACTAATTAACTCTCCATAATTCATGTAGTTCAGTTCAGTTCAGATTGTGTTAGTTAACAAGGTGGACCTCCAACATCAACAACCCTCACCACCTCTGCAACATCCTGTTTAAATTTTCAATTACAAGACCTACCACCATCATTTTTAACTCTCATCCCTGTTTATGCATGTAGATATTTGGGACAGTACGTATTAACTCATTGACTTCTATTTTGATTCAGCCATGCATGCATAGCAGTGTCACAGTACATACAATATAATTTTGGGGTCAGTATTGGCAAATATATTTGGTTTCATTATTTCGAACAATGGTTTTGGATAAGAAGTGGTACTAGGGATGACAATGCATAAGGGAAATATGGGTTTGTTGGAATAGGTAGCTATTTTGTTAACAAAAAATACATTATCAACAACAAGATCAAACACACACATGCAATGCGCGTGATACTAGGAAGAAAGAGTTGGCACTTTTTTTTTTTTTTTTTTAAATTAACCTCCAGTGGGGAGGGGCAACTATGGAATGCCAGACCTTTATTAATTAGCAAAAAATTACTTACAATCGATGCGGGGTACATTACGACATTACCCGCATTAAGACAAAAAACAAAAAAAAACCGAAACATCTTGCACGCAATTGTTCGAAGGGAAATATCAAACAGAAGAAACCTCTAAGGACTATAACATATAGTGCACGCGAAACCATCCAAGACATCCATCTCACACCCAATAATAACACAAAGAAAATCCGAATTGGAAACGCCATTTCGCAAACAAACCACCTAATCACCAAAGCAGAAATCTAGCAGAGACATATTGCACTCTGTTTTGCAAACAGAGTGCCCAGCCAGAGCACCCACCTTGCTGTCCCCTGCCAGCATTGCAACCACAGCACCCTAACACAGCAGCGTCCTTATCAGATTCGGCTCCCAGCTCTATTACCTGCAAATCCAGTGAATGTAATTGGCGGGAACTTATAAGAATTGTAACATCCGCCGGAGCTGCAATGTTGTTACAAGAACTCAGCGTCCAGCTCTGCTCCATAGCGCACCTACAGTTCTGTTGATCGCAGCACTCCGCATCACCAAACATACCCTCCATGTCGAGCTGCGTCAACACAACACCCAGCATAGGCGCGCTGTTTTGCAACTGATTGCCCATCCAGCCGCACGCACCTAGCTGCCCCCTATATCTAGCCAGACAAACCATAGCATCCAACCGCGTGTACGCAGCGTCACAACGCCCGCTGAATTCCTTGTCCTCCCCGTGATGGCAATCAAAATGTACCATATCCGGCCGTACAAATGAGTAACATGTATACTCGCTTACCAGCCAATGCCGCATCACGCAAGTCTTCAAACAAAAAGCAAGGCAACCTAACAAAAACCTGCCTCTAAACTTCCCCATGACGAAGGTACGCCGTTTGTAATCTATCAAGCACAATCAAGCCAGCTATTCGCCTAGGAAAATCAGTTCCAATGAAAGAACCTGTCCCAAGATTATGAAAAGCGCTATCGGCTAATGCATCTGCCACCGCATTTGCCTCCCTATAGATATGTTAACAGTATATCGTCATCATTGCTGCCAACATCTTGATTTCTTTCAATATATTCTCCAAATGCCATGGGGCTGTTAAACTATCCTTAAACCAGCCACAAACCAGATCGGAATCTGTTTGAATAACCACCTTTTTAAATCCCCAATCGAGACAGATGCGAAGACCCTCTAAGAGAGCCAAAAATTCCGCTTTGTGATGGGATCCTGCTCCGAAAAAAATATATTTTCCAACAACACATAGACCTCGAGAGTCACGAATAACCACACCACCGGCTGTCATATCCTTCCGAGAGGAACCATATACATTAAGCGCAACAAAATCTTTAGGAGGAGGATGCCAATAAACAATCTGAACTGACTTCCTTCTAACAGGAAGCACTTCCAACCCCAAAGACTGTAAGGGTGCCGTATTCATGCTAGTTTGCTTGGGAATTATAAACTTATTTGCTATTCGCAACTGGCGCCGAATATTCAAGATGACAAAAGCTGAATTGGGGGAAGCACTTTCATATAAACATTTGCACATTTGTTTCCAAATTTTCCATAGAATGAACATAGGAGTAAGAAAGAAAAACACACATGTTTGCGAAGTGTGTGTAGCTTTCTTGAATCATATGGCGAGAACCGTAGATATTTCAGCCGGGCGACGTATATGAACGTCAAAAATTCTATCAAAATGATTCCACACCTGCCTTGCCAGTTCTCCGTCAAGAAAGAGTTGATTCAAAGATTCTTGTTTTGGCGAGTTGCAACAATGGCATCTAGATGCTAAACTCAACCCACATCTGTATAGTTCACCGTCCACTGGTACTCCTCGATGAATTAATTTCCAAACAAAAACTGATATTCTGGACGGCAGAATGTTGTGCCAAAGTGTTTGACTTAATGCATTGACCTTCCCATGTTTATGTAACCGTTCATACGCCGATTGAAGAGAAAAAGCCCATTCGGGTTTGGAACCCACACACACGTGTCCTTCTCATTGTGCTCACCACGAAGGATATCTGCATAAAGTTCACGCGCTAAATTTCTAAGGTCCCGGTGAACCAAAACAAAATTTGTAGAAGACACCTCCCTGATTGAAGGCCATAAATCTTGCTCAACCAAAGCTGCCGTTCTCCTGAAAGAAGCCACCATGTTCTAATTCTCCTCAAAGAAACCGGTATCCCCAGTGCCAATGCACCAAAGCGAGTTTCTCAAGAAAAAGTTTCTCCCATACATGATCTATTTAAAAAACGGAGACGAGCCACTTCTCACCGGTTGACAGTTCAAGCCAACGCCTTGTAACCAGTATTTATTCCTCATGAAAGTAGCCCATAAAGAGTCGGAAGTAAGTAACCTCCATAAAGCCTTGACTCGAAAAGCCTTCACCACAACCGTCAAGTCTCTCACGCCTAAACCATCTTCCGCCAGTGGAAAACAAATTTTATCCCATGACACTCATTTCTTCTTAAGTCGGCCTTCACAATCCCCCCAAAAGAAGTCCGCCAACAATCTATTAATCCGAGCTATGACAGTCCTTGGTACACACATGGTACTAAGAATATAAATCGGAATTGAGCTAAGGACATGCTTTATCAAGATTAGGCGGCCTCCTGGAGATAACAATTTGGCCTTCCATCCTTGAATACGGACCTGAATCTTAGAGATTAAATCTTCAAAATATGAAATTTTAACTCTCCCTTGGAAAACTGGCCCACCCAAATACTTCAATGGAGTCGTGTGAAATTGGAAAGTTGTGCCACTTTTTAAAGCTACAATACGCTCCGCTGAGCTCTGTTCGGCCAGAGTAAAAGAGTTTTTTCCTTCATTAATTTTCTGTCCCGAGGCCTTGCAATAACGATGCAGGAACTCCATACATCCCAAAACTGAGGATTTTCTGCCATTTTAAAAAAATAAGAGTGTCATCTGCATACAGAAGGTGGGAAATAGTGTTGCAATTCCTTGGAGTAGAATAGTACCCAATTTTGCCACTCTCAAAAGCTGAATTCAAACCTCTACTCAAAACTTCGAAAGCAATAATGAAAAGAAAAGGGGAAAGGGGATCCCTTTGCCGAAGTCGCCTAGTGGATCTGAAATAACCTTTGTAAACTCCTTGAAGCAGAACCGAGAATCCACTAAAAGTAATACAGTTACATATGATGTGGCAGATTCTACTCGTAAAGCCAAATTTTCTACAAATTTTCTAAGCACTTTAAGCAGAAAGGTCCATTCTAGCCTATCATATGCTTTCTCCATATCAATTTTCAGCACCACATTATCTCCAAAAACCTTCCTATTGATGTCTCTGATCATTTCCTGCGCCAGTCCAATATTTTCCCCAATGAACCTGCCTTTAACAAAAGCCCCCTGCTCCTGAGAGATCAATCTTGGCAAGATATCAACCAGCCTATTACACAGAATTTTGCTAAAGATCTTATAGATCACATTGCACAAACTGATGGGGCGAAAATCGGAAAAAGAACCTGGATTAGCAATTTTGGGAATCAAAGCCAAGAAATTCGCCGAGAAAGACGCCGGCATTGCATCTCCTTCAAAAAACTGAATAGTTGTCTCCCATAAATCCATACTCAAAATCTCCCAGCAAAACTGATAAAAATCAGCAGTAAATCCATCCGGTCCTGGCTAACTACTTTTGGGTATGTCAAATATCGCATCCCTGACTTCCTGTAGAGAAGGGCGATGAACCAGAATCTCACAATGACCAGAGGACATCAATGGCGGGAGACACGTTAGCAAATCTACATTTTCCCTAACCTCACCTTGAGAGGACAACAGATTCTAAAAGAACTGATTGGCTTCGTCAAGAATCTCACCAGGTTCCGAAATAGTTCTACCGTCCAGTAAAGTGATCTGATTGATAGCGCGTCTCTTTTGTTTGGATTTGGTTGAAGCAAAAAAGTACTTAGTGCAGGCATCCCCTTCCTTGAAATCTTTTTCACCAGATTTTTGAATCCAGTAAAGCTCCTCCTGTTTGAGAGTCAATCTGTACTCGGCCTGACAACGGTGTAAATTGAAGCAAGCATGAACATCCCAATTAGCATTGACATTTAGCCCATTAGTACTGTAATTCGCAAAACCCGCCAAAAGTATTGTTTCCCACTGCTGCATTTCATCCTCTAATGCACGAATTCTGCTGAACACATTACCGAAGACCGTCCTATTCCACTGTATCAGAGTTCGGCATGTCAATTTAAGTTTAGCAGCCACTCGATCAATAGGTCTCATAGAACCCATGTCTGTCAACCGCGTGTCCTTGACCAAATCCATAAACTCAGGATGAGTCGTCCACATATTAAGGAACCGAAAAGGAACATAACTGACTTTATAATGGGTTGGCATGGAAGCCAACAGCGGAGAGTGATCTAAAAAAGTTCTGCTAAGATGTTCCACTTTTGGAACACCAAAATCTGTCAACCAAGCTGAATTAGTAAAGATCCTATCCAATCTGGCCCAAATGCGCTCACTGCCCCGCCTGTTATTACACCAGGTGAGACACGGGCCCGATAAGCCACAATCAATGAGACCACTGTTTTCAATACAGTCAGAGAACTGTGACATACTAGCCATGGACGACTCCACCCCTCCTACTTTCTCTCCAGAATGCAAATAAGTGTTAAAGTCTCCTCCGACCATCCAAGGAGTAACATGGGTTGCAGCAAAATTGGTCATATTCAACCATAGGTCCTTTCTACCATTTGCAGAACATTTAGCATAAACAAAAGAAATGAAAAATATTCTTGAATCAGAATCCGTTACCTGGCAATGAATGATCTGGTCCGACATATCTACCACCGAAAGAGTGAGGGAAGAATCCCAAAAAATCCAAATCTTTCCGCCAACTGAGTCATTCGAGGCAAAGCCACCGTGATGGATTTTGTTGCCAATCTCCATAGATCTACAAGCAGGAATCATAGGCTCCGCAATCATAGAATTCTGACTTTATGCTCCAACACCATATTTTTCAGCCTCCGCCTCGTGGCCGTGGGGCCTGATTACCGATCCCACGGCCACGAGCATTCCAAAACAAAAAGTTTTCCATCATCTTAAGCACAGTTAGAAGATTTACCCTTCTTAGTCTTGCGACGTTTGCCCGGGAGGGCCGTCGATTTGACTTTGTTCTGTTGGTCCTTATCAGAGATTGCCCCCAAATTTAAATCCTTAATAGCCTGTGGTTCCAAACCCAACTCCGATTCCGATGCAGCCTCGTCACTATCATCTGTGGCGTTAACCATTGTATTGGTGGAATTTGAATATTTCTTACTTTGCAAAACACGGTTCTCCTCCACCAGCTGGACAAAGACATCATACAAACTCCCATCCACTTCATTTCTGACCACCGTAGGCACTGAGACATTACCCGTTGCCATGGATTGAGCGTGCTTGGCCATAATTTCTGTCAATTTTTCCATCACTGTCGGCTTCTCTATGTCATTCCCTACGTCATTCCCTACTTCTTGAGATACCACGTCCCCTGGATTCAGACCATTAAGATGTTGGGGCTTGGGACTAGGCGTTATCTGCGAGCGAGGGCTGATTGGTCGTGGGCATGCTGAACTCTGAAGTGGCGAGCTGGATTGAGTGGGGCAATCCTTATAAGGACTGGACTGAACTGGGCCAAGCAACCCTGCAAGGACCTGTGATGGTCGCTGAAGCACTGCCTGGACGAGTGTTGGTCGCTGACACACTGCCTGGACGAGTGCTAGTTGCTGAAACACTGCCGGGACGAGTGTTGGTCGCGGTTTGATGTCCTGGACTGGTGGTGGTTGTGTGAGTAGGGCCAGCAGGGCAGGGGCTGAATGAGTTTGGTGGGCTGATCGCAGTGCCGAAACTGCTTGCGGACTTGGTATTTCCTGGACTGTTTGGAAACTGCGTGACGCCGTGAGCTGGCTAGAGATCAGTTCGTAGTATTAAGCCTTGATTCCCCAAATGATTGAAATCAATCTCATTCTGCGACCTCGCCTCTACGGGGTCAGTGGGCATGTCAGCTACTATACCAGCCTGGGCCCCTACTTGTAAGTCTATAGATGACTCTGTCGGCTGAGCTTGAAGTCCAATGGTATTAGCAATCTCCGAAATGGTGTATCCCGCCTCCAGGAGGCACTCTTCTGTATTTTCTGTAGCCTTCTCAACACTAACATGAACCATATGCTCATTCTCATCATTAGCAATGTTATCAATAAGCGAATCAAATTTATTTGACAATTCCATCTTGACCGGAACCATGGCCACCGGCCTCGTTTCCCCAGTGTCCTCAACCAATTCTTCCCCCTGGTTGTTCTTAGCTCCACTTGGGCCAACCGTGGGACGGACAAGTTTAGCTTGTTTGAGCACGGGGACATATTGTTGTTTAAAAGATTTGTGTTCAACAGGCGGCTTTACCGTCTTCTCTGATTTACCGGAGTCGGGAACTCCCCCACTAGCCTTGAGTCCAAATTTTTTCCTGCAAAAAGCCTCTTGATGGCCTATCAAATAACAAAAGTCGCAATATTTGAAACCCGGATATTCGATTTGCTGCCAGAAGCCTCTGTTATTGGCCCTATCAATCCAAACTCTATTTGGTAATTTCTCCGCTAAAGACATCTCCACACATACACAGGCAAAACCCGGCCGAGTGAGACAACGAGTATGGTCATCCATCCGCAAATAACCACCAAAAGAGTTCACAATAGCCTTTAAAATAGGAGGATGAAATAAATGTAAAGGAAGGTTAGGTAACTCTACCCATAGTGGTACCGAAATGGGATCCTCCTTCAAGCTGAATCCATCGTGCCAACGGAATGCTTTAAATCAAACTCCTCGAACCAGGAATGAGTCCTGCGACAGAACTTTCTTTGCTTCTACCTCCGACTGAAGTTGTACTAGCACATGTCTTTGATTCAACAAACCCAAAGAGAAATCTCCCAAAATGCCCCAAGTTCTGTGAATTGAATCGCGAATATTTTTCAAAGTCGGTCGGTAGCTAGAGAATTTGAGAACAATGACATGTTTTTCCATGAAAGCTTCCCCACGGACCTCATCGGATGTCGTGATTCCAATAGCTGGAGCCCCCTCTTTACGGAAGCGGGTTCCTTCGACCTGAGTTTTTGCAACGTCATCAACCAAAATCTTACCCAGAATCTGGGCGAAAGAAGGCTTTGGGGTTCCGGCCGTGATTCCCCCATGACCAGGACCAGTGGGTGTGGGACTGGCGGCTGGCGCTGTCATCACATCCAGAAATATTGTGCGACCAAAACAAAAAAAAACAGGGACTGTAACGGATCAGGGGAATATCGTATCTGTTACCGGATCGAAACGGCGGCATGAAACAAACCGGGGGTTGTAACAGACCGGAATGGCTCGTACCAGCCACAGGATCGTATCAGACAGTAGTTCGTAACAGATCGATTTCGGTGTAGAAAGAGAACCGATCTGATCTCCAATGTCGCTGCCTGAACCAACAAGCAGATAGAAGGTCGAGCCGTATCGGAAGATCACCCGAGCAGCGAGATACCGGCAAGGAGCCGAAACGGCAGCGGCTAGGGTTTGCCCAAAACAGCGCAGGAATCAAAGGACCAGATTGACTCCCTGGATCATGGAACGGCTGGGATTAAAGGATACGAAATAAAAAGAAAAATACCCATTATACCCTCCAGAATCGCCTCAGAGCAAAAAATTTCTCCTCCGGTTTACGTGTTGAGAGACCTCTATGGAGTTGGCACTTAGTCACTTATTATTTGTTAATGTGTTGTTCACTTCTTATAACACCATCGATAAGGAAAATCTCACTAGAAACATCATAATCATTAGATTGTAATTTTTTTTTGGCCCCATAAATTTATGTTTAATTGAGTTTGACATTCATTTAGAAAATTAATTCAGTCTAACACCCAAATTCTAACAGTCAACTACGTTGACTATCCTCGACTTGTTTAACTATTTCAAAATGCAAAATTACTCTTCACATGTGCAGTGCACATGCCACGTCTAAAACATATCTAAAATTTCATCTAAGAACCATGATTATTTTTGTATATCTCAATATTATCAAATGGTCTTAAAAATACAAAAAAAAATTTTGAAGAAATGAGTTAAATCTAATCTACCCAAGTGTGTAAACATCACACATCAATCTCTCTTATTGATTATTCAAACCCAAAATCAAATCAAACCCAATGTTCTCCTTCATCCAGAAATCCAAGATCTCTTCTTCTCCACGTTACTAATTCTTGAACCCATGATTAGAAACCAAATTGAAATTATAACCAACCAAAAAAGATTGATTTGTTCCAAATTACAAGCAACCAAATTATAACCAACCCATGATCAGAAACCATGGTTTTGGGTTTAAATCATCAATAAAAGAGATTGATTTGTAATGTTTACACAGTGGGGTTGATTAGATTGAATCATCAATAAGATATCTTCTTCATTCTCGTCTATTTTTCCATCAAACATAAATGTTTTCTTCAAACTACATTTTGGCTTAGTTATAATTTGGTTTCTGATCATGGGTTCAAGAATTAGTAATGTGGGGAAGAAGAGATCTTGAATTTCTGGATTAAGGGGAACATTGAGTTTGATTTTATGTTGGGTTTGAATCATCAATAAGAGAGATTGATTTGTGATGTTTACATAATGGAGTTGATTAGATTGAACTCATTTCTTCAAACTATTTTTATTTATTATTTTGTATTTTTAAGACCATTTGATAACACTGATAAGTACAAAACTAATCATGGCCCTCAGATGAAATTTAGATATATTTTAAACGTGGTATATGCATTGCACATGTGAAGGGTAATTTTGTATTATAAAATAGTTAAACATGTCAAGGGTGGTCAACGTGGTTGACTGTTAGAATTTGGTGGTCAAACTGAATTAATTTTCTAAATGAGTGCCAAACTTAATTAGACATAAATTAAAGGGGGCCAAACTCCAAAAAACTCTTTATTTTTAATGAGGCATCACTAATACAAAGAGGGGTTGGGAAAATGAGGGTTCCGCAAAAGCAAAATGCTGGAAGGAGTGAGAATGAATTTGTTCATCGCGCATGGACTTGGTCCACTTTCCTCATAGATGTTACATAATAGCCATTAATAAATAAATTCATTTTTTATTTAGGAGCATGGGAATAAAATTTTCAAAATTCAAAAAAAAATGTTTAGAACAGTAATAATTCCAGTCAACCTCGTTTGCTAGCATTTTTTGGGTTTTTTACACTTCTACCTTTTCTATAAATTGTGTTTGTGATTGTATTTTAAAAAAAATAAGTAAAAAATATAAAACCATCCAAAAAAAGACTACTAAACAAGGCTAAGTAGACTTACTCAACGGAAAAGTCTATACTCCCAGTAATAAGACAAACTGAAACTCTTCCCTCTCTGGCCCTTGCTTGAAGGCAAGCCTTAGAGCAAAGATATTCTCTCTTTATGCGCCAAAAAGGATCACTGGGTGTGTGTTTTTTTCAAAGGTGTCTGACCAAGGACTTTCACATATCATTAGGAAGCCCTTCCAAATGCCATGAATGCTTATTGTAGTTGCACTTAATTACATAATTCTTTTCTACAATCATGGAGTTTGGTCTGGTGTGCGCTTGACAAAAAACAATAGGTTACCTTCATCGCTTATCCCTTTGTCAAGTCACTCAAATATTAGGTAATGTATGAAACAGCAAATAAAATGAGAGTAGTTGGACTACCATATGCACAAATTAACTTTACAACACGGCCACAAAGTCAATTGATTTTCACATTAGAACATTTGTTTGAAACAATCCACACGTTTGGCCATGGAAGTCAAATACTATTTTATCTTCTTCCACCTTTTCTCCCTCTTGTTCTAATTTCAACATTCTTATCATTAAGCATGAAAAATAAAATCCCAAGTCTTCACTTATTTACAATTCGATTTGAAGATCTCACTTTGTTCATGTTGATAATTTGAAAAAAGGTCTTATAGATAGGATCAATGTCCTAAAAATCGGCCTAGGTGCTAGAAGGTAGAAAATCGTTCAAATTAATGGCTAGGCGAGTTCTGAGCGGGTCTGAGTGATTTATTTTATTTTTATTCTTTTTAAGGTTGATTATGTTTTTATTTTATTTTATTTTCTCTTTTTTAGAAATAATTTTTTTATTCGGTATATGTCTAATTGTAGCAAATGATGATTACTTAATGAAATTCTCAAAGGATCTACCAGTACCTATTTTACTAATGTAGATTTTATCAAACATGACGGTGGTTATTCATGCAATTTGAAGAAAAATAAAAGAGTAAGTTTGGATATTGTTCACAAATTCAGTTTTATATAAAATACCCATAATGACCAACTTCAATCATTTGAGTTTTAATAAATTTTGTTCATGATTGTTAATTTTTCATGTTTTAAATTTTGCATATTTATTTTAAAATTAAATTTGATGTAACTGATAATATATTATGTTTAACTTTTGTAAATTATTAAAGTTATAATACAAAACTTAAGATCGAATAGGTGCCGCCTAAGCGCCCACCTAGGCTCTTGAGCGCTAGACACATGCTTGCCGCCCGCCCAGTGCCTAGCTCTTTTTAGAACACTGAATAGGATGAAATACACAAAAAAAATATTTAGACATTTATGTAACCAATTTTGGATATGTGATTCGTACTTTGGTATCCAAATACGAAAGGTCGATGTTTCCAATACATATATATATAGGCCAGATTTACAAACTGCAATCGCATTGTATAATACGAAACGTGGATTGATTATTTTGTTGATTAGGGGAAAACACTAAAGTTAGATAGATGTTCGTTTCTTTAATTTGCACGCATTCAACTTCAGCGGAGAAAAATAGGCAATGACAAGGCTGGGAATATTGTCATTGGAAAAAAAAAAGTATTCTTTGTAAATAATTGTGACTTATTGGGGACCTTGTGTTGTGTGGGAAATGGGAATGGTTAAAATGTCAACTTACTTGTTGTTGTTTTCTTTTTCTTCTAGAATACTGAATTTAAACAGCTCAGGCAGGCCATACTTTAGGGTTCTTGTGGGATAGAATTTTCAATTTGTACACAATTGAAAAATGGTCCAACTGTTGTTAAGGTTCAAGTCAAATCCAATAATGTTTCATAATTTATGTGCAAAAATTTAATGGGTTCTATTCAATTTTATATCCTAAAATGCACATCAAAACCGTTGCGTATCTTGTGAAAGATGGAGTTAATGGGAAACCTCTTGCGCTTAATTGTGAAGTCCTGTTGAATTGTTCCTAAATATGGGTTTGTCCAAATGATCAAGCAAGCTGAATTGATTTAGTCATAAAATGAATTTACGAGCATGACATACAATGATCAAGCAAGCTGAATTGATTTAGTCATAAAAATGAATTTACGAGCATGACATACAATGATCAAGCAAGCTGAATTGATTTAGTCATAAAAATGAATTTACTAGCATGACATACAATACTTACTGCCAACCAAACTCAATCTCATTTATCTCCTTCTCTCTCAAATTGAACCCCAACAACACTTAAAAAGAGCAACCGTGACATTTTCCTTCAATTCATAATACTAGCTTCGGACACGTGCTATGCGCGTGCATTTCAGTCTTCTTTGTTAATAGGATTTTCTAAATGAAAAATCATATATTTATTATGGGAAATTCTATTTGTCGAGGAAACCAGCCAGGGAGGGACCCTCCATCCCCCTCGCGAAGTGTGCAAGGAATGGGAGGCACGCATTGTAAGGAAGATGGAGGGTCCTCCCTCCCTCGCTGGTTTTCTCAACAGGTAGCCTCACTCATTTATTATACATCGTTTGTTATTCATGATTGAGCAATTAAGCGAGAAATGTTGGGGTTGACCACCCCCCCCCCCCCCCCCCCCCCCCCCCCCCAATATGTTATGTTTTGCTTGACAGGTCCTTAGTCAAACCCAAATAGCTTTAATTATTTTTATTATTGCATATTTGTTATAGTTGGTGAATTGCTTATATTTTCGTTTTAACATCTAATTTTTTAGGCTTCAAAATTGAAAGTGAATGACTTACTGAAACACAAATTTATCATTCAATTATGTGTTTTTTAAAAGATTTAAAAATAAAATAAAATAAGGGAGCACCATTTGAAAACTTTCGCCTAGGGCAACCCAAAATCTCAATGCTGCCCCTAGAGAAATGTACACGCAAATTTAAATCATTTGCAACGTGTACGTAACCAATCATCCATAATCTTGTCACACTTTTAAGTGCACTTAAAAAAATTGGCAATCTTTTTTTTTTTTTGGAGATCAAAGGTGTTGAAATGTGGTTGTCGAAGCGAAGGCGTTGAACTATTGTCGCTGTGAGGTATTGAGGCGTTTGATGTTTGAAGGCTCCATTTTGGATTGGCTAAGTTGGTGGTCTCAAGCTAATCCTTCCCGTCGGGGGGAGTGGTTATGGCGTAGGGTCCCTCACGTTCTCATGTGGTGTGTGTGGAAAGAAAGAAATAAAAGGGTATTTGAAGGACTAAACAGATCAGAGCACTCTATCTTCATCGAGATTAGAGAATTGCTGTGGAGGATGGGTACGGCTTGTAATCTATTTAGGGATTTGGGTTTTGACACTTTCATAGTGTCTTGGCATTCCTTGATATAGGAATGTTTTTCGTTGTAATTTGTTTCCCTTTCTTTCATTAATAAACATCTTCGTGTTTGAACCAAAAAAAAAAAAGGGTTGTTCGAAAGTGTTGAACTGTCATTGATCAGAAGTGTTCAAGGGTTGTGTAATTTTCTTTGGGCTTTGGTAATTTAGTAACTTTATTTCTCAAGAGCATTTTGCCCTTTCGCATGCATGACACGAGTGAAGGGATTTTGTGACATGTTTGAACGCTCTGGGATTTCAGTTATATAGTAGATGATCACGTTGCAGCCGATAATGAAATGAGAATTTAAGCCAAAAGACGTGAGTAAATCAAGTGAGTTTGTTTTCCCTAGACTTGATCACGTTTGTTTTTACATTCGCCCCAACTCTCAAAATGTTCACAGACCTCACTTGTAAAGCTACGCAAACACATCAAGAGCAACAACTAAAAAATTTCCTCCCAGCTCTTCATTTTTCACTCTCCTCCTCTAAACTCTTTATCTCACCTTTTTTCACTATCATCGTATTTCACTCCAATCAAACAAACATTACTGTACTATAGTAGTCATCTTAATTCGTTTAGAGCATCTCCAATAAAAATAAAAACAAAACAAAAAGTAAGCTTGGGTTTTGACTGAGCTTTGGATTTTGGTGTTCCAGCATATGACTTGGAGAGTTTAGCTTGGGTTTTGACTGAGTGCATTTTGGTGTTCCAATATACGTATGACTCGAAGCTCAACATGTTGGAGAGTTTGCATTCGTTCATTTGAATATATGTGCTTTCGATTTAGAATTGATCATCATCGCTAATTTCTCAAGAGCTGCCAAGCATGCACGTGCTTTTAAAAATTTTAAAAATTAAAAATTAAAAAAATCAATGGTGTGGCCGCGTGGGGCTTAATATCCAGCTGATAACGGTCGTTTTCAAAAGAAAATTACGGAAAAGGTCGGAAATGCTCACTTGACCTTCGCTTCCTTACACGCTGTCTATCATGACTGACAACTCGTGATTGCCCTTTCTTCTTCTTTTGTCACCCTCTGTTAAAAAAAAAAATTTCTCTGAAGAACATCAAAGCAACACAGATTTCTAGGTCTTTAACCAGTTACTTGTAAAACAGAAGGAAACCCATTGTTTCTACAGTGAAGACAACCATAGGGGTTTCATGTTGAGCTCAAATTCGGAGTAATTCGATCGTTTATGAGGTAAAGTTGCCAACTTTAGCTGACCCATTCTTTTGTTCAGATCGAATTCTCAATTGATCTTGATTGGGTTGTTTTCCAATTGATTTTTTACTTGCAATTTTATATATAATGCATGATTTTGAGATTTTGTTTAATTCCCATGTTTCTGATCTGGGGTTGGCTTGGATCAGGTTCACTTGGGAGTTAAGAAACTTGTAGTTTCTGATATTTTGACTAAACTGAGAAATTTTTTTTAAAAAAAAAAAAAAAGGGTCTTTTTTTGTCCTAAATTTGGTAATTAGGAGTTTTGAAATTTCCCAATTTTAGGGTTGCAGCTCAAAATTGCAGGTTGGAGGTTTTAAAATAACCAAACATATTTGAATATCCAAATTGTCCAATTATGGGTGCTAGATTGTGTATTTTGTTTCACAATTATGGAAATTTGGGTGATTCTTGGATTTAAGGTTTTATGAAATGAAGTTGTAATTTGTAATGAAGATTAAGATCTGATAAGAATCTCTGAGCTATCAGTAATCAGGATTTTAAGTCGATGAAAATGAGTACTTAGCATGGTTCTGACATCATAGTACATTAGATGAATATTGGTCGGATACGAAAAAATTTCAGTGTCCAATGTGGTCTGAGTTGGAGGAAATGGGTTCTGTAGTCTGTTAATTGACCAAACCCAAAGACGGTGTATTTATCAATCGAATAGGTTAACTGACATGATTTGCTTGACAGTTTCAAATTGGTTCAAGTTGAAAGTTTGACATTTGTGTCAACCCAATTCTATTAATTACATGTCATACTCGTGTTTCTGTCCCCTCTATACTTATATAATTTAACATGATGAAGTGCGAAAATTGATCTTATAATTTAATAGCATACTGGATCCAGTTTGGCTTTTCTGAAAATTGATAACAATAAGTTAAAAGTTCTCTTTATTGGAGAAGCTTCTGGATTGTTTTGGTTACTCCCTATTTATCGGTGATATAAAATGTGTGATAGTCTAGCTGTGTAAAATGCTCAAATGCAACGATAATATATGGTTAAATAATTTATCAGTGAATACATCAATATTAGATTGGAAATAACTTTGATCCCTTGTTATAGTATTGCTGTGGTCATAGTAAGTAAAAAAATATTCCACTTGGAATCTGTTTTTGCAGATTGAAGATTTAACTCGTACAACTCCACAAGATTTGAAGACAATATTACACAAAGAAATGAGTTGTAATTGCTTTGGTGCCTTAAAAAAACAGAGAGACGGTCCTGCTAATGCTCTTGAAGGTGTTAGTGGTGAGTACTTCAATGCGCATTCAATTTTCCCATGTGGCATGCACATCACATCACTGTCGTTGTACTATTTGATTATACAAATTTATACATCTCTCTCAGTATGTATGTGTGTGTTGCAGTAGCATACAAGATTTTTTTTACGTAGTATCGTATGTGGCTGTTTGAATCGACATCGTGACATGTGCGATTGTAAAATCAATAAAACTTAATGTGTAACACTGGTAACTTTTCCTTTGGCTCCAAGCCATATTAAGTTATTGGCACATCATCGTTAGGCTACTCTTTTTTATACATCAATAATTTTCTATGATTGTTTGTAACATTTTCAATTATATAAATCATATTTCTTTATTGCTGATGCTTGTCTTAGTATTTTAGTTCTTTACTGTAAATTTGATTCATATTTGTAAATCTAGTTTCTGATACAGCTTTGGAGAAGGTATTTTCTCTTATTAAATGTTCAAGGCACTGGTTTTGTTTTATTCATGAAGTTCAGATATGGTGATCATCCAAATTGAGTCACTTAATTTATTTTTAATTTTCTCCTAGTTACTTTCTTTTAGAAGAAATTTAATTGATGTCATTCCAGGCAATGGGTTGAGATTAGCCATTCCGCTTCTGGTTGATAAAGGTATCTCTTTAGCTAAGAGTTTTGGCACTGACCATACCAAGTGTAATGTGCATCCTAAGGGTCCCTGAAACAATTAGGTAATGTAGCACCCTGTTGCTATGTTACTTGATTCTTTTTTCTCTATGGTACAACTAATATTTGATTTATTTAAAGAAATGTGCTTTAAGTCTAGAAAGTAGAAACCCTCATAGGTAATAGCAACGGTGGTCTCTACATTTTAGTAATGAAATTGAGATCTCGAGAATGATAAAGTCATTTCTTTTCACTGAAAATTAGTAGTCGGTCGTTAGTCTTTTTGTCACAGCTAGATATTTAAGCTTCCATAATTTAACACGTGGATGATTTTCACTACTTTAATGGCCTCAAATATTTGGTAGCAACACCTCACGATCTTCTAATGTATTCCTCCAATTGCCCAGCCTGAAACAGAGAGTGGACTCTGAACCTTAAAGATCTGTCCTTCTCTCTAGCACTCTTTTCTCTAAAACTTCTCTAGGCTCTCATGACGGCTAGAGAGAGTTTATGAAATTATATAAGGCTACGGTAGGGATCACAAGGAGAAAGTAGAGTTCAAGCTTCTTATGGGTTATAAAAACCTAATTTGGCTCGAATTCTATTCCTAAGTCTATAACCTACAATTAACACCACTAAAGATTATAACTGAACTTTTGACCTTATCTCAAATTTAATTTCGAGCTCCTCATGATTAAATGGTTAACAATCCCCTGTTAAGATTACAAGTTTTTGTCAATTTAATTATATCATTGACGATTAGATTTATTTGACCATATTTGGCATCCTTTAGACCTTTCCACGTAACTTATTCACCATGTCGTTTGACATTATAAGCTTCCGCAAGAGGTCATCATCAATCCCTACATGGGACAGGGGTTCTATCAACGGTTAACGTTCATCATATGCATAATATTGTCACTAATCCTCTGAGGTTGTCGACCCACAAGGTGGGCCTCTTTGATGACATACATAATATGAGCGTTTTATTAATCATCAAAAGATTAAGAGCTTAAGCACTCACAATAATCATGAGGTGTAATGTTCTAGCATAGTCAATATATAAAAAATTACTTTAAGATTGTCCTTTCCAATTGTACTAGTGTAATAGTTAGCCAAGATAGTCTAACTCTACATGGGACGGTGGTTCTATCAACGATTAACATTCGTCATATGCATAATATTACCACTAGTCCTCTGAGGTTGTCGATCCACAAGGTGGGCCTCTTTGATGACATACATAATATGAGCGTTTTTATTAATCTTCAAAAGATTAAGAGCTTAAGCACTCACAATAATCATGAGGTGTAATGTTCTAGCATAGTCAAAATATAAAAAAATTACTTTAAGATTGTCCTTTCCATTACACACAAAGTGTACTAGTGTAATAGTTAGCCAAGATAGACTAACTCTAGTGATGGTGTGTTGAGAATCCATAACTTTTATAAGTACCCAACAATCTTACCTTTTCCATGTAAGCAAAACTTTACACACTAGATCATCTAAAATGTAGAATAAAAGACGCATTAGTAACATAAATCAATGCAAACATTGTCCCACAAAAATTCTCATTAAAACTAGGACATCACGATTGTATTAACTAATAATCAAATCATAAACCGTGTTCTAAACAAAACATACACTAAATTCTCCAGAAAAAAACTGAGTTCTAAAACGGAAAAGAATAGGCACAATTTTAGCATATATCCCTATCAAGAAATACATCTATTTTACTTGACCAAGTGTTTACGGCCCTTGGATGCTCATTTAATTATAGCTAAACTATCTATTTTCCATATGTTGGCAAGTGCCCAATAAGTA
Source organism: Berberis thunbergii (assembly GCA_003290165.1). Classification (NCBI taxonomy): domain Eukaryota; kingdom Viridiplantae; phylum Streptophyta; class Magnoliopsida; order Ranunculales; family Berberidaceae; genus Berberis; species Berberis thunbergii. Next base: position 373,864 of record QNQO01008414.1, read on the forward strand.
ATTAGCATATATTTGAAAGATAGCCAGAGCTTTGAGAACGTAATTGGTGTGCTCATTGATTGCTTGTCTTTCATTAACACATGATCTTAGATCATGCAAGTTTATACGGCATCATTTTTTAGCAACTAGTGCTATGGTTCTCTTACTCAATAGGAAATATACTACTGCATTGTTGATTTGTTTCCTTGTTTGGCTAGGGCCTTTGTCAGGGAATATCAAGCTTTTCACTTACAATGAACTTAGCTCTGCTACAAATTATTTTCATCCAAGCAATAAAATCGGTAGAGGCGGTTTCGGAACTGTTTACAAGGTATGTACAACTTTGTGGGGTTTTTTTTTTATATAACCTCCTTCCATAAGAGTTTGAGTTTTAGCTTTTCTGAGGAGTTTGCAAAATTTAAAAAGCTTGGACTATTTCTAATGGAGTGTATAGATGTCTGATATCGGGTTTTCGGTACTTGGATTGTGCCCAACCATTCATGTGAAAATTATACACTCCGTGGCATATTTTATCTGTAAAACTAGACCATCATGGACATTGGTTCTTTAAGTCCTATATATATTTGGAAGGACTTTAGTTGGGATAGTGGAAATTGAGATGAAGAAGTTATCGAATGTTGAATCCATGTATATTTTAGAAGTGGATTGGTATTTTACGTTGGTGGTTATGGGGAGTAAAAGCTCATTGTTTCTGTCAATTAAGAAAGTATTCAAGTCGATATGGAACATTCTTTTATTCAAGTTGAATTGTTTATTTTGATACGGTTTCGCCAATTTTATTATAGAGGATGACTGCAATCTTCTGAAAGCATTTTGCTTCCTTTGATCTTCTTGTGCATCCATGATATGGTTACTGCCAAATCTGAAACACTAAATCTATTAAGAAGCCCATGGGAACAACAACAAATCAAGATTAGTTTATAGAAGTGCACTATTTATCCCACCGCTTCATGTTCTTGACTATTTCAGTTTTTTGATATATTATTTATTCATTTATTCTTATTTATTTTCCCTTCAAGTTCATGGTTTTTGAAATGCCTTGCTTTTTCATACTTCCTACCTAATCTTCAAGTTTACCTTTAGGTAATTGGATAGTTGGGCATGTAAAGATGGTTTCTCTTTCCCATTTTATAGCATCTCAATTTATTTCTGTTTATTTTAATTGCTAGGGAGTCCTTAAAAGTGGGACACAAGTTGCAGTGAAAGAACTTTCTGCCGAATCGAAGCAAGGGGTGCGTGAATTTTTGACCGAAATTGATGTGATTACTAATGTCAGGCATCCAAACCTTGTTGAATTAATAGGATGTTGTGTTCAAGGACGGAACCGCGTATTAGTTTATGAATATGTGGAAAATAATAGTCTTGATTGTGCATTATTAGGTAAGCTTTCAAATAAAAAAAACTGGCAGCATTCTTGAAGAAAGAGCACTGTTGGACTATTTCATTTGCTTTCTGTTGTAGGTCGAAAGAACAGAACAATTAAGATGGACTGGGACAGAAGATCTGCTATTTGTTTAGGCACTGCTAGGGGTCTTGCTTTCCTTCATGAAGAAATTGAACCGCCTATTGTGCATAGAGACATCAAAGCAAGCAATATACTTCTTGATAAAGACTTTGTCCCTAAAATAGGGGATTTTGGATTGGCTAAATTCTTCCCAGAAAACATTACTCATATCAGTACACGAGTTGCAGGAACAACGTGAGTGATTTCTCAAGAACTTTTGACAAATTTTGTATCTCGCATTCTTAGACATATATAACATGTGGCATGCTTGGTTGCTGAACCGTCGTCATGATTTATGTCTATATTTGTTTTTCATGGATGTTTGAAGTTTGATACTGCAGTATGCATTCTTTCAACATAGGAACATGAGATATTTGCTAGTTGAGTTCTATTGGCTGCTAGGTGCATTGCTTTTGTTTCAACCTATGTAACAACGACAAGGATACGAGTAACGGCATCCGATACAAATACGAAGTGTTGGACACATTGGTCAGAAAAAACACAATACGAGATATGCTAGGGGACCCACTTGTACATTTTATTATTATTTAATTTTCAGCAATAAGTTTTAAACTACTAGTCATATTCATTCACTTTTATATCAATATTGCTTCTCATGTGTTACTATCTTGCTATTATATGCTTGTAACATTAGTATAGAATTGAAAATTTTCAAATAAATGTGAAATAGTTGATGATCTAAGTATGAAGTGTCCGATGGTAGTATTCGTGAGTGTTGACACAAGTTTCCAATATGATGCGTGTGGGCACATTTTTTTGGTAGCAATAGAGTGTCGTTACATAGGTTTCAACATGTTGAAATCCGGTGCATGAAAAGAGTAATAGAGCTCAGATGAGACCTCTCCCATTACCCTGGATCTTCGAGTTCAGTAGAAACTGAGAGAAATTTTCTATTTTATAGTGTCTGTACTATTGTATCCAACGAGCTAGTATATAAAACTCTTAAACTGGTTTAGACCTTTCCCATTTCCCTTTACCATGGATCTTCGAATTCAGTATGAAAACTTCCTAGTGCTAGAAACCAAGAGATTCTATATTTTATAGTGGCTAGTAGTATTGTATTCAATGAGGTAGTACAGAAGAAAACTTTTAAACTGGTTTTGGTTCTCGAATCTTCCTGCTTGATTTTTTGAGGTGTTCTCAAAGAGCTTGAACTTGTAGAGAGATGAATCTATTTACATATCAAGCGAAAGGGGGCATGGAGGTCTTGGATACATTATATATTGGTGGTTACCAATGGTACAACTAGACCATAAACACACACATGGCTTGCCATGGATAAACACATGAGGAAAAGTACATGGACAAAGGTAGTAGGCTTTCATATTTCAACACTTTCTCGGCACAAGCGCTGGAGATTTCTAAATCTCACAACGATTGCATTGAATGAGACTGGAATGCATGGGGTGGAAAATAGCTCAACAATTGTGTTGGCAAGAATAAACCAACCAAACTTTTCAAACCAAAGCTCTGATAAACTAACTAAAGTTCTGGCACCATGTTAAATTTTCATCTACTCTAAAAGCTTAAGCTCGATCGAGAAAGCAGACCTAGCATATATGAAGTGACCGGGTCCATGAATGGGGGCAGTGGACTTTAGTCTCAATACTCCCATCAATGCTAGCGTTGGGACTGGAAAATGCCTTCGGTTGTGTTGTAGAGAATTAAACCTCTAACCTTTTCGAAACAGAGAATGCCTTTGACTGTGCTAGGCGAGAATTGACCCTCCAACCTTTTCGAACATAGATGGGCATTCTCTCTTAAAGATCAAACTCGTAGAGAGGGCGAATCTATTTACCTATCAAGTGAATGTGGATGCGGAAGCTTGGACGGAGCCACTAGGGGGCAAGTGCCCCCACTGACTTTTTTATTTTTATTTTTTTCTATTGTGCTCACCCTTACGATGCCGACGAGTCCGTCTTGCCCCACCCCTTCCTCTATCTGTTCTCCCGCCACATACCTTTTTTTTTTGCTTGATTTAGTTCTTTTTCCCACCATCACCATCAACAACCTCAACCTTTCTTTCCTGTTTTGACGAAGAAGAATGTTTAAAAAATTGTTTTTTTCGAGACAAATTTGTATCTCGAGGTCTAGTTTTGTATTTTATTCATAGGATTTTTCTAGAGATACATGAAAATTTTGATCCATTAATATTTCCTCAAGATACATATTTGTATCTCGAGGTTCATCTGTGGGTTATTGTTGAAAATGCATGAGCCTTTTGACAATCAATGCACGTTAACTGCTAGTCCCGAGAGAGACTGCAATAGTGATTAATGGTGGGGAACCTCTAATATCTATTTATGATTGGTGGAAAATCGCAAATAACCCATTTTTTGTCCACATTTAATTTTACATTTGAAATTAATTTTTGCTACTTAACTTTGAGTAAGTAAGCCATGTTTGGTGGCCATTTTTTTTGTTAGTTTTGGTTTTTTTTTTACATTTTTTACCCGTTCTCTTTAAAACACAATTACAAACACCATCCATAGAAGGGGTAGAAGTGTCAAAAAATTCAAAGTGACCCAAAAGTAGCCACCAAACATGGATCCCTAGAATTGTTGCTTAACTTTATATACCAATTTAATTTGTCCTCCATATATTTATCTTTTGTGATCCTACAAAGTAGCTTGTTGGACTCATTGTCTTCCCCTTAGGTTAGATTGAGTTTTGTTTAGCAATTGGTGTTTTGAATAGTTATTTATGTATTGTTTGAATTAATTATTTTAAAGTAATTAATTATTATATTATCATTAATTAACTGTACTCATCACTTCGCCCCCCTTCAATAAAAATCTTGGCTCCATCATTGTGCGGAAGCGTGGAAATACAACATATACGATGGGTACCAATGGGATTGCCGTGGGCCTTCATATTCCAACATAAAGCCCTCTGTTTTATTTATATTAGCGTTGGTTGCAAATTGCCATGTTTACTGCTTTGCATATGTTGAATCTGTATGATAAAATAAATAATGTTTTTGGCATTTCTAGGAAGAAATTAATTGGGTTTAGAACCTACAGAGATTCTTTTTCTCATAAAGCTACAGTCAGTGGCGGATCTATAGCTTGGGTAAGGGGGTCAATTGACCCCCTTAGGTTTTAAAAAAAATCAATGAAAGTATATAAAATTTTAATCTTGCCCCCCTTAAAAATTTTATGTTGCCCCTCTTGTCTGAGTTTCTCTCTTCTTGTCTGGTTCCTCTGAGTTTCTGAGTTTCTGATTTTCTCAGAGAAGAGTTTCTCTCTTCTTGTCGATTTTCAATAAAAATCTCTCCTGAAAAGTGTTTCTCTCCTCTTGTCTTTTAGGAACTCAATGAAAAGAGAGAGATGTGAATGAAAATAGAGCTAAAGTGGGTTTTGAAGAGAGAAATATCAGTTTGGGTATTTAATAAAAAGATAAAAAAACTTCATTTTATTAAATTTGTTCAAAGGTTTATTCTAATCAATCAAAGAGATAGAGCAAAAATCCAGGACGTAAATTCGTTTCTTTTATCCGAGGAGAATGAGGTTATTTTATTGCAATTGCTCATAAATCAAAGTTTTTTTCTAATGAAAAAGAGAGATAAAAAAAATCATACTTTGTTAATCGCCTTCATGTTTAGGTTGGGGGTATTTGTTGAATCACCTTGATGTTTAGATTGGTAGGTATTTGTTTAGTTGTTTAAATTTTGAGTGGGTTTCATATTTGTTTAAGTTTAGGTGCGGTATTTCATGTTTGTATAAGCATCTGATTTATCATATTTTTTTATACAGGAGAACTTCATATTTGATTTTTAATTTAATTTAATTTGTTTAGGCTTTGACAATGTGGGTATTTGATCCTTGAAGCTTTTACCTAAATTTACTGTGCATCTACATTGACTCATTATGTATGTTTCTCGCGTAATACTTTTAAAACTCTATTTTAATCATATTTATGTATTTATTTTAAAAATTAAATTATCCATAACTTTTTTGCCCCCCTTTGTCTGTAATCCTGGATCCGCCCCTGGCTACAGTAGTAGCATCACTAATTATTGACTTATCAGATCTCATCTTTGAATTGTTTATGGCCTATGAATCAAGTTTGTAGGCTGTAGATTGTACGAAGGCCATGCTTTATTTGCACGTGCAGGAATATTGAGCTAGGAGTTTTCTGTAAAGGTAGGGAAATATGAGTCATTTTCAGTTGCAAACTTGTGAAAGCATGCTTCTACCTAACTGTTAAACCAGAACTGGAAAACTGGACACATTGGGTTATTGTGCCTGCTGTATAGCATCATGCCTTTTCTAGTATGTGATCCACTGGAGCTGTTCCATTTAAGCAATGGATTTAGAAATCCAAAATTTGGCAGGGTTCCCAACCTATGATTTCTTATTTGAAGGGGGATTGGAGGTATCCTATATGAGTAGAGAATGGGTATATGTCAAGGGAACCTGGAAGCCTGAATTCTCATCCCTGAGATGAAACTATGGTTATGTTTAGTTGCATGGAGTTCAATTTCATGTAATCCATGGGGGACCACATATTTCTAAGGCTAACTTAATCAAAACGTGGAGGACCATCTATCACCAATTATAAATTTTTTTTTATCACTGGTGGGAGTTGAGCTCTACGAACCACCCCCCCCAACAAAGCAATTTGATTCCTGGAGACAAAACTAAAGGTGTTTCTCATTCCATCAGAAATAGATTGATCGGGAGAAATTTCTCATGTGATAGTTTGTTGGAATAACAAGCCTGGCAAGTCGAGATGGAGTGACCAGCCAGGTAGCTCTTTGTATAATTGGGTGAACCTGTGGAGCAGCAGATCTCTCCCTCCTCTAGGGAAATGGACTTGGGAAACACTCTTACGTGATTTTTTCTAGATTCTCTGGAAGGAGAGAAACAAATGTACATTCAAGGGGAAAAAACTGCAAGCATCAACAATTTGCAATATGATTAAAGTCATGGCTTGGAAATTGGCAAAGAGATGGGGGGAAATCAAAGATGAGGATGCCTTGCAAGCATTTTGTAATTGGGACTCAAGGGAATGATAGTCAGGAGTTTCTTCTTGTAACCCTTTGGACCATTACAATGCATGCATCCTGTATTCTCTAGGTTTTTCGTGAATCTGTCATATCACTAGATTCGAGGTATTCTGAAGAATAATCAGATTGCCATAAAAGTACTTTACTCTATCCTACAGAAATTGGGGTTTTGTGTTAGCACTAGCACTGCCAAGGATACAATTAACTCGTAATCTACAAGACTAAATGCATATACAATTGCAGGCATCCTACTGCGGTGGATTGCTAATAAATCTGTTCGAAGTGGAAGCTTTGGATTCAAGTCTTCCATTTTTGCAGTTGTGCCACTGCCTACCATTAAATAAATAAAGTTTTGCCTTAATTTGTTTGTAATATTTTCTTGTTCCTTACAGGGGTTATCTGGCACCGGAATATGCAATGCGTGGCAAGTTGACCAAGAAGGCTGATGTGTATAGTTTTGGAGTCCTTGTTCTTGAAATAGTTAGTGGCAGAAACAATGGGAAAGAAAATTGGGGAGGAACACAAAAGCTTATGCTCGACTGGGTAGGTCATCTCCTCATTTTAAGTTTGAAAACTAGTTCATATTGCAAGGAGTCTAGAATAGATTATTTCATCAGTATCTTGGAAACCGTTTTATGAACTATTGACATCTCAGCCTTTTCATTCATTTCTTGAACTTAGTCTATATTTCAGAAAGTTGTTTTTGGTCAGGTTGCATATTTTTCTTCTTCTTTTTATCAGCTAAACTTCGTATATATACAATAATTGATCAACTGTTTTATCTCTAAATTGATCCTTCAATCTCAGAATTGGTTCTTTGTAACTCTTCTCTCCCCCTGCCCTTGGCAGTTTTTTTCTGAATGTATTTGAAGCAGATACTCATTTCAATTCAGCTGTGAAACAAAGAATAATGGCAGTCTTAAAGGAGTGATACATATTGTTTGCTCGTATCTTTCGACGCCAAATAGATATTTTGATGTGTTCTAAAAATGATTCCATTTTTTTTTTTTTTGAGATAGTAGAAAACAATGACAGCGTCAATAGAGGGGCACCAACAAGGATGACCTTGAAACTTGGGTGATCTCAAGGAGAATTTGTGACCAACCAAAACTGACCTAAAATCCAGAAAATACAATTACATGAATAATTACAAGACAAACCCCATCCCCAAAATCCTAAAACAGAGAGAACAACCACCATCCAGTCAACTCTCACCTTCCCTAGCTTCATTCCTGAGCACACTCATTACACTTCTTTTTAAGAAAAAACAGTAGAGCAGAGTACACCAATGAGATGTCAAATTTTGTATTTAAATCAAAATTATGTGAGAAAAATGTGAAACCTACATAGAAGTTTTGTATAGTGAATGCCAATACAAAAAAGGCACCCCTTATAAAATAATGTTCTGAATTCCTTGTTACTGAGCAAGCCACCCAAGGTCTTTTAATTATTCTACTTACAGAATACAGAATGATTTTGCAATTTATCCTCTGACATGTGGCAATTTGCACTACCAGACATGGGAGCTTTACAATGAAGGAACACTATTAGAACTCGTGGATCCAGAGCTAGAAGAATACCCAGAAGATGTAGTGATTAGGTACATCAAAGTAGCTCTTTTCTGCACGCAGGCTGCAGCTAACCGAAGACCTACAATGACTCAAGTTGTCTCCATGCTCTCTAGAGACATTCGGCTCAATGTAAAAGAGCTTACAGCCCGGGTTTCTTCCAAGATGGATCGGGGCTCAAAGAGACAAACCAAGGTTCTATGTCGAATGAAAAAGTAGATCCGGACTCTACTAGCCAATGCGTAAGCTCTTATCCAAGTGCAATTACCTCGATCACTCCTCGATGATCAAAGCACCAAAACTGTTACTTCCTTTATTCAGACTGCAACAAAGAATTAAGAAATGTGCTTTATCCTTCCTTTATAGAGAGATTGAGTTCATCGAATATCCTTGCCTTTCAGGCTACTCATCGACAAGTTTCTCTTGTTATTTGCATGTTTGTGATTAGTTATTACTTCGTAGTTAGGGGAAGTAGATTTAGATACTAGCAGTTTGAGGTAAATAGTAAGATCGTTGTTTTGACAAGAGCCCCATATGGGGGAAGTTATAACTTCTATACAGATTCTGATATAATACGTACTTGAAAGAAAATGATTTATCTTAGCTCTTCGATGGATGAGATTTAATGCTTTAAAGGAACTGCATCTTCATCTTTTTATTTGTCTTCCTGCAGATCTTCCCTCAAATGTAGCTTAATAAAGATCATAAAACTTCGCCTTCAGACTGTATGTCTTTTAAATTTGTACATCAAAACTGAAGCTACATCCTTGCATGTTGGATGGGCAGCGACTACTCCACATCATCGTTTCTTCTTTTTCACACCATCATTGAGTTTTTCTTTTTTTACTTACTCACACCACCAATAAATATGCATAAAAGAGAAACTCAAACTCAAAACGAAAAAAAACTCAAAATAGGGTAATTTTCGACCAATTTAAATCCTCAATTGAGACCGATTCTCAAGCTCATCAAAACACAAAAGTTTTAGTACTATGAGTTATCTAATAAACACAACTTGAATCACTTGAAAATGTTTTGAAATAAGCATGTTATTATTATTTTATTAAAGTCGCGCAAATCTGTCTCGCAATGAAAACGGAATAGTGTACCTGACTTTCGGCCAATTTATGTGCTCGATTGAGACTGATTCTCAAGTTGGTCAAAACATAAAGGTTGTAGTACTCTGAGTTATATAATAAACACAACTTGAATCACTTGAAAAATGTTTTGAAATGAGCAAATTATGGTCATTTTACTAAAGTCGCGCAAATCTGTCTCACAATAAAAACTGGATAGTGTTCCTGACTTTCGGCAAACTTATGTTCTCGATCGAGACCGATTCTCAAGTTCATCAAAACATAAACATTGTAGTACTCTAAATTATCTAATAAAACACGGCTTGAATCAATTGTAAATGTTTTGAAATGAGCAAGTTATGGTCATTTTACTAAAATTGCACAAATCTGTCCTAAAAATTTTTGTTCGCGGCTTGCAATGCGAGGAATTCCAGATAACCCGCATTGCACACTGCGAACATGATTTTTCTGTCTGCAGTGTGCAATGCGGGTTATCTGGAATTCCCCGCATTGCAAGCTGGAAACAGGAATTTTTTTTGGAAAAAAAAATTTTGTTCGCTGTGGACAATTGCATTGTGCACTGCGAACAGAACTAAAAGCTGTAATTTTTTCTAAAACTGGAAAAATTTTCAGTTTGTGGTTTTTTTTTTTTTTAACTTAGTTTTCTGATGTATTTGTGCATTGTCGCATCAAACCTAAACTCGAAGCATATAAGTCTTCCAAACTAATCCTTTATGTGATTACTCCAAACCACCATTTTGTGCGACTTTAGTAAAATGACCATAACTTACTCATTTTCAAGTGATTTAATTTGTGTTTAATAGGTAATTCAAAGTACTACAATTTTCGTGTTTTTAATAAGGTTGAGAATTAGTTTCGATTGTTCATATAAGTTGGCCAAAAGTCAGGGACACTATCATGTTTTAATTGCATGACAGATTTGCACAACTTTAGTAAAATGATCATAACTTGTTCATTTCAAAACATTTTCGAATAATTCAAGTTGTATTTATTAGATAACTCAAATATTACAATTTTCGTGTTTTGATGAGGTTGAGAATCAGTCTCAATCAAGGGTTTAAATAGGTTGAAAGTTACCCTCTTTTTATATTACTGTTTTTATCAACATGTGGTGAAACAGTCGAATGGGGGAGAGAGTGGAGAAGCAAGAGATAGAAGGGATGACTCGCTTATAGAAGAGTTGAAGTCGATAATGAGGAAGAGATATTTGACTAGAGATTTGAGGGGATCTTGGAGAGTTTGAGGGTTTTGATTTGAGAGATTTTTTAGGGAGATGGAGGAAATTTGCAAGAGATTTGAGTGTGAGTGGAGATTTAAATGTGGGAAATGGAGGAATTTCAAATGGGGGAGGAAGAAATCTCTTGTCGATTTGAATCATGAGGGAAAAAAAAAGTTGGGTTTTGGTTTATATAGGTGGTGTGAGAAAGAATGGTGGTGTGGAAGAGTGAAATGATTGAAAAAGAGAAAATAGTGGTGTGGAGTAGTGGTTGCGTGTTGGATATCATGTTATCAATACAATCATCATAGTTCAAGTGCTCAACATTTTCCCTCAACAATCTCGAGCAGATAGAGTTTAACGGTTTTTTAAATGATACACTAGGCAAATACCGATTTAATTGCCACGTGTTAAATAATTTTTGAACAATTCTAGGCAGCCTGGGTTTTGCTGCCTGGGGGGCGACTTTACACTTTTGCCCTTCTCCCCCCTCTTTAGACACCTTTTCCAAAAAAGTGTTTAAAGAAGGGGGCAAAGTGTAAAGTCGCCCCACCCCCTCCCCCCAGGCTGCCTAGAATTTCTGATAATTTTTTTAAATGTGTAAAGTCAGTTTGTGATATAATAGAAAAACCAATTGTGTTAAATCATTTAACCTTTAAATCCTAAACTGTTATGTAGATGTAATGTAGAATACCAATTTAGACGTCAAAAAGTGTGTGTATTGAGTGAAATCAACTAAATGAGAAAAATCTATTCTGAAATAGATTGAACACACAAGCTTAGATTCGGGTAAAAAAACTCACAAAAAAAGAAGTTAAGACATGTTTTGTTGCACAGAACCCAATTCCATGAAATGTGTGCGCATGAAAAAGGGGTCTAGGAAAAAAGAGCTTGTCTAACTGTCAAGGGAATGGGCGAGGAAAACAGTGAGAGAGGGGGGACCGTCCATCCCCTTGGGATGCATGCAAGAAAAATGAAGGCACACATCCCCGGGGATGGACGGTCCCCCTCGCTGTTTTCCTCGCCCATTCCCTCGGCAGTTAGAATTTTCCGAAAATAAATGATGTATAATTCTAGGGAACCTGGGTTTGCTGCCTGGGTGGGCAAAATTATCCTTTTGCCCCTCCTTTGTTGTTGTTATATTTAAAGAGTGATTAAAAAAGCAGGGGCAAAAGTGTAAAAATGCCATCCAAGCAGCAGACCCAGGCTCCCTAAAAAAAGAAACAGTAACGGTGTGCGGACATTCAAAATTCTCATCCATATTGGAATCACACTCATTGACTCCCCTAAACAATCTAATTCCCATATTTTTCATGATCAAGATCTCTTGAAAATGTCTGGGGATGGGTTGGATTCCCTCAAAGAGTTTTAACTCCATTGCTTTCAATTCGTTATGTTTGGAATCTATATGAACCCTAGGGCCATTAAACACTTAGAACACAAAACAGGAAGGCTTACACCAATGCCATCTCCATAACTTCCAATTGCTTACGTTAAATCTATTAGGAAGCAACCTACGAGTTGCTTTATGCACCATATATCTAACAGCTGGGACAGTCACAGACTTCGCCCTAGTGATTTTGGAATTCAAAGCCAATAGGCACCTTTCTTTTCAGCCCAGAAAGGCCCTTTCTTAATATTAACTAAAGCAACTATTCCAACACAATAATAGCAACAGAGGATACATCTGGTGCATATGATACAAATAGAAATCCTCCAAGTTCACTATCAGAAATCAATTCATGTTTCCAATAACAAAAAAAAAAAAAAAACACAAAAATTAATAGATCACAAAGTGTAAGTCCCACAGAAAAAACCGAAGGCAAAATAAACAAGGGTATTCTCTGCAACTCGCAATTGTAGAAACATGGGATGATCTAAGGCCTAGTTGTTCTTATTCTCGGCTATGAGTGGTGTGGCAATGCAGAAGCCAAAGATGGGGATAAAAAGTAAAAGAAAAATGAGAAATGAAATTAAAACTCTGTGTTCACTCATGCATTGACAATGGCTGGCTCAAACTCTGAGGCGGGCTGGCCTTCTGCTACTTTAGGTGCTGCTGCCTCTTCTTTTGATAAACCATCCACAGAACTATTGGTTTCAGCGTCTTTAGCAGATGCAGTTGCATCTCCTGTTGTTGCTCCAGCTGCAGCAGGTGCAGCATCTTTTCCACCTTTTCCATCCTTTATGTTTTTTGCATCCTTGCTGTCTTTGGCATCTTTCGCATCCTTGCCATCTTTTCCATCTTTGCCTTTCTCGGGGGCTGGTGGTGGTGGTATCATATGAGGTGGGGGCTTTTGCTTCAGTTTCATGACTATCTGCCGCATCCTTGAAAGATCAGTAGGCTTCCCTGGCTTTGGGCCCTGGACAACAACAATCGATGGCTTCTTGTCTTGATCCTTCTTTCTGCCTCTCTTCTCAAGGTTGGCGATTTCATTGGGAATAAGCTCAGCTATGGCTTTCCAGTACTGCTTGTCCGCCTCTTTGTGGAACTTCTCTTGGTTAGCGAAGTATAGCTGTTACCAAAAACAAATATATAATATATGTCTGGGTAAACCATGGGGCATTTAGAAAACAAAAAGGTATATAAATTGGGAGAGCTCTGTACCTTCTCTCTTTCTCTGTTATTAGTCTTGTTACTCTCACAATTAAGTTTCCTTTTCTCATAGAAGGACCGCTTGTATTCTTCAGCTTCATCAAGAATTTGGTTGCGCATTTCCTTCTCCCTTTTCTCCTTCTCCTCAAGGTGCATGGCATTTTGTCTGCGTCAACAAGAATTTAACAAAAGCTTAGATTTTACATACATAAACAATTTAACATCTAGTTTTACAGAAAACCAAGTGCCCGACAAAATGCATAAACGCTAATCTAACTAGATACACAAGTAGAAAAATACCGGCCTTGGCATAATGCTTGTTAGTGATGAACCATCAGTTTAGTGTAATATTTGTGAAACGCGTATCCAAAAATATCAACTTGGAAATTTGTTAAAATCCATGGGTTTTTTAATGACATTTTTCACTATTTATTAGCTAGGCATCCAAATGCTTGGAAAAAAGAGAAAAATTAGCACGACAAACTGAAAGGAAAGTTGTAGAAAGATGAACAAAAGTAAGCAGGACATCAAACAAATTCTTCTGAAGTTGAGTGATTCGTTTCTGGGTGAAATCAACTATTACACAAGGGTGTCAGTGTGTTATTTTTATAAGTTTCAGTTTCATAGATAAAACGAAACGGTTACCATGAACACTCAAAGCAAACCCAAAGAACTAGAGATCCCAAATATACAGCAGCCTTAAAGTGCAAGGATACCAGATGCTTAGGAAGCCAGTTCAATCCAATAGGAAAAAAATCTGATCATCTTCTTCCACAAACATTCTCCTTTTGTGTGACATCTCATCAATCATTTAGACAGCCTAAATATGTATTCATCAACATGAGGTCTAATCCAAGCCACCTACCTCCTTAGGAGCAGTGGAGCACACACCAAATCCCATTTCAAGCCATGGAACACTTTATCTTCATCATATCCACGCTACAAAGAATTCCTAATCATCCTCTTAATCTTCTTTGCTAATCAACTGGTATTTGAAACAGACATAGTATATAGGCATACGAGATAAAGCACCCCCGATAAACACTAATGTTCCACCATTCAAAAGCAGCTTCCAAGTCCTATAACTTTGATCATTGGATCCGAAAATGCTTATTTACTATTTTCACTGTTTTAAAAGGTGATTGATGCGAAACGGCCAAAAAATCGCTTCATTGAATACGAGTTGAATGTTGCTATAATGTGCAAGATGATTGTTCTTATTTTTTAACACCTAACTACTTTTATGATAGGTTTCATATTATCACTTTCATTGATGATTTTTTTTATTTGTTTATGATTTTTTTACATTCTTTTATCATTTTTCTTTTTCTGAAGAGTTGAGGTGTGCGTCGCTTCGCATTGAAAAAAGCTTAATCATGTCAGCTATGTAGTTAAAACGGAAAACGGACCTTTCGAAGTTTAGGGCCGATTTGCAATTAATCAGATTTAATCGGTCTATTTTTTAAAAAAAAATTTATATATATATAGTGATAAATCAACGAGTTAGATAGGCTGATTTATTGGTGACTCGCCGATTTATCGGTGACTCACCGATTTTTCATCAATTTATCGGTGACTCACCGATTTCTCGTCGATTTATTGGTGACCACTAAACCAAACCACTAATACCTAATTTGTATCAGTCACCCCCCGATAAAAGATTTCTCGCCGATTTAGCAGTGCATTAATAACACAGCGTGTCAATACTGAAAAACGCTTTTTAAAATATTGACTATTTTGATCAAATTCTTCTCCTTGTTGCTCTCTTTCAATCTCCCTTCTCTTGTTCAACCAAACTATCCCCACCCCATTGTAGGTTCAGATCTCCTACATTAACTCAAACCTACATGGTGTTAGCATGTGCTGATTCTATTGGAACAGTGAGCAAAGTTGATTTGCTTAGATATGGGAAATAGTTTTTCTCATTGATAATCAATCAATCTATCTATTATACTCCTACCTCATTGTTGGATTATCTAAACTTGACGATCAATCAACTAGTATACTCCTACCTCATTAGTATACTCCTACCCTATTGTTGGATTATCTAAACTTGTTAACGAAAATTGGGTTTTTGAATAGTACCCGCGTACTCAAGTCCGTCAAGATTTCAAGCTTCCAAAATTGCCCCTAGCCAACTTCCGAAATTTCAGTGGTGTAACAGGAAAATGATTGCATGGCCTTTTTTTGTCAAGTAAAACAAAAAACATGTGGTACAGGACAAATGAACATTACCTCCTATTGAACTTCGCACTAGTCAGAGATACACATGTAGGATAAAACATGAAATTTGAAAATGATGGATGACATCATCTCTCTCAAGTAGCCTAATTACATATTGTACGTTGATCAGTGACACAGAGTGTGTCACACACATTTATATACACATTTATGGATTCTATACTTGCCCTCACTTCAAATGAAGGCTATAAATTCAACTCAATGGTCAATTGGCAACTTAACTACATTAAAAGTGAATGGATGGCCCACTAACTCCTCTAAGTAATAGTTTATTCTTGTACAATTTTAGATTGCTTCACATTGTTTGTTTTGGTGATCAAGACACAAATTTCAATAAATCAAAAGGTTATTAACTAACAAATTTTTATAACTTATAAAGGAAATCAAAAGGCTATTAAGTAACTAATCTAAATTATTATATCAACAAAAGCCTTGGATGAATAGTGTCATGTATTCAACTCTAACTTTTGGTTTCCGGATTTGCCCTCCCAATTTCTTAATATTTACAAGCAAAATCAAAAGTAGATGAGCAGTTACAATGAGTGTTCGAGTCTTTAAATGAAAAAACTATTATATTTTTTTTTACCATTTTGCCCTTCACATTTCATTTTTTTTTTTGTCAAAATCAGCCCCTCTCAAACATTGATTAATTATACCTAAGGCCCCAATATAACTTATTTGAAGCCCCCAATTATCAATAAATAATAAATAGGCTCTTATAACAGTGACTATAATATTTGGCTACTTTGATTTCCTATTTTACCATCCAAACCTTAGATTTTATAACTAAAAGCCCTGTCCAACACTAATATATAAACTCAATAAAAAAAATCATAGCTCAGGTCGATGGTGCACGCGCACACTAGGATTGGACACGCTCTACGTGCGCACACATTTAATATTTCTTTATTTTATTCTAAAAAATCAATAAATTGTTATAAAGGATGTCACACTGTCACGTGGGTGGACTGAATAATAACTTTAAAAAGAGAAAAACATTGAAATTTACTAAAAGCAACTAAATGTCAATTTTTTGTTTCACCTGTGATTCAATAGGACATAAGGTGAATTTTATATCTATATGAGGGTGTTTTAGCATATAGACGAATAAAAATGAAAACTTTAAAAAGTCAAAAGAAATAGAGTTTAAAAGACATTTTTACGACAACGCCCTTCTCTAACCTTTTTGTCTTATTTTTGATAAATTAGGCATTTTCGAAAATCCAAAATAATACATTGTTACAACACATGCCCTTATCTAACATTTTTTCTTATTTGATATGTTAGAAATTTTTAAGTTTTTCTGGGCATTTTCAAAAATTAAAACAAATGTGCAAAAAGTCAAAAAGGTTTAAAGTTTTCTAAAACATATTTTTACGGAAATGCCCATTTCTAACATTTTTATCTTATTTGATAAGTTAGGCATTTTAAAGTTTTTTGAGGGCATTATGAAAATCACAAATAATGCATTTTTACAAACATGTCCCTATCTAACATTTTCTCTTATTTGATATGGAAGGAATTTTCAAGTTTGTTTAAGGCATTTTCAAAAAAAATTAAAATGTGCAAAAAGTCAAAAGCGAAAGAGTTTAAAGTTTCTAAAAGACTCTATAGCCTTTTTGTTTCATTTGATAGCTTAAAAAATTTTTGTTTCTTTAGGGCAATTTCAGAAATCCGAAATATTGACGCACTTAAGCAGCACTGACAGGCCATTTCGCTACAAAATTAGGGACGTGTATGCTTTGCGTTATTTGTTAATTGATGCATGCATACATGCATTGGATGTATGTATGTATGTATCTAACTTCATAACGAAAAATGCCCCACTGAACAGTGTTGCATCCCGTTAAAATTTTGGATTTCCAAAAATGCCCTAAAAAAACTTAAAATTTCTAAGTTATCAAATAAGAAAAAATGTTAAAGAGGAGCATTTATGTAAAAATGTCTTTAAAACTTTAAAACGTTTTTGCTTTTGACTTTTTGCACATTTTTTAAATTACTGAAAATGCCATAAACAAACTTGAAAATTCCTAACATATCAAATAAGAAAAAAAATGTTAAATAGGAACATGTTTGTATAAATGTATTATTTGAAATTTTTAAAAAGCCTTCAAAAAACCAAATGCCTAACTTATCAAATGAGAAAAAAAGTCTTTTGGAAAACTTTATACTTTTTTTTTTACTTTTTGCACATTTTTTAATATTAGAAAACTCCATAAAAATACTTGAAAGTTTCCTAACATATCAAATAAGACAAAAAAGTTAAATAGGGGCATGTTTGTAAAAAAAAATGTAGTTTTAGACGACTTTAAACTCTATTTCTTTTGGACTTTTAAAAGTTTTCTCTTTCATCTGTCAATATACTAAAACACCCTCATATAAGTCAGCTTATGTTCTATTGACTCACAAGTGAAACAAAAATGGACATTTAAATGCTTTTAGTAAATTTTAATGTTTTACTTTTACCATTCAATACACCCATGTGACAACGAGACACCCTTCTTCCTTGCCACTTTATTTTTTAATTTTTAAAAAAAATTATTGATCTTTTAAAATAAAATTAAAAAAATACTAAATATGTGCCCACGTAGAGCGCATCCACCCCTACTATGCTCTACATAAAATGTTTGGATATAACCATACACAAGTATGTATGTTACATAACAAATTCTTAACCAATAACCTGGACTATCATAATGACAGAAGCCTAGTAAACCTTGGATGAACAGTGAAATATCTTCAACTCTAACTTTTGAATTTCATACTTTGCCCTCTCAATTTCTTAATATTTACAAGTAAAACCAACGCCTTTTAAATATTGATTAGTTATACCCAAGCCCCTAATATAATTTATTTGAAGTCCTAAATTATCATAAATTTTAAATAAGCCCTTACATCTAACTTTTGAATTTTTTATTTTGCCCTCCACATTTCATACTCTTTACAATCAAAACCAACATCTCTCAAATATTGATTAATTATACCTAAGCCCCTAAAATAATTTATTTGAAGCCCCAATTATCTATAAACAATAAATAGACCCTTACAATAGTACGAGTGTAATCTTTGGTTACAATATTTTACTCCATAATATTCTTTAACTTTTTCAATTAATTAAATTAAAAGAATAAATAATTTTACTTATTATTTAGCTTAGAAATCTTTGGTCAAATCACCTAAATTTTTAATTTTTACTTACAACGTGCGTTACATATATTTTACAGTTTCATAGGATGACTTTCAATACATGTAATAAGACTACAGTTTCAGAGGATAACCTTCAACACATGTAATAAGACATTAATGCTACAAATACCCTGAACCAAATCCAGATCCCAACCTAAGAGCAAATCCTAATGAAATAACCCAACAACAAATCCTAATGAAATTGCAAATCTGTATGATGTCATGTGTATTTGTCATTAAAGATCCTATTGTTTCTTTCATTCCATAAAACCCATAAAGTAGCAATCTGCAGTCTTTTCCCAATCCATTTGGCTTTTCCCCGACAATCAAGTAGTGTTCCAAATTTTGTAGCTACTACTGAATGCCCAACTCGGCTTCAACTCAATAAGAATTACAGCTTACATTGTCACTATAACTATATTTTTTCCACCAATAATTACTTCCATGTAACATGTTCATACCTTTGCTCCAGTATCAACTACTTCCCTATCCATTTGCTTTTTTATTGTTCTGATTACAATCAAATCTCTACACATCTCACTGCTTTTCTCACAACCAACTAGCTAAAATATTTACATTCTAAAACCCTAACAGGTCCAAAATCATAAAAAAAATAGATCAGCCCACATCAACAGCAACACTTTGGACATCCGCGTCTCTAATATTGTTAACTTTACTTCTCAAACTACCTTGAATTAATTTCTTAGTATATCCTTGATTTAGAGTTGGCTTTTCCAAATCTGACTCTTGTAGCATTATCCTCCCCAAACGAGTAACAGGCCTTAGTTCATGAGTTCGTGTCAGGGCTGTAACTTTTGACTAAGAAATCTCCCCACGACATCTACGTCAATACTAACTTTAAGCAATACGATTAACTTACATGACAAAAATGACACTCAATTCCTTATCTATGCAGTTAAATCGAAAAATGGTCTAAGCGCGGTCCAGGAACGAATTACGATTAAGCGAGATTAATCAGATTTAATCAATCTACTTTAAATATTAATATATAATTTAATTTTTACTAATTTACCACTGAATTTAATTTTGCAGATACCTAGACTTATTTAAAAACAACAAACACAACACATCAGCACAAGTGATAACAAGTTAGCACTTAGGGTGTGTTTGGTTGCATGGAATCCTATGCCATGGGAATCTATGAGGGGACCACTACATTTTAGGCTAAATTGATATATCACTCCACATCCACCATTTGGTTTTGTAATCAATGGTGGGAATGAAAGTCCCATAAACATGAGAATCACATGCCTTGGCCCCCCCAAGGCATGTGATTCTCATGTTTATGGGACTTTCATTCCCACCATTGATTACAAAACCAAATGGTGGATGTGGAGTGATATATCAATTTAGCCTAAAATGTAGTGGTCCCCTCATGGATTCCCATGGCATAGGATTCCATGCAACCAAACACACCCTTAGTAACATCACACTAACAGTAAATAAAAATATGTAAACTCTAAAAATAACATTCAGTCATTAAAAAATAAACCGATATAATTTATATAAGTTAAAATAATTTACATTCAATCATTCATAAATAAACCAATGTAAGTTATATAAGTAAAAATAAGTTATAGCGATAAATCGACAAGTCGGCTGGGCCGATTAATCGGTGACTCGCCGATTTTTTTAAGTCCGCTAAACCTCAGCCAATTTCACCCAATTCAGTTCAGTCAAACCCTGAATTACGATTAATCGTCGATTAAACGACGATTTTTTCACCGCATTAATAACATAGTTCCTCATCACCCTAAAGGAATCTCAACAAGCAACCACTTTATCACGATAGCCCGCCCTCCACCACAATAAGTCAAACCTAGATGGTTTTGGCCTTTGCTGGTTTTACTGAGACAAAAAGGACAGGTTAATGATCAAAGGCCATCCAAGAAAGAACAAGTTTCTGAGATATGGGGCATGAGTTTTTATCATTGATGATTGTATCAATTGATCTAGTTTACTATTACTTCATTGTTGGATTCCCTAATTTTTTTGTTCATGTTAATTACCCTAGCGTTAGACAAAAAAAAAAAAAGGCATCCCAAGTATGCAATGCATACGGAGATACACATATATGCAAAGCATGCACATGTGTAACATAATAATGTTGAACATAAACACCAAGGATGCACAGACTCTTTGAAAAAATCCACCTTTGCGAATCCGACACGGTCACGTGATCGACGCACGCTCGACATGTGTCAACAAGTCTATCGGGTTGGCTAGGTCAAACAGATGCCCAACACAGTCATGACTCGTTTCTGACACGTCCAATAGAAACACTTTGGGTTTTTTTTCTTTTTCTTTTTGTGAGTGCATGTTGTAAGTGCAAATTATTATATAATTATAGACTCTAGGTTAACGACTTAGACTTAATTTGAAAGAATTCTCCAATACACTTCTGGTATCCAACTTAGCATGTTGTATCATACATACATTACATTCTTTTCAACTTGTATTTTTTTGCTTCTCTATTATTTTTCTTCTCAACATATCCTAGTAGAACTTATAATTTACGATAAAAATTAATTATAAAATAAAGATAAAAATGTTAAATTTTTATGTGTTGTCGAGTGTAGTTTTTGGAAATTGCCAAGTCGACATGTCATGTCCTTATCGACGGACACACATAGCCGTATCCATGCATCCTTAACAGCCATCCACCCGAATGTATGTTGAGGGACAAATTCATAACCAATTAATAATAGATGACTAAGATAATTTGCACTCTCTGAATTCATTTCTTTAACGGTTTTTCCATTTTGGACTAGGACAACATACATTTCCTATTCTACAGTTTCAGAGGATCATACAAATACAAGAACGTAATGCTACAGTCATATATGTATAGTCTTCATTGGAGAATGTTATCATTACTAAACTGTAAATTAGGTAATCAAATGATCAGCTTTTTCTTTGTGACACATACTTTGCGAAGAATTATTAATATTATTTTATCAACAAAACAAGCCAGCCAATATCATTAAACAGGAAGAGGAGGATTGTTGAGTGAGGGACTTGCAAGCCCTAAAAAGCTAGAATATAAACAACTGGCCGCCTTCTACACTGTGCAGCCCATTAAACATGATCAAGTGAAAAGGTACATTCCAATAAATATCCCATGCTAGACCCCCAACCCAAGATGCTAATCCTATTCTGATTGCAAATCTGATCAATGTCACTGGATTTGTTGTTAAAAACCCTATCCATTTTTTCTTTCCATAAAACCCGTGAAGTAGCAATCGCAATCTATCCCAAATCCATTTGGTTTTTCCCCAACAATTGGGCAATGTTCCAACCTTCTTAGCAACTACCAAATGCCCAGCTCAACATCAATTAAATAGGCAAAAGCACTTTGCATTGTCACTTACTATTTCTATATTTTCATCAATAATTACTTCACCAATTTACCATTTTCTACCATTTCTGCTCCATTATCGTCTATTTCCCTATCGATTTCCCCTATATTCTATCCATCACAAACCAAATTTTACAAACCTCACAACCGATAAGAATTCAAATCTGAAACCCTAACAGATCCAAACCACATCAAAAGCAAACTCATCCAAATTTCTAAAATCCAACCAGATTTAAGCAAATTAAATCCAAAATCAGACAAGCCAAATGAAATGAAGAAATTAAAAGAAGCTCACCGACGCCACTCACGAAGAGCGAAACCTTCCTCCTGCATTTCAACAGGATCAGGGAGCAAAGGTCCATCAGAAGATGTAAACACGCCATCAACATCCGCACCAAGATCGTAAGCCTTTCCATGTCCATTCGACTCCGGCATCTCCGAAAACATAGACTCCGAGTAACCTCCATGATCACCGCCACCACCGCCATTAGCAGAACTGAATCCAAAGATCTCCGGCGAGTGAGGCGCGCTGTTGTTGTTCACTACACCGTGCGAGACGTGATCCACCGTCACGTCGTCATCGCCGAGGAATCCTCCGCCGTGGTAGTCCGCCGCCGGTGGTGGAGGGTGGAGGTGGTCCTCCTCCACCTCCTCCAACTCCACCTTCTCCTCCTCGAAGGTCGGATACGACGACTCGTAGCGCTGCGATGGTAAGCGCGGGTCGTAGCCGATGTATCCGTCATCGAATGGCCGATCTGCGCTTCGCATCTCGTCTCCGTCGTTGCTGAATGTGTCGAACGAAGACATCTTTGTCTGTTTGGTTTTCTCACTCTCCTCTTCTTGATGTCCTTCTCTCTCTGTGTTGTGTGTAAATGAAGATGGATTTGAAGAACAAGCGAGGAAAAGAGGAAAGAGAGAGCGAGCATTAAACGTGTTTAATAAATAAAGCTGGGGATTAATTTCCATGATATGACGAAAATGCCTTTGGAGTTTGTTGGGATTTACTTAGTGTGTTGTAATAAAAGTCAGAGGTTGCATTAAATGTCGAACTGCCACGTGGCTATTTGAAATGGACTTGATTGATCATTCTCGACCGTTGTCCGATTGTAGCCATCCAATGAAATCTAGAGTAGAGGATTCAACAGGGAGCAGTTCTAAATGTCGAGGAAAGAGGCGAGGAAATGGGCGAGGTCAATGATGTGGCGGGGTGGAGACCGTCCACTCCGCTCGGGATGCGTGCACCAAAAATGATGGCACGCATCCCGAGCGGAGTGGACGGTCTCCACCCCGCCACATCACTGACCTCGCCCATTTCCTCGCCTCTTTCCTCGACATTTAGAATTCCTCTTCAACAAGACCGGAAAATGAGAACCCGATGAGAGGGGAAATTCTAAATGGCGAGGGAACGAGCGAGGGAGGGGGGTTGAAGCTGTTCACCCCCCTCGAGATGCGTGAAAAATGTGTATTTTAAAGTGATTTTCGTATCTCGAAGGAGGTGAATGGCTTGACCCTCTCCCTCGCTGGTTTCCTCGCCCCTTCCCTTGTTGTTTAGACAAACCCCGATGAGAGATACAACGAATGATTTCGTCAACGAAATAAGAGAATGGTGTCTTTGATTTTTGGATAAGTTTTCTTTAGAAGAAAAAAAAAACACTAATGATTTGATCAACAAAATAAAAATTTTAAAGAACATTTTTATTTTGTAGATGAATTGTTCGACGAAGCTTTAATGATTTGATGTTGAGTCTCTTGTGAAAAAGTTTTTCAAGAGGATCCTAAATAAATTTTTTCCACTTCAAGCGAAAAAAAAATTTACCAGCAGTAAAATTTTCCTTTTCCATGAAAAATCAAACTTTGAAAAACTTAATTTTGGAGTAAAAGTTTTATTTTTGAAACGCTAAAAAAGCAAACACACCTTTATTGAACTCTTTGCAAACCTGTGATTTATTGGGCATTTTTTGTGCTCATCAGCGTAAGCTTGTTCATAGTGGCAATCAAACTAGTTTTTGGATTGATCCTTGGTTCATAAATGTACCACTCATCATCACTCATGCCATTGATGATGCGCCCGAGCATATGAGTTTTTTTTTTTTTTTTTTAACGTCAGCTCCTTAAACTGGAAATGTCATATGATTCAAAACTTGCTTCGTCAGCATGTCATTCAACTCTTAATACCTTCTATTTGGTTGAGTGACCCCAATCACACCACTCCTACCAACAACAATATTTACTGCCACATTAGTTCTCATCATGTGAAACAACAGCCTCCTCTCACCGGCGCAATCCAATGAAATCAATTTTATTGTAATGCTAAGATCAAACATTTTCTTTTCTTTGTTGCTAACAACAAACTTCCCACTTTGGGTATGTTGTTTCATCCTAGTTGCATTCCCCTCACCTTGAGGTATGCAACGTCTTTAGGGTTGCACTACTCTATTTTTCAGTGAAGCTCCCCAAAACCACTTCACAACGTGCACACAAGATTGTCGCCAACGGACATGTCTCAACCAACAATAGTGTATCCAACTTAAACACTTGCAACTCCTGGGTGTGGGGTTTTTACCAATTAGGCTTTATCCCCCCCCCCCCCCCCCCCCCCCCCCTCCCCCCAAAAAAAAAGACGCTAGTGAGAGACACACCTAATTCTTATTAACTTCACACAATGTGTCTCCTTAACTCATGTGGGACTAACTGCACATTCAAATCGAGTCACATCTCCAATAATCCCCACCTTGACGAGACTTGAGCGTACCCAGGATAAACTCCACCTCAATGTGCTACATGTACTTCCAACTCACCAAACCCAAGGCTGATTCTAATACCACTTGTTTGGTTTGAGAGTGAAGTTAGCGAAGCCTCCCGAAACCATCTCACAGCATGCAGATGAGATTGTTGGCCAACGGATATTTCAAACATTGATATTATCTCCAACTTTAAACACACGCTGCTCACGGGTATGGGGATTTTATGAATTGGGTTCTACTACCTCCAAAATGCATTGTCGCTAGTGAGAGATACATCCAATTCTTATTAACTTCATGCGATGTGACTTCTTAATCCATGTGGGATTAATTGCACACTCGAATTGAACCACATCTCCAACAATACATCTCTTCCACCTCATGTTTTGTTGTGAATGCCTTGCAAGAGGCCTTCTTCTTCATCAAACAAAAATTGATGAAACCCAAGTTGCACAGTAAACTCTATACCCCTCCCTTTTCTCTCGTGTTTTGGGACCTGCTGCTCTCAATTGGAATGCCATAAACTCTTATGGATCCACCCTTGGTAGCGCAAGGAATGTTGGTGTTGGCTGGGTGATGCATGATCATCATGATCAGTGGGGGTAATGCCTCAAACAATGATGCTGAGCTTATTACTTTGCATAGAGGAACATAACATGCATTATCTCTTAGTATCGCCTTACTTATTGTGCAAAGTATTCGCAGGTCACGTTGGATGCTCTCGCTACTGGAATGGCAAATCAGAAAATATATAATCAACACAGTTGGCTCTGGTGAATCGGAACTCCACCAAGTTATTGCAAAATATCTCCAATCTGAGGTTGCAAAAGATACTAAGGGAAGCTAACTTTGTGGTAGGCCAGTCAGGGTGCACATCGAACTGTTTTTGGATCTTTTTGTCAATCACCCCATTATGATCCCTCATATATTATCCTTAATGATAGTGATGAGACATTGAACAGTCACCCGATCATAGGTGTACATGTGGCATGGGTCAACCCTAATATAAGAAATGCTTCAACGTGATCCCAAACGGGGTCATTCTTGAAATATTATTTAGGCTGTAAGTCAGACGTCCAAGCCCAGGTCACGCTAGCCCAAGCGCGCGGATCTTGGGGCTTGGCCCAAGATAATAAGGCCCGAACACAAATCTTTGAGTGTTGCAGGCCCGAGATTTATTCGCACAGATCATGTCTTAACCCAATCAAGCATTGAATCCTAAATAGAGTCAAGTACCGAAGAGACTCAGACATGCACATCTAAGATTTTGGGCAAGATCTTCTCTCTCCATCACGCCCTTAATAGCAAGGATAGTTGGGGAGGAAACCCTCGTTATAAAATGTAAGCAAAAGGAAGAAGAAACGTACATATACACATTACTAATTTCATTTAGTCTTCATTTTTCCTTGCACTGTCGACTGACTTAAGCATCAGAGTGTCTTTAGCCACCACACAGGTGGTCCCTAACTCATAGTTGTTCTTTTTACAAGTTCGAGATCAGCAAGGACGAATTTGGATTCATTAGATAGGGTGTGTCTCGTACACTTGAGACGTATGTAACTATGTATGTACGCTACCTATGTAATTACTTCCCTTTCAATAATCTAAGTTTTCAGTTTCTTGTTAAAAAAATAAAGCAATTATGTGGCATTGCTTACTCGTCTTCATTATATATTTATTTTCCAATCTTATTAAAATAAATGCTGAGAAATATTCAATAGCATTGTTGTTTGGAAGATTTCGCTATTCAGTATTGCTAATTTATTGCAAGTGTCATAGTCAATAAAATTATAAGAATAACTATTATGTGCAAATACCCTAATTTACAAGGAATGTGATTTCACGAAATTTAATTGAAAATTTCATTTTTTTGAAATTACGAAAAGAAAAAGGGCGAAATTAAAAGTTCATTTTTTGGAGGGTTTTTAGAAAAAAATTTCGTTAATTTCAGAATTTTTTCATAAATTTCATTTTTTTTTTCCGTAAAAATACAAAACCCAGCTACTAAAAATTACATTTTTTTTTAGAAAAATTTAGGATTTTTTCGGTAAATTTTGGATTTTTTTTCTTATTCGTATTATCAATTCTTCTAATTATTTATTAATTTTTAAAACCACCCCTCTGATTTTCTAATTATCATTTCTTCTACTTATATATTAATTTTTGAAATCACCCCCTAATTTTTTTAATTATATTGATTTCATGTTTGTTTCATTTATTGGTATTTAGGCTTCATTTAATAGATTTATTTACTTGCATCTAATTTTTCACATTTTCATATACCCTAGTAATTCATTATATATATATATAATTTATTTATTTATTATTATTTTATGTATTCTCAAAATTTCTACATTTTTTCTTTACACACCGAAATGTTTCTATGATACCGAAATAAACTTGAAAAACGAAATCACAATCCTTGCTAATTTATAATCACAATAAAGGTAGTCATGCAAGATACAATGGAAATAACATTGTTTATTCAGTAAGTCTAGACAGTCAGGGTTACCAGCCTTTTTTTTGTCGGGGTTGGACTCTTTTACATTTTTACTCATTCTCTTTAAAATACAATCAGAATCATCATTTATAGGAGTAGAAATGTAGAAAGCCCCAACCCTAAACATCATTTATAGAATGAATAAAAATGTAAAGAGCCTCAACCCAAACAAAAAAAAATGGCAGACTCCCTCGATTTATTTTTGTTGATTTGATGCTTACATTTTTTCTGTTTTGCATCCATTGGTTTCTAAGTGTATGCGATTTCAAAATATTAAATAAATTGTTATTGAGTGAATATGATAACTTCAAGTTCACTGAATCCCTTTCAAGAGGAGTTATTATTCAAATCAACTTTTCAAGATACATAATATAATTATTTAGAAACACTGGTAATTGATGTGGACAGAACAACATTTTATTCATTGTTTACGAGTTCACAGACAGATCACAATCACAGTTGGTTAAATAAAAATGAAATGAAGTGAAATGCAAGAAAACTACCTAACAACAATCTTCACCTGTCTTTTGCAGCACTGGACATCTCAACTAACCCAAAAGGCCAAAACACAGCACCATTTCTCTTTCTGTACCAACTATATCTGGTGCGGTTTTTTTTTTCATTCACAACAGTCTTCCAAGACACTCTTCTATTCGACACATTCTTCTTCATAAATTGAACGGATTTTTTTTTTCCAGAACTCATGCTGTCAACCAAACAAGACGTAAATAGGAGTATCAACCATTTCATGGTTTCCATTTCTAGAATTCTTGCCCACTTTCCTATGCTCACCTTGTTTGGATTAGCATGTCAGAAACATAGTTGAGAGTCACATAAAAATGTTGCAACTCAAGTTGCAAACCAACAATATCAGACTCGGCATTTTGCATCACGATCTCTGCATAGTATTAAAAAAAAAAAAAAAAAATCAATATTATCATATCCATATTTCAGCTCAATCTGAATTGCTGAATGCAATAATTTATGGCATTCTTTTATTCATGTTTGAGTACAAAACATGTTTAAAATCTACTCTTCATCAAGAACACATCCGCTTCACATCCAACAGAGATCCAGCTCCTCGATAACAAAACTGGAAACCCACTAGAAGTACCTTGGTCTGTAACTAAGACAGATGATATACTCATATACACAAGAAACAAAACTGCATATAGAAAAGAAGTGGGCATGAGGATTTCGTCTATTAAATGACTACCATCTGAAAGGTCTCTGGGTAACTGTGGTGTCTGACATTCTCAAATTTGCCACGTTAAACTGTCGAACATCAGGGTTTCAGCCACACAACTTATGAGCGATATTTCCTTCTTCTTTTTTAAAAATAAAATAAAAATGAGGGTGGGGGTATACTTGAAGCAAGCTGCAGAGCCTGGTTTGATGTACTTTTATTAAGTCCGTAGAGTCATAGTGGATTCCTGTGCTGGTGACCATCTAGCCAAATCATGTAATCTGTCTTCCGCTGGTTGACATTGTGCACACGATTCCAAACATATACACCCCTCTCACAAAATGTAGTTAAATTCTACTTAGTACAGCTCGAAAGTGCTGTTACTCGTTAACCCCATTCAGATTTCATTTCCTTTCTCCTCAAAGAAACTATCAGATAGAATACCAAGTATAAGCCACCCACGATAGCTTCAGCTTCCATGATAACCATGCCACTAAAATCATCCATAAGTGGTTGACCTTCCATGTTACCAAAATCCAACCACAAGAAAACTATCAGATAGAATGCCAAGTATAAGCCATCCACAATAGCTTCAGCTTCCATGATAACCCTGCCACTAAAATCATCCATAAGTGGTTGACCTTCCATGTTACCAAAATCCAACCACAAGAAAACTATCAGATAGAATACCAAGTATAAGCCATCCACAATAGCTTCAGCTTCCATGATAACCATGCCACTAAAATCATCCATAAGTGTTTGACCTTCCATGTTACCAAAATCCAACCACAAGAACTCTAGCTGCCAGCTGTTGTTCATAATTTGGAGTATTGACAACTTGGGATCTTGTGAGCAAGATACAGATGTCTCAATGACCCTTAAATAAGGAAAATCCAAAAATAAAACTAAAAGTAAACTTCCTTGAATCACCTCTCTAAAATTATAGATTTCCATAAAATAACTTTATCAGAAGTTGAAGAACTATCGAAATCACAAAAAGGGATGGATAAGGAGGTTGATACTCGTCAAAATGCATAGCCTCCAATTCAATAGGATTTTCTCTGGTGATGGTTGTGGATGCCCTGTATTCATTCTTTTCCCAAGCTGGACCAATTTCCATGTAATGGCACTAATAAGACAAACTCGTAGAAGAGGTTCAGTTACACCAATGATTCCCACAAGGACTTCTCTCGTGTTGTTCATTGTAACAATATTAGAAACATTCTTCTTCTATCTGGATAGTTCTAATTCAGGGATCTTACCCTCCTCTACCAGGAGTACATGGAGAGCTATTCTGAAGGGGACCTAAATTACCCACTGGCCTAACTGATGGGGCAGCCTCAGTCAACTGCATATCAGAAAAAAATACATAAGTGACACACTTGAAATTGCTTGAGAAAATACGCATGCTGAAGAAGCCACTCCCTGGAAATGACAAGAAACCCCGAGATCTAAATCCTTACAGAAGCTGAAATCGCATCACAAAATAACAGCCAGTATCTAAGATGATGCTATAGCCATTACCATTAGGACATAATTCAAATACAGACATGACAAGAAAACTGCATTTCTTAACGAATATGCTTGTTAAAAATAAACATCAGAAAACAGACCACAAAAATTATTTGACATTCCTGCATCATACACACTACTAGCTCTTAGATGGATTTAATCTTATTCAGGGCAGAGCTCTATCAGCATGCAAAGAGAACTCAAGACAAAAGGCTTTCAATTACCATGAATTAAAATAAATTACCTTTAATCACCTCTTGTTCTCAACAATTTTCATGCTCTCGACACAATGGAACTTTGTTTGAAGCAGAATTATCATTCTAAAGATGCAAAAGAAAATTTATAGTAAGCCATGGATAGGGTATAAGAGCACCTAACAGCTTTTAAGCACAAGTAGTACCCCTTCCTGAACCTGGAATCAAGTTACCAACCTCATAGTTAACAAAATCAAAATGCAGGAACTAGCGATATGATTTATTGCATAACATGTAATTCAATGCCAAAGCTTTCTTCTAGACCATCACCAAAGTTTTCTAGCCTTTCATGGTTGCAACAGCCTGATCATGCCATTTTCTTAACTAATATTGCATGGAAACCAAAACATTACAATGAATCCCAAGGTGTTCTTTGAAGCAACACCTTAGAGCATCACACACTACATTACATGCATGGTCCCCATCCCCCCCTCCCCCACATACAAATTGTTTGCATTCAGATCAGCTACCCTACCTTTTAACCTGCATCCAACTCTTTGTTAATGTCAAAGCTCAAAACATCTTGCATCATCCGATCATCCTTATCCTAACATGTCATTATTACCCCCTCGATCGAAACAATACCGTACAGCAGGCAAGAAGCAACGAAAAGCTTTTGTCATCCCATTACTTTTGTCCTCCTCTTAACTCCCACCTGAGAAAGCATTAGACTAGGATAAAAACCCTTCCAGCATAAACCTCCTAGACCATTGGCAGTTAAGCTACACACTAGAAACCATTAGATTTCATCATACCTCTGAAATTAAATAGTTGCTTGTGTCGGGAGGAGAAGGAATATTTGCCATATCATCTTCATATGAAACACGGCAAAGTCGTGGCAAGAGGTTCTCATCAAATTCTCTGTCAATATTAGATAATACACTGTGATGATCTGCTAAAAATTGCCACAAAGGACATCCTGAACGGTCCTCAATATTCAAATAGAATATTAATGTCAAATGTAAGAAAGTAATTATGTTAACTTTCAGGATTATATTCAAAAATTTCCACCTGAAAAAGTTCGCTCTGACATTGCATGCAACATTTCTTGCGACACAAAGAACAGATACTGCATTAGCCACCTACATCAGAGAAAGTTACAAGAAGTAGCAAGTTTCAAAGGACTAAAAATATTGAGAAACCATGTGTCAAAAATAGAATGTCAATAAAAAATTTGTTTTTACCATGAGAACCATGGGCTTCGAGTGTCTAGTAGTGTATTATGTATACCTCAGCATGAGGAGCATAGTACGGAAGAAATGCAGGAACAATGTGCACCCGAGGCTGGTCTCTCTCCTCCCAAACTTTCAGTCGGTCATCAATGACCAATGCCATCTTAGGATGGCAGCTACCGTCATGAAAGACATTAAGCAATGTCTTGCGTGAACCTATTATAGTGTTAAAAGTGAGTTATATAGGGCTTTCCTTGCTTAAAAATAAATTAATTTTGTTTTTTGTTTGAATTCTTCTTGTTTGGGTCAACATTGCAATCAGACAAATACGGACTTTAATATTGATCTTGATGAACACACAGGAGGATTTGCTTAAGAGTTCTGCCTGAGAAGGTTTTAACTACACAAGAGTAAAGCAAAGTATCATTTATAATCTACTACAAGTATTCACAAACTTAAGATTTTCCTTTTCAATGTCATTATTCACCACAGAAAGCAATGCACTAATACAACAGACAAGTATGAAAATTTAAGTGCAACCTACCAGCCTTGACACACACAATGCGATCCAATAGTTCCTTGGAGTTGATTAAACTGAATCCTGGATCAAGAAGCCTCCATATCTCTAGAGCATAATCCTTTTCAGCCATCGTGCAGACATAAGACTCAAAACACTTCCGACGGCTTGCAGTTAAGTAGTTCCGAAAATCTTCCCAACCAGGTCTCAGCCTTACAAGCACACTTGTATCACGGATCTGATAAGACAAAGATGTGTTATATGCACACTGCTTGTCCTGCTCCATGCAAACTTAACATGGAGAAAAAAAACAGAGACGCACACACAGATTACCAAAGAGTTTAAATTACACGTCCCACAAATGCTTCTATATTAGATAAGTTCCATCCATCTGGTTCACACTCTCAAGTTTCCATCCACAGAATTGTATACTTCCATACAGGCAAATAATAATAGCCCTCAAGAAGCTGCTTAACGAAGATATGATAACACGAAATCATCTGATTAGGTCGTTCAAAATAAATAGTTTAGGTAAAACCCAACTTGATGTTGGACATCCACGTCTATACTAGGTACTCAAACCTATTATATAATGATACAGAAATATTTTACCATTTCTTAAAAGTTATTAACCTTGACGTGGACTTAAAATTTGAGATTTTTATTTAGGTGAAGCATAATGGCGGTCACTGGTATCTAAATTACAAGAAACTCTAGGAATATCATGTCTCTAACATAATATGTATACATCACATGCATGTTTTGAGTCATGTTGTCCTGACGGGAACACGATTCACAATACCCAAATATAACATTCTTTGACAGATAAATGCCTTACAATTTAAGTAAGCACATACCTGGGGGTTGATGCGGGTCAGTATAATATTCTTCTCTTGTAACCTAATTAGGGGGCGAACAACTATTGGATGATTATCGGAGAATGCTGGAACAACCTCAGAATGCACTTTAATCACCTTTCCATTTTCAACAACTTGGTCATTTTCCATATAATCTTTCAAAATAGATTTGTCGCCACGATACCTTTTAATCTCAGCTAACATGCCAGAAATACGTTGAGGGTCCCTGTCAGTCTTTATTCTCTGTTCTAAGGCATAAATCTGTTCCTCAAATGAGCACACTGTATTTGCAACCACTAGCGTCTCGTCGAGATCAAATACAATACTTAGGCATCTAGTATTCATCATGGCAAGACAAGAGTTGTATAGTCCCAGAGAAACACTAAAAGCCCAAAATGAACATTGTTCATAGTTCTTCTTAGAAGACATTGCCACTAAATGCAACTCCTCCTCCCCAAGTAGCATAACTGCAGTCTGTAAGCACAAGAAGGAAACACTAACCATTAATTATAATAGTGCCATGCACAAAAAGCACACATATATACAAATACCCGAGCATATCTATAATGCATGAACTTATCATTGTGAATGGATGGATGACTACACTAGGATTTAAAGAGAAGTAACACCCCAAAAAAATTGAAGTTAGAAATGAGAAAGAGATCAACAAGGGTCTTATGGAAGATGTTATGTAAAATAAATGGTTTGCTTAATTCGTCTATCAATAGCTTCATTGGTTTTCAGTTTGACAAAATTTGCTCTTTGAGCTAATGATTAGTTTCTAATAATGACCATTTTAGGGTGTTGGGCACAGGTAGGACATGAACACACCAAAGTATATAGAGTCCATTTGTTTTACAGAACCAGTTGAAATTTTATTATATCACACTTTGAAAAGAAAACTCCTCCTTTCGTGATATCATGAGGCACACAGAGAAACATGAGTATGCATTACACCAAAATGGGTAATTTGCAACAACCTTTAAAATAAAATTGCAAAGATCTAAATCATTGCATAACTTGAAACAGCTAAAGCATTCTATGATATTGCAACATAATGTCCTTGTAAGTGTCCTAAAACGTTAAAGCCATCACAGAGTTAAGAGTGTATTTAACGGAGAATAGAATAGTTTGAGGAAGCTATTTCAATGACCAAAAGAATTTGTACAAATGGACCATCTATTTTCAGTATGTTTGAAGTGAACTCACATGAAAACTTTTGGTTCAAAATGAGATAGTATTTCTCAAGTGGAATTTAGTTTTCCATTTCACGTTTATGTTTTTTGTCCTTGAGTAAAGGTAACTAATAAAGTAAAATGCACTCCAAGGTTTCAATTTTTTAATAAATTTCAATTCCCGAAAAAGGACAATTGTGTAGATACTCATCAAGATATTCTTAATTGTTCTTAATATTCTTCTATTGAATAACACAATAGCGACTAAAATTTGACATAAAAATTAGTGATTAACACAACTATTTGCAAGGCCGGGGAAGAATATAAAATGTAAATTTTCCTTGAAAATTTTTCAAGTTCTAATATTTCATTAAGGACAGTTCATTATTTCATAGTCAAACTGGACGTGCTCCCACTAGCTTATTAAACAAACATATCACATTGAGAAAGATAATCATCTAACAAAAACATTTATAAGGTAGACTTAAAAAGTATACATACATATCTAGTCCATCCATCACAAAATATTAGAATTGTTAAGACACCTAATCACTATATAACAGAAACCCAAGAAAAAGGAATGTAATGGATATATAGTCAAGTTATGATTGAGCACAAGGCATTTTGCATTCCTTTTAACAAAAGCACCAAAAAAGAAACCTTCCATTGGTTACATCTGCATGAAGGCATAAATAAGGCACAATACGTATCAACTAGATTCGAAATTAATGAGATTTCTGAGCATCTTCCGAATTATTTCCCCTAGTGCAATTTATTCGCAGGTTACCTCATTTAATTTAAGCTAGAAGCCAATTCCCCATGAAAAAATCAATGGGGAACAATTTTCATAATCAAACAACATAGTTTGGGATCAGGAAAAGTCCATGAAGCTACTGCAAACAGAATCGATCATGAAAGTGCAACAACAATGGTCTACACAATAACATGAACTACAAATCAAGATACTTCT
This sequence comes from Berberis thunbergii, assembly GCA_003290165.1. Lineage (NCBI taxonomy): Eukaryota > Viridiplantae > Streptophyta > Magnoliopsida > Ranunculales > Berberidaceae > Berberis > Berberis thunbergii. Next base: position 408,564 of record QNQO01008414.1, read on the forward strand.
AGAGGATCTCTTTGAGTAACATAAACCAGTTCCCAAAATTGTGAATTGACAGACGTGCAAAAAGAGAACACAGGGAAACTAGAAACCCCAGCTAAAGTAGTATTACCTATTTGGTAGAACGCCTATTATACTGGCATTAAAGATAATGAAATTACTGAACCGTTTTTAGAAATAGCGTCCTTATCAAAGTTCAATTCACAACATGTGTCTAGTAAATGTAAAAACCACCTAAGCCCTGTGAAACCAGTAACAACAAATCATCATCATGATCAACAGCATCTTGAATAAGTTCACAAAAATACTACAATAGCAACCAAATTTAATCCCCGCGAATTAACCATACCACATGGTTATTATTCTGACATTAATTGCAAACTACATGATCCTTCTCAAGGAGTCAGATTAGCAATAAGCAGATAAACATAAAAAGAAAACAAAATTCAGTTAGAAGATATCCACCGATATCTGGCAAAAACACCAATTATACCAAATTAAGGAACTTTATGAGTTTATTGACATTTCCTAGTTAATATGGGCCAATCAAATTGGATTTAACTCAATGAGCTCAGTGACATCATTTTACAATAAATAATTGTCATAGTTAACTGAAAGGCATTTTAGGATTGGAATGTGCACAAGAGCTAAATGACGTACACGCAAAGAAATACAGAAAAATTAGAACCTTGGAAATTCTTCATCGGAATTCATAATTCCGCAAAAATATCAATTTTTTAGCTAAATTTAAAGTCAGGAAAAGTTCCCGAGTTTCCATCAATTGCGTACAGGTTATTAAATCAAACCACGATATGTCTCATTCAATTCAGCACAAACAAAAACTGGGCAAGAGACACTTATCATGATCTTCTTAAACTGAGAATGAGTTCAAAAAACATCCTACAGACTTAAGTCCAACAGTTAACATGGCAATAAACAGAGCACAATCAAAAGCCTTTAACAAAATCGCATTTTAAAGAGGAAATCAGTTAAATCTAACTGGGTTTCAACCTCACCTTCTTTTCTCTCAAACAAAGGGAATGCAAAGACCCCAAAGGCGACTCCCCTGCTACAGAACTGGATGAGTCGGCCACAATTTTGAAGAAAAGTCCATCTGAGTTCGAGAAAATCGCATGCAGCACCGCAAGAGGGGAACATCTCTCCCCCCTCTGTGAGAAATGCGAAATTATGATTTCTTTGATCGAAATGTGTGATTGAAAGTTCTGTGGGTACACCACCACGTCCCCAAGTGCCGATTCTCCTTCATAAACCACAGATGTGAAGAATTTGAACAGAAATATGTTCAAATCGATGTTGGGGTTTCTTCTTTCAAGTTTTTTCATTGTTTGAGGGATTTGAAGAACAATGGTGAACGATCTGTCCTTCAATTTAAGCTTGATTGAAGAAGAAGAAGAGAGGAAACGAAAATGGATTCTGTAAAGACTTTGGTCTGAAATAGAAGAAACGGAGTGGGGACTGAGGTCAGAGATAAAATTGAACAGAACACAGTGAACACTTACAGCATGCGAAATTCTAAATGTCGAGGGAAAGAGCGAGGAAACCAGCGAGGTAAACGAGGTGGCGGGGGGTGAACGGTTCACCCCCCTCGAGATGTGTTCCGCGCGCACATCTGTCCACGTCCACTTTGATAACAATTAGTAAATAAAATAAATTAAAATTAAAAAATTTGTCTTAAATTGAATGTATTGTTCAAATTTCAAAAAGTTTGGAAAAGAAGGATATCTCTTTCTTAACGAAAATTGCGAGGACTGCCACGCTATGTCACGTTACACTTCTTTTCTCAAAATGTCCTACCCTTTCCACAATGGACGTCAAGCACGTGCCTGACCCTACCCACCAAGATTGAGGAGGAAGGATGGTCCTTGTCTCTCGGCCGTGGGTATGTTACACACTCATTCGCGTAAGGATAATAAATTTGGTGTCAAATGTAAAACAAACAAAGATATTAACTGGCATTCCAATCAAATGTCAACACAAACAAACAAATAGGAGCGAAATAATACCTCATGTTGCCAATAATCAAATGTCTCTCATCTCACTTTTTGTCTTCAACTTCAAACCTCTCTTTCCTCTCTCAATGATTTCTTCAATTAAACACAAAAAAATATTTTCCACATAGATTACACCTAAATCCCTTCAACACCCAATAATCTCTCTGAAAGGTTAGAGACTCCATCATTTAAATGGGATTAGCTCGGATTGGATGGAGAAGTGGTTGGTTTGAAGGGATGAAGGTTAGAGACTCCATCGTTGTAGAAAAGAAATGTAACATCCCTACTTTTCAAATAACAATAAATAATTTATGTTTCAAAAATTCAATTGAAATTTGTGTTTTAAAATCTTATTTTGGTTTGACAACTAGTATTTTTTCGAAATTCAGTCAACTTTCTTACCTTCCGAATCTCGGGACGAGATTCCATTTAACGTGTGTATAATGTAACACCCCTGAATTTCATAAAACTAATTTATTTTATTTTGAATTAAATAAAATAGGGTTACATTTAATTGAATGTGAATTTCGAAATTTAGGGTTTTATTGGATGAGTTTAGAATGGGGTTTTTCAGAAGTTCAGTGGGGGCGAATAACCACCCACCCTATAAAAGAAAACCCTATTTTCTTTTCTTTCTCCTTATTCTTTTTTCCCCTTTACGTTTTCTTTTTCAATGGCGGCTATAGCTGCTACCCCATTCCTTTGTTGCAACAGTTGTAAGTTCCTTCTCCACCCCTTTTATCATTAACATTAACAATTCTCTCTTCTCTCGCAAAATCTGTAAAACAAATCCTAGCTTTTTAACATCCACACCCATCAGATGCATCCAATCGACACAGCAATCACTCGAAACCGGGAATCAAGATATGGGTTTTGTTCACAGATCAAATGTTGTCAATATTCTCGAAGAAAGGGGTCTCATTCAATCGCTAACAATCGAGAATCTCAGGTACAGTGTTGGTGCTGGATGAGATCATCAATCATGTGCAGGCCCTACAGCGACAAGTAGAGCTTCTCTCAATGAAACTTGCAGCAGTTAACAGTCAAATTGAATGCAATGTTGACAGTCTGTTCAGTAGAAAAGTGTGTGAGCTCTCATCAGATGGATGTTCAACAGTTAGGACGGTTAACTTGTCAAGCTTGGTTGGGTCATCAATAATGCGGCCTGAAACCCAAATCAGCGACCTTATGGAGCATCATCAGCAACTGTGGCACCTTGATGCATCCCAACCACCGTTAGCTTGGGAAACTGAGGAGAACCGTACCTGTATTACTAGCATGGAGGATTCAGCTTCTGGACAAACCTTGTCCATGAATCCAGCAAACGCCATTCCCAACCAATTGAAGACGGAACTCTGAAGTTTCGTATGGAAGAGAGCTTTGTTTCAAGAGAGTTTTGTTGAAAGCTTGTGCTGGCTCGGGGGTTAAAGACTTGGGTATCCAGATACACTCTAGTTTGATCAAAATGGACACTGACTCCGACCTGTTTGTGAAGGTGGGGCTTATTGATATGTATGCCAAGTGTGATCATATGGAGGTTGCTAGATGGTTAGCGCGTGTTGATTGAGTTTTGATTCTTGGATTAAAGGTGAGTTTTCTTCATTCTTTCTCTTTTACTGTGAGTTTTCTTATTCCCTGTGTTTTGCAAATCCTTATTTCTTGACTAAATTAGTGATTGTATTTGTGAGGATTTGATGATGGGGTTTGTGAGTTTTGTTGCGAAAATGTGTGGTTATGATTTGGATTTTGGTTTGGCGGTGTAATGACAGGTATTTGTGTGTCCTTGATGATTTTGGATTGGATTCTTAGGCTTGTTATATTGTTTGATTTAAATTCCATTTCAAAGGTTTGGGGTGTAAGGTGTAAGTGAAACTCTTAGCCTTCATCTGTTTGGAGGAGCAATTCAGTTGGGATATATTCATCCTTATTCTAATTGGTTTGATAGATGTTAAGTATGATTGAACATTCTAAACTCATAGTCCTTCATCTTTTAGCCATTGTCATATTTTACCCTTGGTTGGATACTCATGATTGAAAGAGTTGAATAAAACATATCTAATTGGATCATCATAAGAAATATATATTCAGAACTTATATATCAGTTTTGTGTGTTCAACATGGTGAACGACAAGTGAGTTGGATCGAGTCTTAACGTATGCAAAGGTAGAAAATCGGATCACATAATTAAAGGTATTCCATCTTAGTGGTGAAAATGATCCTTGTTCATGTCATTGAGGGAGTTACGGGGTTGTTTGATTTATGCGATGGCAGCATGTGTGGAAGTAACCCATTTGAAGTTGTATTAGGGAGAGAAAGAGGTTGATGATATGAAACATTGAAAGATTGAATTGAATCCATACTGTTGTGAAGAATTTTATTGTTAACATTGGAAGAGGGATCATCTTAGGGCTGGTCATTTTAATTGGTGTATACTGTATGAATATTGCTTGTATGGAAATGACGGGTTTCATTTCAGGTAATTCAATTGTGAGATTTTAGGCATGTTTGAGAATGAGGTTGCCTTATTTGTGGTGTTTTGTGCTGCAAACGCTTGATCTCCAATATTTTTTATCTGTTTGATGTGTGAGATTTTCCTAGCTTGCTGGGTTCATGTTTGGGGTCACCCATGTTTACCATTTTATTGATTGGGTGTAACTTTGTTTGGTTGGTGTTTGAATGGTTGATGAATATTAATGCATTGTGATAAATTTGGAGATTTGTATGCATATTGACTTGTTTATGCATTATGAAAAATTTGGATATTTGAATCAAGGAGTGACTTGATTGCCATATTGTTACATAGCATGATTAATGAATATGCTATGTTTTCCCCAAAAATGTGGGCGAATAGATTGTGAATTGATTGATGCATGACAAAATGTCATTGTGGAAGAATTCTGAATTATGAAAAATAAATGATATTGGTAAACCTTGATTCTGAAAAATATAAATCACTTGGACTTGTATCACTTAGAACTACCACATCTCTTTTGTTTATTATTTCCCCTATCTTACTAGAGAAATTAAATGACCAGTGGGCCGTCTTGCGGAGTTGGGGCACCCATTTCTTACTAGAGAAACTAAAATAACATTCGGGTTAGTCTTGGGAAAATGTGGTTAGTTTGTATGCCTAAAATAGGCTTTGATATTTATCCGTAAAAAATGTGACGTGAGTTTATGCGCATTGATAGCCCAAGGGTGGCTTTTGGTACTCATATAGTTAAGGCTATCCGCGATGCATGCTTGTATGTGATGTCCCCACTTGGGCATGGATGACAGAGTAGTCCTCTTTTATATGAGAGAGGCATACGAGCATGTATGTTCGGCACAGAGGTGGTGCGAATGTGGTATCGTCTAACTGATCAATCCGTTAAAAATATGAACCTAATTCAAATAAAAAGAAAAAATGACGTTGCATTGTTTATAATTCTTTTTATGCAGAATGGCAAACCCACTAATATTTCTGCAGGTCTGATTTGCCATAGCCAACTCCTATAGGGTAAGTACAGGTAAATGCACATTTACATATTAAGATGATGATATGATTGCCTCGTTGAGGAACTAAATTCTTTGGACTGTATTTTCTTGCATCACACCTTTGCCTCGTTGAGGAACTACCTATTGGTGTGATGGTTTGTTGTTTGTGTTTCGTTTGATGTTTATCACGTGCGATTTTATTGATTTTTGGGATGAAGATTTCTCACACCAGCTTTATTGCTGATCCAAGTGAAATTTTGCTTCTTGGGTACATTCCTTTGGGAATGTAGCCGATTAGCTTTTAGGTTCAGAGACTTTTGAGCAGCGATACGAGAGTTTCACTAATGGGGCTAGCAACATTAGTATTTTCTGGTTGGAGTTTTATTAAAAATTTTAGTTTGTTCCTATTTTCTAAAATATATTTTTGTCATTGCTGCTAAATGTTTCTGTTGTTATTAAATTTCACGTCCCGAGTTTTGGAGAAATGGATAATCCTACGTGAATTTTAAAATTTCGTTTTTCTAAAAAATCAGGGCGTGACAAGAAAGAGAGCAAGAATTGATGGAGACTCTGCAACACACTTCAAGAACCACCATTTCTTTCTTCTTCTTTTTTCTCTCTATAATTTGTGAAGACTTTCAATTGTTACTCATCATGAGTTCTCATTTGCGGTGAAGTTTAGAAATTGTTTGTTCCCTGTGAAAACTAGAATCAATTAAAAGCACATTTCAATGCATTATTTGATAATAACACCTCAAATGAGTGAGTGGTGGGTGTTGGGGATTAATTATGTTCATATCATGATGGGTTGAGATGGTGGTTGCAGGTGAGATGGGATGAAGGTGTTGAATATTAGACGGAGTGGAGTGTGGAGGTGGTTGTGTTGTTCCATGTATGGGGTGGGGGATTTCATAGACCTTTGATGCTACTAGAGATATGCATTGCTTAAATTTTTTTTCTAAAAAAAAATAAATAACTAAATATCTGTATTAATATAGACCCGTCACAAGCTATCAACTCATTTTTTTCTACTTGAAATTAAATTTTTAATTAAAACAGCAGCAATAATTCTGGAATAATCAAATTATAATCATTTTCTTTGTATCATTAGAATCAACTCCATTTTGAGGAGTTCTAAAACTGTCATTTTATCTCATTATATCCCTTTACAAATTGTTATTAATTACTTTATATATCCTTCAATTGGCATGAGAATAGCATGCACTATCCACTTAAGTCAATCACACCGAGTCTTGAAAGGAGGTTGATTTCACAAAATCACTTGATTTATTGTGAGTTTTACCATAAACAAAACTAAATAAATTGTCAAAAGGTTGATTTTCAAAGTTGTGTTAACATTGAAATAAAATCGTTTCATAGCATGCGTGACATGACCATTTTTTTTTATCGAATTAAGAGTTTTTTTTTTAAATTTACAAATAGCAAAAGGTCTTAAAATATCTTATGTTGAGGTATGTTTTGCAAACCATGTGACAAGATATTTTAATTTTTTTAATAGTAATTCATAATTTATTTTCATATTTACCAATTTAGTGATTTATTTGGGAAGTGCCGAATGCACGATCTAAGAATCAAGGTGGGCATACCACTGTATTCGTGCCAACGGCTTGAGTACCCACTATGTAAAAAGTGTATGATCGTGTCGCAGGCACAACTGGTACTAATTAGTCATGAACACTAATTTTTATATGCCTAAAAATAGAAATTGGGCTTAATTTACATTCTAAGTGACACTTTAGGATATAATGTATACACTTTAGGGATACTAATTTAATAAGGACCTTACATGTAAAATTTAAGACCGTTACACAACCTCACCATATGTGTCCCTCTATTCCCTCCATTCTCTAATTTGTGTTTGTGTTTTTATAATGAACTCCCTCGCTTTTCTTTGTCCCCCTCATTTTCGCCTATTTCCTATTCTTTTCGTGACCAATGTTCATGTGTCTTTTTCCTCTCCATTCTCTCCTATTCCATGCAAGATTTTGAGTTGTTTTTTCTTCCATATAGCCAGTGTCAGGACTAGTACCGTTGGTCAGGGAAATCAATGTCAGAGGCCTTTCAAGAATTTCCTAATGGTCTCAAAACTCAATGTTCCCTTTTGAAAAATGCCCAAATGCTTAGCATCTATATTATAGGGGGAATGTTTGAGCTCTTGACTGTGAGGACGTGTTGCCACCATTGCATAGTCGGGCCAGACTGTACTGTTAGCATTTTTATTGTTTTCTTTGTATTGCTTTTCGACTTCAAACTTGTATTTTCATCGATCGATAGCATCGAACTAGTCTTGAACAACGTCCTTCCGAACGTTCCTCCCCATTGTAATCTATTGAATGTGAATGAGAGCTTTTACTGACTATTGTGCATTGTTATATTGTCTACAGATTGATATTGTGCATTCTCAAGTTAATATTTGTGTCCGTCAAAGTAACTACTCATAGGCTTACTAGTGAATTGGATAGCTAGTGCCACACGGATTACTAGTCCGTGACAAGTGGTATCAGAGCCAGAGCTTGTTGAATGCAAACCAGGATGCATGAACTAAATGAGCGCCTTAGCGCTATGGAGGAACGACAGGCTAGTCGAATGCATAGACTAGAAAGCAGAATGGACCAGTTGAACACTTTGGGAGAACAGATTAGTCGGTTGGATGGACTCTTTTCACTGGCAGACAGAGTGGATTCTCTGGCTGAGCACGTTGATAACTTAGAGGGACGGACAGTTGCTATTGAAGAGTCGCCTCACCTCACAACTTTGGTGATGAGTGACTTCCAATTACAGTTGGAGGACTTATCTGCAAGGGTTGGCTTGCTGACTAAGGCCACAGGGACGACTGATCACCCTAGGATGAAAGTGCCTGAGCCAAAGTCATATGCTGGGGCACGAGATGGGAAGGAGTTAGAGAACTTCTTGTTTGATCTGGAGCATTATTTTTGCGCGGTGAACCCCAAATCAGAAGAAGTCAAGGTTACCATGGCGACCATATACTTAGCAGGTGATGCAAAACTATGGTGGAGAACCAAATATACAGATATGGAAGAAGGTCGCATCCTTATTAGAACTTGGGCAGACCTCAAGAAGGAACTCATAAATCAATTCTTGCCTGAGAACACTGATTTCTTAGCAAGGAGGAAGCTCCACACCATCAAACAGACAGGCAATATTCGAGATTATGTCCGACAATTCTCAACTTGCTTGCTAGATATTCGAGACATGTCTGAGAAGGACAAAGTTTTCTGTTTCATGGAACAAGCTCAGCCGCTTCTACAAGCAGAATTGCAAAGGCAGAAGGTGACAGATATTACAAGTGTTATTGCGGCAGCAAAAAGGTTTAGCGATTATATGCCCATGACTGGATCCACTTCGCTCAATCACTCCACAGCTAGAACTGGCAGTACCAATTCAAGCTCAGGGTCGAATGCTCGCTCACCTCACCAAAACTGGGGAAACTCAAGTCAGAACCGAGGAAACTAAAATTTTCGGCTGTCCAACCAGAATTGGAGTTCCAACAAAAATTGGAATGCCAGCTCTAGCAACTCAAATTACAACAACAAAGGGGGGCAAAACTACTCTGGGCAGTGGAGACCATCTGCCCCTACCTCATGCATTCTTTGCAATAGCAGGGATCACCCAACAGGCAAATGTCCATCCAAACCAGCTCTACACTCATTAATGTCTTTGCTTCAAGCAGAACCTTCTAACTCGACTGCATCGAGCTCGAACCCCACCAACAGTGAGACCTCCCAGATGGGAGTTCTACGCAAGCTCAATGCTGTCAAAGGAGAAATGTATGAGCACCCACACAAGAAGGCTTTGCAATACATCGACATCACTATCAATGGGTTCCCTTCTCAAGCATTGTTGGATTTCGGAGCGACAAACAATTTTATTGCCCCAGATGAAGTTAGACGTGTGGGTCTGAACTTAGAAGGAGATGCGGGTAAGTTGAAAGCTGTCAACTCTAAGGCAATCTCTATTACTGGTATGGCTAGAGCTGTGCCACTACAGGTTGGTCCATGGGAAGGAAGATCAAACTTCTTGGTCGTTCCACTTGATGATTTTAAGATGATTCTTGGCCAAGAATTCTTCCGAGGAGCTGCAGCAGGACCATTACCTTTCATGGACTCATTGGAATTTTTCGGACCCAGACTACGCATTGTACCAACCTCAATTCGACCAACAACTCATGATAGAATATTGTCGGCGCTCCAAGTCAAGAGAGGCTTGGCCAAAGGAGAAGATACATACTTAGCTGTGACAAAGCTAGAGATGGAAGATGATACTAGCAAAATTCCTGAGAAAGTTGCCTAAGTTATTGCTGACTTCAGCGAAGTGATGCCGAATGAATTGCCAAAGATTCTACCTCCCAGAAGGCTCATTGATCACGAAATTGAGTTAGTCCCTGGTGCCAAGCCACCCGCACGTAGTCCATATCGCATGAGCCTTCCAGAGCTGACAGAATTGAGAACACAACTAGATGGCTTGTTGGAGTCGGGATTCATTCGGCCCTCTAAAGCACCTTATGGGGCACCTGTTCTTATTCAGCGGAAACATGATGACAGTCTTCGCCTTTGTGTTGATTATAGAGCCTTGAACAAAGTCACTATAAAGAACAAATACCCGTTGCAGCTCATTGCGGACTTATTCGACCAACTTGGATCCGCCAGATACTTCACAAAACTCGACATGAGATCAGGTAACCATCAGGTCCGCATTGTTGCTGGTAACGAACCCAAAACTGCTTGTTCTACTAGATATGGGTCATATGAGTTCCTAGTAATGCCCTTCGGCTTGACCAATGCTCCAGCTACATTTTGCACCCTTATGAATGACATGTTCCGTCACCTTCTGAACAAGTCTGTGGTTGTCTATCTTGATGACATTGTGGTTTATAGTGGGACTATAGAAGAACACCTACATCATTTGCGAGAAGTGTTACAAATCCTTAGGGATAATCATCTCTTTGTCAAGAATCAATTTATTGGGTCATGTTATTGGCAATGGCAAGATTCGGATGGACATGGAGAAAGTCAAGGCAATCCATGATTGGAACTCTCCTAAGAACGTGTCTCAACTACGTTCTTTCCTTGGACTCGCAAACTATTATCGTCGCTTCATAAGGGACTACTCTAAGAGAGCTGTTGCCCTGACAAATTTGTTGAAACAAGACCGAACATGGGAATGAGATAGGCAATGTGAAGCTTCATTCCAACACTTGAAATTGGCCGTGATGAAAGATCCAGTATTGGCCTTGCCAGACATCACCAAGCCCTTTGAAGTACAAACAGATGCATCTGATTATGTCTTAGGGGGAGTTTTACTTCAAGATGGTCACTCGGTAGCATATGAGAGTCCAAAGTTGAATGATACAGAGTCTCATTACTCAGCTCAGGAAAAGGAATTGCTAGCCATTGTACATTATTTACGGGTGTGGAGACACTACCTATTGGGATCTCAAGTCTTTGTTAAAACGGATAATGCTGCAGCAAGCCATTTCCTCACTCAAAAGATGCTAACCTCCAAGCAATTTCGATGGCAGAAAAATTAGCAGAATTTGACTTAGTATTGGACAATGTTCTAAAAATCGCTAGGCGCTGGGCGGGCGGCGAGCTGGTGCCTAGCGCTCAGGGGCCTAGGCGGGCGCCTAGGCGGCACCTAGGCGGCACCTAGGCGGTCTTAGGTTTTGTATTATTACTTTAATAATTTACAAAAGTTAAGCATAATACATTATCAATTACATCCAATTTAATGCCAGTATATATATGCAAAATTTAAAAACATGAAAAATTACCAATAGTGAACAAAATTTATTAAAACTCAAATGACTGAAGTTGGTCATGATGGGTACTTTATATAAATTTGAATGTGTACTCTTTTATTTTTCTTCAAATTGCATAAATAACCTCAGTTATATTTGATAAAATCTACATTAGTAAAATTGGTACCGACAGATCATTCGAGAATTCCATTAAGTAATCATCATTTGCTACATTTAGACATATACTGAATAAAAAATAATTAAATAGTTTATTATTAAAAAGTAGGAAATAAAATAAAATAAGAACACAATTAGCCATATTAAAAATTTTAAAAAAATTAAAAAAAATAAAAATCGCCCAGACCGCCTAGAGTCCGCCTAGACCCCGCCTAGGCCGCCCAGACCCGCCCAGACCCGCCTAGACCCGCCCAGCCAGCCCGCCCAGCCATTAATCTGGGCGGTTTTCCACCTTCTAGCGCCTAGGCGCCGCCTAGACCGATTTTTAGAACATTGGTATTGGAATACAAGCCAGGGCGCACTAACAATGTAGCTGATTCACTCAGTAGAAGGGCAGACCTTGCAGTGCTAACCCATACTGGTCCGAGTCACACCATCTTGGAGTAGATCAAAGTAGGCCTACAGACAGATCCACAAGCAAAGACGATTACAGAGTTAATCAAGCAGGGCAAAACTCAACGATTCTGGATAAAAGATGGAGCAATACTCACAACTGGTAATCGCCTCTATGTTCCGAGAACTTCGGGTTTGAGAAAAAAACTTTTGAGAGAATGCCATGACACTCATTGGGCTGGACATCCAGGTTGGAGACGAACACTTGCATTGCTAGAGAGGGGGTACTATTGGCCGCAAATACATGAGGATGTAATGGCCTATGTTCGAACATGTCTTATTTGCCAGCAAGATAAGGTTGAAAGAAATCAACCAGTAGGCTTACTAGAGTCCTTGCCTGTTCCAACTCGTCATTGGGAAAATGTTTCCATGGACTTCATTACGGGTTTACCGAAAGTGGAGGATTTCAGGAGTATTCTTGTAGTTGTTGACCGATTCTCAAAGTATGTGACATTTGTGCCGACCGGACTGACTTGCACAACCGAAGATACGGCGCAATTGTTCCTCAAGCATGTAGTGAAGTATTGGGGACTGCCTGAAAACATTGTTAGCGACCGTGATGCTCGCTTCACAGGAAAGTTCTGGAAGGAGTTGTTCAAGCTCTTGGGATCCAAACTTAATATGTCGACAAGCCAACATCCCCAATCTGACGGACAGACTGAGCGCTTTGACTCTATGCTTGAAGAATACCTTCGTCGTTTTGTAAGTGCAAACCAGAAAAATTGGGTGGGACTACTTGATGTTGCACAATTCTGTTTCAACTTACAAAAGAGTTCAGGTACTCACTCCAGCCCCTTTCAGTTGGTTACTGGTCAGCAACCATTGACACCACATACAGTACTTACCGAATACCAAGGACCCAGCCCCCTCCTCACACTCACACCATAAACTTTACTATGTTGTTTGATTTAATAACCTGTACGCAATTGATGGAAACTCGGGAACTTTTCCTGACTTTAAATTTAGCTAAAAAATTGATATTTTTGCGGAATTATGAATTCCGATGAAGAATTTCCAAGGTTCTAATTTTTCTGTATTTCTTTGCGTGTACGTCATTTAGCTCTTGTGCACATTCCAATCCTAAAATGCCTTTCAGTTAACTATGACAATTATTTATTGTAAAATGATGTCACTGAGCTCATTGAGTTAAATCCAATTTGATTGGCCCATATTAACTAGGAAATGTCAATAAACTCATAAAGTTCCTTAATTTGGTATAATTGGTGTTTTTGCCAGATATCGGTGGATATCTTCTAACTGAATTTTGTTTTCTTTTTATGTTTATCTGCTTATTGCTAATCTGACTCCTTGAGAAGGATCATGTAGTTTGCAATTAATGTCAGAATAATAACCATGTGGTATGGTTAATTCGCGGGGATTAAATTTGGTTGCTATTGTAGTATTTTTGTGAACTTATTCAAGATGCTGTTGATCATGATGATGATTTGTTGTTACTGGTTTCACAGGGCTTAGGTGGTTTTTACATTTACTAGACACATGTTGTGAATTGAACTTTGATAAGGACGCTATTTCTAAAAACGGTTCAGTAATTTCATTATCTTTAATGCCAGTATAATAGGCGTTCTACCAAATAGGTAATACTACTTTAGCTGGGGTTTCTAGTTTCCCTGTGTTCTCTTTTTGCACGTCTGTCAATTCACAATTTTGGGAACTGGTTTATGTTACTCAAAGAGATCCTCTAGAAGTATCTTGATTTGTAGTTCATGTTATTGTGTAGACCATTGTTGTTGCACTTTCATGATCGATTCTGTTTGCAGTAGCTTCATGGACTTTTCCTGATCCCAAACTCTTGACTGTGAGGAGGTGTTGTCTTCATTGTATAGTCGGGCCAGACTGTACCGCTAGCATTTTTATTGTTTTCTTTGCATTGTTTTTCGACTTTAAACTTGTATTTTCATCGATCGATAGCATCGAACTAGTATTGAGCAACATCCTTCCGAACGTTCCTCCCCATTGTAATCTATTGAATGTGAATGAAAGCTTTTACTATTGTGCATTGTTATATTATCTAAAGATTGATATTGTGCATTTTCAAGTTAATATTTGTGTCCGTCAAAGTAACTACTCATAAACTTATTAGTGAATTGAATAACTAGTGCCACACGAATTACTAATCCGTGACAATCAGTGTGGTACGCACCAATTTGGCATTGTGTGGTCAAGTCCTCTAGCAGAATTCAGACCTTTAATTATTAGAATTTTCGTTAATTATAACATTCCATTCAGCTGTAGTTTCATGTCAAATCGAGTATGCTGGCTAGTATTGTAGGCACTAGCCACTAGTTTAACACAGTCTGGAACCTGCAAGTGGATGACAGACAATGAGTTTATATGCACCTCGGAGTGTTACATGCATCTCAAAGTGAATATATGGTAGTAGTCAATGCCTACCACACTGAGCAATAGAATATGGTAGGCATTGGTTTAACACAACCTAGAATTTGTAAGTTGTTTAAATCCCCCCTCCTCACACTCACACCATAAACTTTACTATATCGGACCATGGTTATTGAGTAAATATTTGAATTCACGAGTCACTCCTCCTCACGTCACCTCTTTCTGAAATATTCATGTTCTGATTGAGTTCTACTTCTTCTGTATTTTCATTGATAGTGTAATCTTGTACAAATATCTAATCATATCTAATTTTGGGGTACATAACAATTGCAAAATAGTTATCACATAATTTCGAATTCAGGCGTGAAACAAGAAGTAAATGGTTGCAAAACTAAAACTAAAGAGTCGCAAAACATATTTGCCCTATACAACAATTGACTTCGGGATCAAACATTTATGAACTCAATAGCCAAAGCGAATTGGTGTACATCGGTTTGAAATCAATACGAAATATACTAGAGCACTGATTGGCTTGGCAATTAACCTTGAAAATTTTGGGCCTTGCTCTGCCCCACCCTTAATGAAGTGTATATGGGATATTGATAAGCATACAAATTTGTATTATAAACCCTTCAAATAACATGCTGTTATTTTCTTAAATACATTAACACAAAATACTTAAGGTTATCGTAGGCCTTTGCAGGAATATAAGTTAAAAATGGATAAATCAAGTTGTAAGCTAAGAAATTGCATCAATCAGGAGGAAGAAGATCAATTGGCATCTTGATCACCATTGTGGATCTCAGAGAAAGGGTGTTCACCAACTCTTTTGGGTCTTCTCAGGTACGACTTCAATGTGACCAAGCTCAACAACATAAGGTGGACTCATGTTCAATCCAAGTCCAAGTCCAACAATGCATTTATAAAAATTACATAATACATTTCTCCGTCACAAAGTTTACTTTCCATATCGGTGTAAACTTGACTATGCACCAACATGCACCACCCACCATTTTCTTATTTTCCTCATCACCATATTTACGTACAACCACTATTCCTCATTTCACCCTATCACTCAGATGCATATTTTGCCATTTCCATGATAAACTATTTATCATGTTTTACTCTTCCCATGTGCTTATCAAAATTAGCACATCATCATTTCATACCTTGTTCCACTAATCATCAATTATATCACCTACATTACCCATGTATTGACTTGGCATTTTGTCCATCTTTAAATGATTATGGTTCATTTAGAAAAATAAGTTTGAAAGAATAAAGTGTTGTAAAAAATTAGAGTGCAAGAGATAAAGACTAAAGAGTAAAGTTTGTATTAGTCATTTTTCAATCAAAGAATATGTATTTTATCATCTCTAATTAGATGTGAGACTAATTTAGTATTGGAGAATTAGCATTTGAGATTCTAAAGTTGCATCATTGAAAAATAATAAACTAAAAAAATCAAGTATAAGAAGTGAATTGTGTTTATTGAGTTGTGCACACTATACTTGTTACAAATAAATTGATTGTTCGTTGTTGAGTTATACTAACATAGGTCATATGAGATAAAACCCCAACTTTTGATAAACTAACAGGGGGGTATTCAATCATGGATTTTAATAGAGTCTGAAAGACTTTAAATCTCATGGATTTTAATAGAGTCTGAAAGACTTTACAGAATTCACTGGATTTTAATGGATTTTAAGTGACTGGATTGTGTGGAATTTACAGAATCCACTGGATTTTAATGGATTTTTATTATTGAATTTTCTGAATTTTATAAAGGATTGTTATGGATTTTAATGGATTGTTATTATTGGATTTTTAGTATTGGACTAAAAAACTCATTTTATATTTGCATCCATCCATCATCATTGTACAAAGTCTTTTTGTTTTTGTTTTTGTTTTTGTTTTGTTTATTCTTTCTGATTAGGACGTTACTTAAGGAAAGCTACTCTACACCTAAAGTAATATAAAAAAAAATGTGAAAGACTGGATATGAAGTGGGCATAGCTTCTACTTCTCAGACCCTTGTTTTATATTCGATCAATGTGAAAGATTAACATTTTCAGTTTCATCGTGATGCAGTATGAAATATCAAAATTAAATCTGATTACATGAGTGTAAAATTTTGCAGAGAAAGAACTGAATAATCATATTATGAATACTTTATAAATATCAACCTTAATATATATTTGTGACTAAGAACCAAAATCTACTTCTACCTATGCTCAAATGAATCTTCTTTCTGGCTCTTTTCAGTTGTCTACATTCAACAACATGTTTTGCATCACCTCAACTTCTATACACCACTTAAGCATTTTATCAAACAATTAGTGTTTAAAAAATAATTTGCAAAAACATAATTTGAATTGGATACCGAAAATTTACAGTAACCAAGAAGAATATTACTTAACAACATTCGATCAAACAAACCGATTTCCAGATTCTGCATTAAAGACCATCTAAGAGGAAATCCAAAGCACCATTGGCCATTAGAGATCTCAAAATGATTCGAAATCAAGGGAAGAGTCTTACGTGAACACTTGCATGCTTCTTCGTTTGGTCCCTTGCCTTTCTTTGCAATTTGCGTGTTGACTCTCGAATTCTTCACAGCCAAACTGCAAACAACAACCACCAAAAGCTCAGATTGCGAGCCCTTTCAAGCAAAAACTTGCAAAAATGAACGAAAACAAGTGACACTCACCTGTCATCGAATGAAACAGAGATCAAATCGGTGAGAATCTTCGCGAACAGGTGAGATTCATTGTTGTTCTCAATGATACTGAAGTTTCTCCGGCTCCGGGAGTTAACAAAGCTGAAGAAGCTCATTGAAGAGTTGATTCATGCCAGCATTGAGAGCCACCTTGGTAATGACATGACAACCCCCATTGAAGAGTTGCACCATAGCCATAGCCCCGTGTGCCTTCCATGTTTCTCCCCGTCCTCCTGCCATCTCCACATGCCAATTTTACATGAATAAACTTTCTCATTTCACATTGTTAATCTTCCTAATTAAATTGAAGACTGGAGGCAAGTATTGAAGTAATGGGTATGTGATCAATAGAGGGATCGAGGCACCTCCGACCCCTAACCTCCTGAATAGTAGTTTACATAAGTTTCAAAATGACTTATAAATTTGATCTAATCAATGTTAAAAAATGCTTCAACAAAGCTTTATCAGTTCAATTTGATAAGATCCCCATGGTATTTCACTTGCATTTTGAAACCTTAAACTATTGGAAAGGTGGGAGGGTTATACACTATACTAATCCCACTCTTTTGATCAAACAACCATGCCCACACCTGATAAGTTGGCAATCAAGTTAATGTGGGGGTATTGTGTATACATAACAACTGGGTCATAAACATACTCAACTGAAATTGGGAAATTTGAAGGTAATTATTAAGCTCACCTACACACATACACACCTTGATGTTGATGTTGGTCTGTCAGGGCAGCATTGGCATTGTCATTGTCATTGTTCATGGCCATAGAGACTGCCAAGGAGGATCTTCTCTGCATTCC
This sequence comes from Berberis thunbergii, assembly GCA_003290165.1. Taxonomy (NCBI): domain Eukaryota; kingdom Viridiplantae; phylum Streptophyta; class Magnoliopsida; order Ranunculales; family Berberidaceae; genus Berberis; species Berberis thunbergii. Next base: position 426,346 of record QNQO01008414.1, read on the forward strand.
CACCCCCAAATCAAAGAATAATGTTTGGTGGTGAGCAGGAGCTGAGATACAGCAGCAGATGAAGAAGAAGAAGAAGAAGAAGAAGAAGGTGAGTGGTGTCGTAGGTGATTAATAAATCGAAGAAACTCAACATGGGGTTTGAGATGACGTCTTTGCAAGTTGCAAGCTGATGAAGCACAGCCCCTCGGCATCTCTACTGCCCTCATCTCGCTGCTCAATCAAGTCCTCCCTCGTCAGCGCAAGCCAGTAGAGAGTGCAGTGTTGTAGAGTATGTACTCAAAAGACTGAGAACGTTTCGCCATTGAAGAAGAAGAGAAAGAGAGTAAAGAGAATGAGTTTCGCCATTGAAGAAGCACAACAACTCGAACTCTGCAAATGCGAGGAGAAATTGAAATCGATATATTCGAGGTGCTGGCAGAGGAACCACCAGCAAGCCCTAGGTGTTGGTGGGAGAGATGAGAAGAAGAGATTGAAATACGAGGGGTAGAGGTCGGATTTGTAAAGGAGTTTGATATTTATATTTTTCACAAATAAATCCTTCAAAGTCCTTCAAAATCCATCAAGTCAACAAATCCATTAAAATCTCATGTTGTTTGAATACCCCTAGATTTTATTGTATTGTTTAAAATCCATGATTGAATACCCCATGATTTTAATGGATTATAAAACAATTATTTAAAATCCATGATTGAATACCTCTGGATTTCATTGTATTGTTTTAAATCCTTAATTGAATACCCCTATATTTTAATGGACTTTAAAATCTTTCAGAATCCATTAAAATACATGATTGAATACCCCCCTAAGATTTTGTCTCACATCATCTGGAGACAAAAAAGAAATGAGATGTGATTGTTTGAGTACATAAAATTTTTTAATGGCGTGTTTGGTTACCTTTTTATTATTGTAATGTAATGATTATTAGAATGATTAACTACATTTCTTTGTTTGATGAAGCAAAAAATCATTGTAATGGTAATATTCATTACAGATCTGGTGTTAATGGTCATTCTTACCCCTCCTATGAATGGTCATTACCATTCTCATTGTAATGGTCAAGGTTACCTAATGACCATTTTTACCTTCTTCACCCTCCCCTTGTAATCTCTTCTTCTCTCTGTTTTCATGAAATCCACCCGCCACCACCACCTCACCCACTCTCACAAAAAACCACCACCACCTCACTCGCCACCATAAAAAACTTCCTCACCCGCAACACCACCTCACCCAGCCTTCTCCCTGTGAAGAAATCCACCCACCATCACCACCTCACCCCCCACCATTCTCTCTGTGACAAGAAATCCACCCACCACCACCACCTCACCACCCTCCCTGTGAAGAATCCACCACCCACCATGTCAAAAAAAAAAAAAAAAAGGAAGAGTTGACTTATAAAGAGAGATAGTGGGGATGGTTTGGGGTTTTTGATTTTTAAGTTAGAGTATTTTTGGAAATAAGTTTTACATTACCATCTTAAAAGTATACCAAACATACATATTTTCATTACCATTCTCATTCTAATTCCAGGACTCGTTTGGTTACTCGATTGAATGGAAATGAGAATGAGAATGGTAATAGGAATGGTAATGGTAATGGCAATGAAAATGAGAATGAGAATGGTAATGGGAATATGTATGTTTGGTATACTTTTAAAATGGTAAGGTGGTAATGTAAAACTTATTTTCAAAATAATCTCACTTAGTTAAAATAAAGGAGGGCGAGGAGGGTAAAAATGGTCATTAGGTAACTTTAATGGCCATTCATAGGGGGAGGTAGGAATGGTCATTACAACCAAATCTGTAATGGAGATTACCATTACAATGATTTTTTGTTTCACCAAACAAAGAAATGTAATTGACCATTGTAATAGCCATTACATTACAATGATCAAAGGGATAACCAAACATGCCCTAATTGTTTTAGTCACATGTTGATTAGAAACCAAACAAATTAAATGAACATTTACGTCTATAAAAGCACAAAAAACTCCTCAAAATAAAAATATCAGCCTAAAATAGTTGTAGTGTTAATCAATTGATTGAGTAGAGAGATTATAAAGAGATGAGAAGTGAACACTAAAATAGGATCAAAGCGGTTCGTCTGGAATGCGAGGGGGAAATAACCTTCTCCTGGTTCGCTAAATTGAAATAGGTGAACCATCGAGGGACTTCTTGCGTGAGAGAGATGAAGTGGGTTTTAGAACTCAAATCGTTGGGTTTTGAGGAACGTGAAAATGAGTGAGAAGATAGAATTTTGATTGAGAGAAAAGAGTGAGAAGACAAAGATGTATAAAAGTTTTTATTCAAAGATATATAATCTCAGCCTTTGTATATCTCAATAAAATCTGAATCGTGAACTAACTTGAGACAAACTTAAGCCTTTTGGTCCTGCCAATCTAAGACGATTTGTTAAATTGATAGTTATGGTTTGTTTATTCATGTTGATATTACTGAGAATAAAAAACCGATTTCATCTCTATTTATTTCAAAATTAATCCTAGCTAGTTCTAGCTTTGATAAGATGAAAGTAGACGGTGATAGGTCGAGCCCAATGTGCTACCACGATTAGACCCTGACACACTTCCACTATTTGGACTGACTGAGAGAGAATATACAATTGGTAAGAATATTTATTATGAGAATTTGGAGATAGTTTTTTTAATCTTACACGCTGTTGTTGAAAGGGGACATTTTTTTTTAAATCTTTTTTTTGATTATATGTGGCGGATTGAAAGGGTATAATTTTTTGACGTGTCAGGTTTCGATTTTTAAACAAACTAAATTAATAGATTATCAAAAAATCAAAATGTGATATGAATAGTTAAATAATATAGACATTGATAAATATTAAACAATAATCCAACTTCCCAAAAGTCTTACTCTCATAACGAAGATCAACATAGTCATAACATAATCCATCAATATAAATCATAGGTTAAACATGCCTAAATGTATTACATCAACCAACTCAAAGTCTTTGACTTCAAATACGAGAAGAAATAATTTGTGTCCTACATCTTATTACATATGCAAAAGAAAAAAAAAACTAAAAGAACTAACAGAATGAGTCAATGCTATACCTAACATCACGAAGCTAGAACCATTCGCCTCTAAGCTCCAAACTAACACTGATGAGTTTCTCGAGCTGCGCTTATTATGATAAAATTAATGTTTTCGTTAATGTTTTTCCTAATTGCTTTTTTCCAAATCGCACTCTCCCCGATGGCGAACACACCTCAATCAAGTATGTCTTCTTGCGAAGCACTTGACGCATGTTCCAAGTGGGGTGCCACTTCAAGGGTCATGCCATCATAATCGAAGTTTAATGCATCCAAACTCACTTGGGATAAATTATTAAGTATACAAACAAGTCTATATACTAAACGTATACATTTAACGGGGCATTGTCCCCATAAGTTCTTCCATTTTTTTCTAGTCAATTTTCTTTCCTTTTTCTTTTTACAATATTATCAAAAAAAAAATTTTGGAGTTTGGAAAAGAGCGTTATTAACCTTGGAACTAAAGCATCGCGTGCATGGTTTAACTGTGCAATACATATTATTACTACGAATTAAGGGAAAACACATGAGACACCATTGCACTTATCCAACCAAGCTAAAATAAGCATTTAATAAAATTTTCAGCAAATTGATTTGTGTGTTATCAATCAAAATCGCATTCTTAACCACACAATTTACCAAATTTACACGATGATGTGGTAAAATACACTACCCTGAGAAATAAACTAACTCAAACCCTACATATTAAAAACTCAACAACATATATTACCGTGTAATTTTCTTATAGATCTAAGTTTAATATATTCCCAAACCATATAAATCAAACAATATTAGAATCACTCCTCTGAGAAAAAACTCTAAAGTATGAACTAAGTTTAAAGTTAAAGTTAAAAACTAGAGTCTATGCACCTTTTTGTAAAGAAATTCTAGTTTCTCTTCATTTTCATATTTTCACCATTCTTTAATGCATGTTGTGCAAAGCTTTTGGTGACCTTTGCGAGTGGGCGCAATAGAAGTCAAATTGATTATTTTCTTGTTAGGAGACACGATTTAGGTAGTTGTAAAAATTGTAAAGTTATACCAGGGGAGTGTCTGACAAACCCACATAGGATGTTAGTTCTCGATTTTTGTCTTAAGAGTAGGGGTCGTATTGCTATAGAACAGGTTAGATCGAGAATTAAGTGGTGGACCTTATAGGGAGATGTGTGCCAAAATTTTAGAAAGAAGATTTTGGGTGGCCAGTCAGTTTCAGAGGGTTGGGAGAATCTAGAACCAAAGGATAGGACTAGTAGCGCGGATCTTTTTGAACATTTGGCAAATCGAATAAGAAGATGTGCTAGGGAAGAGTTAGGAGAGGGCAAAATAAGAGGTTTATATGTGAAGGAGACATGGTGGTGGAACGCTGATGTGCAACAAACCATTGCGGAAAAGTGATATTCATATAATTATTACATAATATATCCCTTAATTTATATATGTTAGTGTTTCGATTATTATAATTTATAATAATTATTTCGTTTTCATGTCTTGGCAGGAATTTGAGCGTTAACGATGAAATGGTATTAAGGCGACAGACAATTGGTCGATTCTAGTGGTGGTACAAAGCAGAGAGTCACATATCTAAACCTAACCCTAGTAAACCTAGATCCACCTAAATTAGCCTAAGCCCAAATCCAAAAATACTAACCTAAAAACCCAAGCCCAAGATAATAGAACCCTATTTAGCTCCCCTAATCTTAGAGAAGAGGATCTCTTATTCTCTCTTCTTCCACAGCCCCTCTCCCCTCATCTCTTTTCCAGCCACCACACCACCCTGCTGGCAACCCTCGCTCGATAGGAGAGCCGGCAGCGCGATAATCCCGCCATCACCCTTCATCTCGTCATCTCTCACCTCGTTCTTCCAGCCAACAACCACTTCCTCCTTCATCCCACTGAAACAGGGGCGTGACACCCTGTTTCACGTCATCACGCCACACAGCCACCAACACCCGAGCACCACCACCGCCGCCGCGCGCACAAAACAGGGAGCAAGTCCCTGTTTTCCACCCTGTTTTGCTCCCTCCTTTCTGTTTTCCTCTCTTCGTCCCTCCCTCCTCCACTTCTATCTCTCTGCTCCAACTTCGCCATCAGACCACCCTACCTCAGCCGCCACTGCCGCGAAACAGAGCCGCAACCACCGCGACTCTGTTTCGCCTCTCTCCCCTGTTTCTTCCCTCTCTCGGTCTCCTTCTTGCTTTCCTCTCTTCTCCACGGTCTCTCCCTCCTTCCTGACTCTCTCTCTCTGCTCCTACCTCGCCAACAGATCAAGCAAACACCACCACCACTGCCGCGAGACAGAGCTCGCGACAGAGCTCCCTCCTTCGATTTTTCTTGTGTATTTTCTCATCTATTCTTCATTCTCTATCTCTCTTGCAGGTTCAGGACTACGAGGAGCTCGCGAAGAAGCCGCAACAGCGCGGAACAGAGCGGCGTCGCGTTGGAGAAGACGAAGCAGCAGAGCCGCGCGAAATCTGGCGGGAGAAATTTCAAATTTCTGTTTTTCGCTATTTGCACTGCGAGAATCTGTAAGAGCCACCACGGTGCCTTCAGCCGCTTTTTCCTCGGGATTCGCGTTCGTGCAGGGATGAGTTGCGGCGTACCACATCACGAGGAGATGACTACCACTACCATGGATAGCTAAACCATTCGCCAAGGCTACGATGAAACCATAGGGTTTCCTAGAGTTTGTGTATTTAAATTAATTGTTTTCTTTATGCTTACGTTAAACACATTTGATTTATGATTTTCAATAATGTGCTTTCACTGATTATATCCTGATTAATTATCTAGACTAGTCGGTAGTTAGAAATACTCTTTGTTGAAATTCAAAAGTCTGATTTAATCAATTAATTAATCTGAATCTGTGATTGTGTGTGCCGTAAGAAGACACGCAATGCTAGGGATTAGGATTAGTTAAAATAAATCTGTGATTGTGTGTGCCGTAAGAAGACACGCAATTCTAGGGATTTATACCTATGCTGAAATCAATTGTGAACTTAGATTAATCTTTAGGTTAGTCGTGTTAAATCTTGAAAACAATATTTTTGATTACACAAATCTCAAAGAACCTGTGGTGGATTCAATGCCTTGGTTTCCTTTCTCATATTCTTTAAAACTTTTTATTTTGTTTTTAATTTGATTTTTAGTTTAGATATTTTAATTGCTGTAACCCCAATTTAAATTAGTTTAAATAAACCCTGAAATTGAGTTGCAACCACAGTCCTTGTGGGATCGACCTGTACTTGCCATTGTCTACCAGTTAGACACTGTGCACTTGCAGTTATTAAAATTAGGTTAAATTAACCTATTTATTTAGGTTAGTTAAATCTGCATCAAGTTTTTGGCCCCGTTGCCGGGGACTGTAACGGTGTAATTGAATTCAAGAGTTTATTTTCACTAGTTTGTAGTTTAGGTTAAAAAAAAATTTAATTAAAAAAAAAAAATAGGTCAGATATAGATTGCTATTGCTTTTGCTTTTAGGATAGGCTTGATTTTATTTAATTTTTTTTGTTATTTCTTTTAAGTCTTAGAAGTTTGATACTTGATTTTGCTTTTGTTGTTTTTGCAGGTATTAATAGGCAGGAAGCATATATTACAGATTACACGCTTCTCGAGAAGATTGAACAATCCTGTAGAGCATCAAGCAAAGTCTTTTATTTTCATTTATTTTGTGAGGAGAGTTTTAATTTTATTTTCACCTCGTTTTACGAGCGTGTGGTGTAATAATTTTTAAACTCTATTATTTTTCATTTTGTTTAATCACAAAAAAAAAAAAAAAAAAAAAAAAAAAAACCTAAAAATCTCTAAGTCAAAAGAAATTATAGGGAAACAATTTTAATTGTACCCAATAATCTCTTGTGATTTAGAAATCCGACTTCTAAGACCAAGACCAGTAAATTTATTTGCATGTGCTTGTGTGTTGAGTGAAACGGATAAAAAGAAGTCGGACAATTATTTTGAATTGTGCTAACGTTTTGTGCAGATTGGAATACGAACACTGTAAGTATTTCTATCACACGCAACGTATTAGCGACCAGGGTGCTTGGTGTAATTGTTTGAAATTGTGTGATTGGTTGTTAAATTTCTGTAATTGTGGATGCTAAACTTTAGTAATTCATAATAAGCAGACCCAGCTTATAAATAGCAACTGGTGGGACTTGATATCCCCACCTCATCACTCCAGCTGTGTGCAACCAATAGCCTAACATAATTAAAATCAATTAGCAAGTTAGATAGAGCCATTTTTTAGGTACGGTGTTCATAGGACAACCAAGACCAAGGTGAATCCAATAAATTTTGTGTGATCAAACTAAAAGTGACGATGGGTTTAATCATTCAATGAACTCCGAGAGGCCACTGCCACAAGGGTAAGTTACCCGGTACGCCGAGTCATAAGTAAGCTACGATCCACAAGAAGAATTGGTGTCACCAACAGTTTTGGGTTAAGACCACAAGCCTCGAGTGTATACCCAACGTCACATCGTTCTCACATCTACTGGCTTACAGAGCGGTAGCACAAGGAAGTACTTAATTGGACCATTGTGACCTCCTTCTCTTGTGCGATAATCCGGTTTCTTTGAAACAAAACTCTAGCCTACTGATTTTGAACTTTGTGGGTAACGTGTATACTCTTAGGATCAACTTGTAGCACCCATTGCCTTGTCATAAAGATTACATAAGAAGTAATTGTCCCCCAAAAATAAAAAGATAATTGATCTCAAAAACGTTGATTGCTTAGGGAGGCATGTTTCTTGTGCATTTATTGGTTGCTGATTGCGTGTAAGTTTGTGTATATTTTTAGAGTTAGTGCTATAAAAAAAAAAAAAAAAAATTACTTAGGAGTGTTGACTTTGCACCTTCGTTGTCCATTAGTTTATGCATACTTGGGTGCGTGATTCTAAGAGTAGACTTGTTCGACAAGAATTCGAAGAGTTCGTTGAAGTCCCCATCACCTATTTAGGTTCATCATCCTCGTCCACTGAGATGGCTGAGGGGAAGGCCTTTAAGGATTACTTCGCCCCTCTTCCTAGTAGTGCTCCATCTTGCATTGTCTTACCTGAGACAAGTGCAAACAGTTTTGAACTCAAACCATCTATTATTCATCTATTGCCCACTTTTTATGGTTTTGAGAAAGAAGACCCTTATCTTCATGTCAAAGAATTTCTTGACATTTGCGCTACCCTGAAGTACCAAAACTTTTCTGATGATTCGGTCCGTCTTAGGTTATTTCCCTTTTCTCTAAAAGACAAGGCGAAATCGTGGTTAAATGCATTAGAGATAGGATCCATCACATCATGGGATGCGTTGTCAAGAAAGTTCTTGACAAAATACTTCCCCGTTCATAAAACAAATGCCCTCCGACGAGATTTATCTAATTTTCAACAAAAGGAGGGTGAACATTTCTATGAATGTTGGGAAAGGTTCAATGAGCTCATTGTAAAGTGTCCCCACCATGGATTCGAGAAGTGGCGGCTAGTTCAATACTTTCAAGACGGTTTAACCCCTCAAAATCGTCGTATGATTGATGCCACTAGTGGTGGGTCATTAATGAAAATGAGCGTCAGTGAAATTTGGGAATTCTTTGAGACGCTTTCCGAAAATTCTCAGCAATGGGATTATTCGAGAAAGGAGTCTGATAGGCGTAAGGGTGGTATATATGAAGTTAGAGATACATCTGTCCAGCCCCCTTCTGCCTCAAAGTTAGAGACGGCTGTTATGTCCATGACTCAAAAGATAGATGCACTCTTGAATTTGACTCAACCTGCACTTCCCGCAAACGCTTCATCTGAAGTATGTGCTGCATGTTCGAGTCCTGGTCATTCAATAGCTAATTGTGACTTGCAGAACGATTATCCTGCATACTATGCTGAGCAAGTCAACGCTTTTAATGCGATACGACGACCTGACAATCATCCGCAACCCAACTATTACCAGTCAGGGTTCGCCAAACATCCAAGTCTCTCCTGGGCCCATGGCCCACACCAAGGGGGACCTGTTGTTGTTTCCCAGGCTCCTCAAGCCCCTAGCCCTGTTAGGCCCCACCATAACCAAGTTCATCCATCCCACACATCAAGTTTAGAGGAAACGATTAATCAGCTTTTGCACCGCTCAGCGAGTATAATGGATCAGAATTCTAAGGACATATCTGAGTTGAAAGCCACGACTCAAAGACTTGAGATAGCTATGAGTAAGATTACTCAGTCTTCTTCTGAGAGAGAGCCAGGGAGATTTCCTAGTCAACCTGTTCCAAACCCAAAGGGTCAATTCGCAGTTGGTAGTACATCTGAGTCCTACAATGAAGATGTCAAATCTATTACTACCCTTAGGAGTGGAAAACAGGTTGACAATCGAGTACAAGTGCCCGATTTGAGTGTTGGTGCATCTACGTCTAAGTCAAAACATGTTGCATCCCCATCTGACAAGGAGGCTGATAAAGCCTCGCCTTCTACAGATGCCCATGTTGACTCTAACCCCACTCAAGCATCTTACTTGCCTAGAGCTCCGTTTCCATCACGGTTAGCTCCTGCTAAGAAAGGAACAAATGTAACCGATGTAATGGACATTTTTAGACAAGTCCACATAAATATCCCATTACTCGATGCTATCAAGCAAGTTCCTAGCTACGCCAAGTTTTTGAAGGATCTTTGCACACAGAAGCGGAAGCTACATGTGCAAAAGAGAGCCTTCCTCACCGAGCAAGTGAGCTCCATTATTCAACACAGAACCTCGCCTAAGTATAGAGATCCTGGTTGCCCGACTATTTCTTGTATTATCGGTGACCATATGATAGATAAGGCATTATTGGATTTAGGGGCGAGTGTTAATTTATTGCCATATTCTGTTTATGAGCAATTAGGTCTCGGTGGGTTGAAACCGACTAGAGTAACACTGCAATTGGCAGATCGGTCTATCAGAGTCCCCCGCGGTGTTATAGAGGATGTGATTATCAAGGTTGAAAAATTTTATTACCCTGTGGACTTTATAGTTCTTGATACACAACCTGTTCACAATCCCTCTAGTCACATTCCTGTCATTTTGGGTCGACCATTCTTGGCCACATCCAATGCCATTATTAACTGCAGGAATGGAATTATGAAATTGTCATTTGGCAACATGACCGTCAAACTTAACGTTTTTAATGTTAGTCAACCATCTCCCGAGCCCAAGGATGTTTGTGTGGTTGACATAATGAGAGTTCGATGGAGAATTCCTTATTGGAGTCTGTATCAGATGATCCCTTAGCAGCATGCTTGACTCACTTCGGTTTAGACTTTGATGTTGATGATTCCATTAGGGGAGTCAATGATTTGCTTGACTCAGTCCCCATTGTGGATCCTAGTTATAAATGGAAGTCTAAAGTGGAACTCCTTCCACTCAGTGAGTCAAAATTGAACCTTTCTGCTGATACTATTGGAATTTCTGACCCATTCCCTTTTCTGCGTGTTCATGATGACCCATTTGACATAGGTCCTCCTTGTGACTTCTACATGAAGTCTGATCCTCAGTATTCCTTGGAGAGTCTACATGCCATAGGTTGTGCTAATTCTAGGTTTGGGGGTGTTGTTACGTTGTCTAACTCATCATCTTGGTGTAGTTCATTTTGTTATGATGAGCCTGTACCACCTGATACATCTATAGTTACATTTACTTGCATCACATTTCCATTGATCAGGGCTAATTATGTGGAACCAATGTTCTTAAGTGAGGATTTCAATTTTCACCATCCTGATGTGGAAATTATCCAATCTTCTGATTTGGAACCAGACTTAGGATGTTCCATTTTAGGAGTAAGGGAGGATCCTTTGTTGCATATCACTACTTGCGACCTATTCATGTTTAAGATCCCTATTGACTTCCGAGGAATGCAAGCTTCTTTACCATTTCTATATGATTTTAGATGGTGGATTTGCAGCTTTAGGGATGTGCTAGTGTATCTTGTGTCGCATGTGGTTGCTATTTTTGAGTGGACTGATCCTCAACTTTTCAGGTTGTTGGTATACGATTCCTTCACCCTTTTGAGGTGAATGTTCCCTATGTTCTTCCTCGTCACTTCATGATATATCACTCATGAGGGAGAATATATGTCAGGCTGACGACGTTAAATCAAGCGCTCCTAGGAGGCAGCCTAGCTTTAGTTGTGTGTTTTTGCTGTTAGTCTGGATTGATTTTCGAGTACCCTATTCAGTTGTGTTTCATTCATACTCGTTAGCTCCATAACAGTTTTGACTTACAACTTGTTTTTTTAGTTTTCTTTGTTGATGTCGAGTCTGCATTTTTATCGATTTCTAATGAAAACTCCCTAATTCTTATGTTTGTGAGCCTCATTGATGGATAACTTCTTGGAAATTGGTAAAATCTTTCCCATGGTAATATCACTCTCACTCTCCTCTTTTCTTTTTCCTGCATTTGTCATGATCATCATTTCATACATTGAGGACAATGTTTGGTTTAGGTTTGGGGGTGACGTTTAAGATTTTTTCTGCACTTTTTGAAAATTTTGCAATGAAATGTATTTCACAATTGACTATTGTATTCTACTCAATCTCCATTGAATACATAGTTAATTATGACTATGTGAAAATTTTCGATTTGAAAATGCATTCAAATCTAAGTTTCTTTCCAATGAAGAGGATGTGCTTTCAAGTATGCCTTTAAATTTGAGGAATCCATGCTTTCACTTGTCACTTTTATATATCAATAGGAAAGCATATGGTTTGATATTATCTTTAAGTTAAATATATTTCATGAGATTTTTTTCAACTCGATTACGTTTTTGCACTATAAGCCATATTAGCATGATTTGAAGTTGATGAGTGAGATATGAACTAGAAAACCTTAGAATAATAGTGGAGACTTAACCAGTGAAAGTTTTGAGCCATTCTTTTCTTTCTGAGTGTTAGATTAATATACTCTAATTTTTCTTGAGTTCGCATTAAGTCGTTGATGATCTCATTATTCTCATTTTTCTTATCAATTGCTTTGAGAATGACATTAAAATTAAATTATTGCACTAGAACTTTTTAGTTTATTTAGTTGAGATGTCATAATACCAACCTGAACTTAAGAAATGATGTAGGCAAGTTTTTCTTAAACCTTCTCTAGCCTTTTTACTTACCCACTCATTAGTTCCCTTTTGAAGCCCTTTGAGCCGTTGATAACCTTTTATTTGTTAACCCCTTTTCAATACCCAATTTATCTAAGAATGTATATGGATGAATGTTAGTTGGAAATGGGCAATTAGAAAGAACAAAGTCAAATATACCATGAGTCATCAGTGTTGAAACATTCTATTGAGTAGAAGAGGAAAAGCATGTAGTTGAAAAAAAAAAAAAAAAAAAAAAAGAAAGAAAGAAAAGCGAGGTCAATGAAAAAAAATAAATAATAAAAAAAAAAAAAAAAAAAAAAATGAAGAAAGCAATTGATGGTTAGAACATTGATTTACTCTTCATAGCCCTTGTGTTAATGGGTGTATACATTCTTAGATATTTTTCGTATACCTTTTTCCATTCTTTGTTAGCCATTACCTAAGCCCCATTACAACCTATTAAAGTCCTAGTTGATCTTAAGAGATGGTTAGTTTCGTAGATGTGGAGATTAAATAAATAAGAACTATAGTGCATGATTTAACATTCTCAAAAGTAATTGATATTCCTGTCCATGAGATCATATTCATTCCATTCTTGAAAAGTCTGTTCTTCATATTACTATATGTGAGATGATTGTTTTCCATTATTTACTCTTTTCCTCACATATAAACTGAGTGAAATATCAAATCTCTGAGTGTTTCATTATGAGTGACATGAGAGGTTTGAAGTCAAAACAAACTTTCTAAAGGAGATTTAGTAATTGTTTTACTCTGAAATAAAAAGTTATGTTGATAAGGCCATGCACACACACACACTTCGAGTTGGGAATAATTGATGAAATTTATTTAACCTTTGGGTATTATTAAATGGTTGTGAGACTCTTTGATATATTATTGTGAGACTGTTAGCTATTTTCAGAATTTTTTTGGCAGCTAAATTCTTACTCTGAGGATAATAGATCGAGTGACCATGTTTGGACATTTAGTAAGTCATAATGTTTGTGGGTAACATTTCTGGAAACCCTCACGAGACTATAACTCGTCCACTAGAGGTAATCTAGGGGTTTAAAGCCTTGTTGCACGTTTAAGGTAAGTACAACCGATGATTCCTGCGAAAGTGAGTTAGATTTTATTTTATTGTTTTGCTCGAGGACTAGCAAAATATAGGTTTGGGGGTATTTGATATTCATATAATTATTACATAATATATCCCTTAATTTATATATGTTAGTGTTTCGATTATTATAATTTATAATAATTATTTCGTTTTCATGTCTTGGCAGGAATTTGAGCGTTAACGATGAAATGGTATTAAGGCGACAGACAATTGGTCGATTCTAGTGGTGGTACAAAGCAGAGAGTCACATATCTAAACCTAACCCTAGTAAACCTAGATCCACCTAAATTAGCCTAAGCCCAAATCCAAAAATACTAACCTAAAAACCCAAGCCCAAGATAATAGAACCCTATTTAGCTCCCCTAATCTTAGAGAAGAGGATCTCTTATTCTCTCTTCTTCCACAGCCCCTCTCCCCTCATCTCTTTTCCAGCCACCACACCACCCTGCTGGCAACCCTCGCTCGATAGGAGAGCCGGCAGCGCGATAATCCCGCCATCACCCTTCATCTCGTCATCTCTCACCTCGTTCTTCCAGCCAACAACCACTTCCTCCTTCATCCCACTGAAACAGGGGCGTGACACCCTGTTTCACGTCATCACGCCACACAGCCACCAACACCCGAGCACCACCACCGCCGCCGCGCGCACAAAACAGGGAGCAAGTCCCTGTTTTCCACCCTGTTTTGCTCCCTCCTTTCTGTTTTCCTCTCTTCGTCCCTCCCTCCTCCACTTCTATCTCTCTGCTCCAACTTCGCCATCAGACCACCCTACCTCAGCCGCCACTGCCGCGAAACAGAGCCGCAACCACCGCGACTCTGTTTCGCCTCTCTCCCCTGTTTCTTCCCTCTCTCGGTCTCCTTCTTGCTTTCCTCTCTTCTCCACGGTCTCTCCCTCCTTCCTGACTCTCTCTCTCTGCTCCTACCTCGCCAACAGATCAAGCAAACACCACCACCACTGCCGCGAGACAGAGCTCGCGACAGAGCTCCCTCCTTCGATTTTTCTTGTGTATTTTCTCATCTATTCTTCATTCTCTATCTCTCTTGCAGGTTCAGGACTACGAGGAGCTCGCGAAGAAGCCGCAACAGCGCGGAACAGAGCGGCGTCGCGTTGGAGAAGACGAAGCAGCAGAGCCGCGCGAAATCTGGCGGGAGAAATTTCAAATTTCTGTTTTTCGCTATTTGCACTGCGAGAATCTGTAAGAGCCACCACGGTGCCTTCAGCCGCTTTTTCCTCGGGATTCGCGTTCGTGCAGGGATGAGTTGCGGCGTACCACATCACGAGGAGATGACTACCACTACCATGGATAGCTAAACCATTCGCCAAGGCTACGATGAAACCATAGGGTTTCCTAGAGTTTGTGTATTTAAATTAATTGTTTTCTTTATGCTTACGTTAAACACATTTGATTTATGATTTTCAATAATGTGCTTTCACTGATTATATCCTGATTAATTATCTAGACTAGTCGGTAGTTAGAAATACTCTTTGTTGAAATTCAAAAGTCTGATTTAATCAATTAATTAATCTGAATCTGTGATTGTGTGTGCCGTAAGAAGACACGCAATGCTAGGGATTAGGATTAGTTAAAATAAATCTGTGATTGTGTGTGCCGTAAGAAGACACGCAATTCTAGGGATTTATACCTATGCTGAAATCAATTGTGAACTTAGATTAATCTTTAGGTTAGTCGTGTTAAATCTTGAAAACAATATTTTTGATTACACAAATCTCAAAGAACCTGTGGTGGATTCAATGCCTTGGTTTCCTTTCTCATATTCTTTAAAACTTTTTATTTTGTTTTTAATTTGATTTTTAGTTTAGATATTTTAATTGCTGTAACCCCAATTTAAATTAGTTTAAATAAACCCTGAAATTGAGTTGCAACCACAGTCCTTGTGGGATCGACCTGTACTTGCCATTGTCTACCAGTTAGACACTGTGCACTTGCAGTTATTAAAATTAGGTTAAATTAACCTATTTATTTAGGTTAGTTAAATCTGCATCAAAAAGAAAAAAATGCTTTAAGGAGTGACAAAAAGATAGGTGCCTAGAATCTTATGAGCTTTATAAGCAAGCTAAGAAGTTGAGTAGTAAAGCAGTAAGGGAAGCTAAGAAGAGAGCATATGATGATCTTTATAATAGGCTTGGTACAAAGGAAGGGGATAAAAATATTTTCAAAATAGCTAAAGCTAGAGAACGAAAAACTAGGGACTTGAGTCATGTTAAGTATGTCAAGCATGAGGATGGAAAAGTTTAATGCAGAATAAAACTATTTTAGATAGATAAAATGATTACTTTTGGAACGTACTCAATGGAACACATGTAGGGGAGTTAAACTTGGAGGGGTATGCTTCACAGGAAGGGAGAGATCACGTGTTCCATCGCAGAGTTAGTGCCATATAAGTAAGAGAAGCTTTAAAAAAAATGAAAACATGGAAGGCCGTTGGACCGAATGATATACCAATTGAAACATGAAAATGTCTGGGAGAAGTTGGGATTCAATGGTTAACTAAGCTCTTTAATAGGATTTTGGAAACTAGAAAAAAATGCCAAATTCATGGAAGCATAGCATTGTGGTACCAATTTATAAGAACAAAGAGGATATCCAGAATTGCTCGAACTATAGAGGGATAAAGCTTATGAGTCATACGATGAAACTTTGGGAGAGAGTTATAGAACGAAAACTTAGGAGTTTAACCACGGTTTCGGAGAATCAATTTGGATTTATGTCGGGTAGGTCTACTACAGAGGCCATCTTCCTGCTTAGGCAAACTATAAAAAAATATCGAGAGACACGTAAGAGTTTGCATATGATTTTTATTGATATGAAGAAAGCATATGATAGGGTCCCCATGGAGTTAATTTGGTGGGTGCTTGAAAGGAAGAAAATGTCTCAATGTTATGTCGATATCATTAAGGATATGTATGAAGGGGCTGTAACAAGTGTTCGCTCAGTAGGTGGGATGTCCAGTGAATTTTCAGTGTCAGTAGGACTACATCAAGGGTCGGCGTTAAGTCTATATCTCTTTGTTTTGGTCATGGATGAGTTCACAAGACATCTGCAAAAAATGTACCTTGGTGCATGTTATTTGCAGATGATATTGTCTTAATTGATGAGACTAAGTGCAGGTTTAGGTAAGAAATTAGATAGGTGGCGGGAAGCTTTAGAGAGTAAATGTTTTAGAATTAGTCATTCAAAGACGGAGTATCTAGTGTGCAACTTTGGTTGTGAACCACGAGGGAGAAGTAATGCCATTGAGATAGAAGGTGTAGAGGTCCCAGAGTGTGAGGCTTTTCGATATCTAGGATCTATAATTCAAAAGAATGGGGCTATTGGAGCAGATACAGACCATAGGATTAAAGCTGATTGATTGAAATGGAGAATGACGTCAGGAGTATTATGCGATAGAAGGATGCCTGCAAGGCTGAAAGGGAAATGCTATAAGACAATTGTTCGACCAACCATGCTATACGGTTCAGAATGTTGAGCTACTACGGGACAACATACGCATATGATGACATTAGCGAAAATGCGTATGTTAAGGTGGATGTGTGGTAAAACTCGTAAGGATAAAATTAGAAATGAAATAATTAGGAGATACTTAGATGTAACTCCCATAGAGGACAAAATTAGAGAAAGACGTTTAACTTGGTTTGGTCATGTACGGAGGAGACCAAGCACGACGCCAATTAGAAAATGTCTAGATTGGAAAGTTAATGGAGGGTGTCGATGAAGGGGAAAATCGTTTTGAAAATTTGGATGAAGGCGGTGAATGAAGATATCATTGAGCTTGAATTAGGCGAGGATATGTGGAAAGACCGCATTGCTTGAAAAACCAAAATCCATGTAGCCGATCCCGAAAATATCCAGAATGAGCTTTGATGATGATGATGATGATCTTACCCTAAATCTAATTCTCTTTATTATATTTCCATTTTAGGTTTCCTAACTTGGCTAAACACACCATGTACACACATTTTTTAAATCTCTTTAGCAAATTACAAACAAAATAAAATATGTAATATTAATTTATACGGGTATTACAGCAAGGACATATCTGACAATATCAGCTCCATTTGCCAACTCCATTTGATACCAATTGAAATCGCACATAATAAAGCTTATAAAAATTGAAACTTCACTATGTGTTTTGATGTAATAAAAAAAAATTTCACAAAAAACAATTGAAGGAAAATTTAGACTTTGGATCGCATAATTTATATCATCTTTGAATTTGGGTTACAAGTTTGTTTAGCTTTGAATCTGAGTCCCAAAACCATGTTGGACTGATGTTTATTTCCACTACAAAAAAAAGTCCTTTAATAGCGGTTCAAAAACGCTATGGTAGGATACCATAGCGTTTTAGTAAACGCTATGTTTGCCGGCGCTATAATAGACTCTATAGAAAGTTACCCTGTTATAGCGTTTTTAAAACGCTATGGTAGATCCTTTTATAGAGTCTACCATAGCGTTTTTGAAACGCTATGGTAGATATACATAGCAATTTTTTTTTTCATTTGCTATCAATTTGAAATTTCAGAAACACTAGAAACGCTATGGTAGGTATACATAGCAATTTTTTTTTTTTTTTTTAAATTTCATTTGCTATTAATTTGAAATTTCAAAAACACTATTATAACACTAATTTCTTTAACCATATAAGCTAAGCAATTTGAACAAGTTCAAGAGAAATTGTACAAGATTTTACAAGTTTCAGCGAAATTTTACAAGATTTACACTAGACCGCATGTCTGCAACCCCAATTTGGGAAAACCCACCATCCACCGTTACATGGAAAATACTGTTGAACTAAACTCTAACATCAACATCTAGTTTGGTCTTCTTCTTCTTGCACAGCATTACGTACCCTTACCCTTATCTTTCTTTGCAGTTTGAGCTTCAAGTTGGTGGCCTGACATTTCATCATCACACACTCTGGAAGAGCCCTTCAACTGATTGTCCAATGACACTACACGATGCCTCAATTGCTGAAACTCCATATGTGAACTAGCCTGACATAAGAGTTCAATTAGTTCATCAGTAGGGATCTTATCCAAAGGACACAAATATTTGTCAAAATTATGTGGCCCCTGCCCTTCTATGTATGTATTGTGACATCAATCTACTAACCATACAGAATAAACTCTCAACAGAAATATTGGCTTCTATGCACTATCTTCACCATGGTTAATATGGCGCACTGGTGTTTGGATACAGCAGAGCTTTTATCAGAAAATACTAGAGCCAAATTATGACATGAAATTTTTTTTTTAAAATAAGCACAAAAAAAAAAAACTCACCTAGCATTTGCTTTTCTCTTCTCTTATAAGTTGCAGGGTACATCTTCAAGAGAAAGAAGTGGAGCAACTGACAGATGCTAGGGAAATGATAATATGGGAACCTACATATAGGACAGTGTGATTTTGAGATGCCACTCATGGTTCTGTGGATGCACCAAAAACAAGAAATGTGTCCACATGCTGCAAGGAAAAAAGAAATAAAATTAACAAAGGCAATAAATTCAATTTAAGATACAAGGCAGTTGCAACATTCTCTTACCTAGTACAACTGCCTTGTAAAGAAGATCCCTGTAAATTTGATGAACATTTCCATTAGCTACTGCACATTGTAAATATTGCAAAAGATATAAAAAGAAAAAAAAAATCCAGAAAGATAGGTGGAAAATGACAACAATAATAAATAAAGTGGAAGTGTAATATTAACTATTAACATTGCAAAAATCAACATACAAGCATTCATTGATAAGATCTTCGTCTCAAGCAAAAACATGAGAAAATAAGGAGTACCCTTCTCTCCTTCAGATGCCAGCGAAGCGCGAGACGACACCACAGCCATTGGTTGGATGCTCCACCCACAGACATAAATGAACTCAAACAGAGGTGTCCAACCTTCTTTCCCTCATCATCAACCTGCGGTTTCAGCTTTCCCTTTGGCTGTTTCTCCATTGTTTTGCTTTGTTCATCCTGAATAACAAGAAGGGAAGTAGTTTTTTTCAAAACCTTGGCACCACCCCATGCAGGGCCCTCAATTTTTGGAGTAGCCGGTGGGGGAGGAGCAACATCTTTGGGAACATCATCAAGTGCTCCACTCAAGAACATGGACAAACCACCTTTCTTCTTCTTCTTGGATACAGCAGGTGATGCTGGCTTAACATTACCAATTTGAGGAGCATCTTTCTTACCAATTTGAGGAACATCTTTCTTAGGAGTACGAAAAGCAACACCTTCTGATATCTGTTGGTCACCAGTTTCTTCTAACTCCTTGTCTTGCTCCTAAACAAAGTCAAATGCAGCTTGATAAGTAATCTGCATGTATAAAATAAGTACTTTGTTCAAATCATAAGAAGGAAAGGGGAAGAAACTATGTTCATTTAACAATGTTGACAAAAAAATTACCATTCCCTTTCAACCAAGATCGTTCCAGCTAGAGTTGAAAGCACACCAATTGCTCCAGAAAGATTGGTTACAATGACAAGTGAAATGAATATTGCCAAATCCGTCCACCTCAAGCCCGAGTAGACCAATAATGATATTACTGTGCCTCCCGCCACGACAAAAGAAAAATTTTGAGTGAACAACCAAGTCCGGAGAACCTACGAGATGATAACATTCCAATGTAAGCTTAACAAATTCAGATGATAATACATGAGTACTGAGGGTATTTACGAACAGAATGAATGATATCAGAAAACCTCACTAACCTGCATGTATGTCAATCTATCCACCCATTGTCCAACAATAGAACCAAATAATGCAGTAGAGGCAGATTCGACAACACCATAGACAGCGGCAAATAATAGAGAATCCGGCCACACACTTATCATGTATAAACCAACAGAGAATTCCCACATCCTGAGAACAAGAAACAAAGTAGTATGTAAATGGGTGAATTAATTACTCATCTGGATGGTATACAAGAAGTAGCAACAGTTAATAGCAATCCCATGACAATGTCTTCTATTCCAATTGAAGTGAACCTTTCAATGATTCTTCCAAAACAAAAAAGTCCCACCCAACAAAACACACCCTAAGTTCTTTTCAATTCGGAATATTGATCACACTAAGAACACAACTAGTTACACAAGCATTCAAATTCAGGCATAACCCTTATTTGACTAAAGTGAGTCAAATCAGTTTTTGCAGACACAAAAAGAAGAAAGAAAAATCAGTTCTACCCTGAATCAAGTTTACTTGTACAAGAACAAGTTTGGGCATGTAACGGCGACAACCACATCAAGGACTCCATCAGCAAATCAAGTGGGATTTATTCAAACAATCTAATGGAACCCAACAATTTTGAAATGTCTAGCATTATAAAGAAGAGAAAAATTCACACTTCTAAATGCATCATTTTAATTTGTAACATGAACAGATAGGGGAGAAAGAGCAAAACCTTGTACACCATCTTGCAACAAAATGGCCTGCATACAAATTTAGGATGTGAGGACTTAAAAGAAGGTTTTTGTTCATGTTGTTGAAAAGAAGAAAGATCACTAACACCCTAAGTAGAGGTTCCCTTATTATATCTTCTTCTTCTTCTATTTCATTTCCCATTCAAACACAACATTGTGAAGGAATCAGACATATTTATTATCGCAGTTACGAAGTCACTCCAATAACTGAACTAATCAACACCACCCTATGAAACCAATCACATTTAAAGGTTACGAAGAATGAAGAAACCACAAACAAAAACAAACCCAAAGGTGAACGAATTAAGAAAACCTAGATGACCACTCATGGAACTCAAAAAGCAAAGACTATGGAAGAAAATAGATGATAACCTATTCATTTTATTCGAGTTATTGGATTCACTAGAACCCTCTTGATAGGTCTTGAAGTAAACCTTATTCCATTTTTCGAATCTGATCACTTACAAAAAATATCAAGCTGCATGTAATCCTAAGATATTCACTATCACTGTTGTCCTCTTCACTGTTAATAACAGCAGGGAACGTAGCGGTTGGGGTTGGAAGACGACAGTAACTCCATGGCTCAGAGGATTTGGCGTCCAATAATTTTTCTAGATTAGCGAGTATCTCAGGAGAAGCATTTGCGATAGCCTGAACTGAGACTGTAACAATATAGTCCAAATTGCGTATGCATATATCCTGCATTTATACTGATGCTTCATTAGCATCAACTTAAATGGCCAAAAAAGAAATGCAAAGCACAATATAATAATATTGACAAAACAAGACATTATTGTTGCTCTTACAAATTTGTGTTTTGGACAGATAGAGAAACACACAGTAGCATTTAAGGATAGTGCACAGTCGATCATCATTAAATTCATGACCTAGATGCTACAAGATCGCTTAGGACTTTTCTTCCAAACACCTTGCCTGTGCAACTTGTTGATGTTAAAACAGATTGATCGCCATGCCACACTGGTGGAAAGTTGCATCTTAAATGTGAAAGGGCTTCTATATAACTGGTGTAAGACCATCCTCAAGTTCAGAACTACCCATTTTGATGACTTCATGTTGCATTGGAAATTTTCCATTCTTAAGCTTTAATCTAATGCTTCTGGACTTCTTACTTCATAATGTCATTTTTTGTCTATTTACAGAGACCTCCTTAGCTTATCACTTGTATACACTATATGTAGCTTCTTTCATTTTGTTTCAATACACTATATCTTTGTTAATTATCAAAAGAAGGTAGGGGGAAAGAGTAGAGAGAAAGAGAAAGAAATGTTACAATAAAATGCAAATGAAAAATCATACCAACAAAATCTAAATGATTACCTCGCAGTGCTTCCTCAGGTCATCTGCCCCAAGAGAATCTGCAACTTCAAGAAGTTGTATAGCATTTTTTGGCTCCACTAGATGTTCTGCAGCTGCTTTTCCACAAAGGCTTTTCAAACTTGGTATAGACTTGTTAGCATCAGTCTCATCATTCACATTTTTGTCTTCTACTTTGTCAAACATAAAATCCTCATCTAACTCATCCAGTTCATCCCCTTTCTCTAATCTTGACTTGGGAGGATTCTCAGCCAGTTTTGGAAGATAGATAGGATGATAAAGAGCACAAACCATCAACAAATGAGTTTCGCCAACTGAAACTGAAGTGGCATGCTTCACACCATGCAACCGAGTAAGAACAGGAGGTTCTCCTTTACCTTTCTTCCCATCCCACATATAAATATCACCCGTAGTTGAAACTGCAGCAGTCCAGTACTTTCCAGCAGAAACACTCACGAGGTTTCTCCCACTCATCGAATAAAGCTACATACAATAACAACACACAATAGAAAGCGTAAGAGTTAGACACATATGAAGAGGATGGTAAACATTGGAATCCATATGCATTCAAATCAAACCTGTCTGCAACGGAGATCAAGATCAGACGAAACCCAGTAGAATAATGAACCATCATCTGTTAGAGCCAAGCTATGTAACATCCCTGCAGCTATCGCCACGACATGAAGACGCTCCATGCGATGGAACTTTAATTGAGTGCCTCCGCTTTTCTTGACATTCCTTGAGATGACTATGCGCCTGGGAGTAACAAGCCTATAACCCCAAGTGAACACCTACATATCACAATTTATGTAAAGCATCAGCATCAAATCCCAAGTACATCTGCACTACTTAGTTTGTGAGCTTGTTCCTTACAACATCCCACATGAAAAACAAACTTCCAGAGGATATGCCAAACTAAAAATGGAAAACCAAATAGAGATTCTCAAGAATGAACATAAAGTAAGGCAACGAGAATCCAGCACAATCATCATGTGTACTCACTGTCCCCAAGGTATCCACATATGGCTTCCATTCACATATGGCTTTCATATAAAAAAAAATGTAAATTTTACCCGTTTTCTACCCAAATTGTTAAAATAAAAAATATGGGTTTCATCCAACATAGCTCAAATTCATCAAATGTATCTGAAAACCCAAAAATCCATTCACACAAGCTATAGATCTATATTTTAAAACTGCTTAATGAGAAAAAATACCTTGTCGAAGGTAAAAACCCTATCAATTTGTTTCCCAGCAATGTTTTGAGACACTGCGACCTCTCTTTGGTAGTCGTTGCAGGTAACCACTTGCGGCGCATTGCTCCGCAACTCCTCGTCGTTGAATGGCCTAAACAACGGATGAAAAACAAGAAATTAGTACACAAATGAGAGAGTCCAAAGCAAGTAAATTCATCAAATCAAGAGAGTGAAGTGAAACAAAAGAGAAAGATTCGAAATTTTGAGAAACCCTAAAGTTGGATTCGCTTACCTGCAACGGAGAAGAACTTGAACGTTTACGCCCTTCTCTCTCTCGTGACGACTCGGCATCTCTGCAAATCGAAGAGAGGGTTCGAAATGAGAAGTGGATCTAATTTAATCGAGAGAGAAATCGATCGATCTCTTCAACTTCTTTCTCCCTGCGCCCTCCCTCTTCCTGTGTCGTCTCCCTCGATCTCTCTGTATCTCGATTTCTCTCCCTCGCTCTCTCCCTGGATATATCTCTCTCCCTCCATCTTTTTTCTCCCTGAACTGTCTCTCTCTCTCTCTCTCATTGGGTCTCTCGATCTCTCTCTTTCTCGATCTCTTTTGGTATGAAATATGAGTATTTGGGCGAGAGCGAGGGAGGAGAGTGATGCATATATGCTGAGTGAAATTTTTGGTTAAGCGCCAAAAGGCCCGCCTGAATTTAGATAGCTTTTTAACTGTGTCATGTCCTTAGAATTTGGGTTTTATAGCATAAACGTTAAAACCGCTATCGTCAATTGCTATTAATAGATAATTTTGGTGTAGTGTTCGTTTCTGCTTAAAGTAGTGATCAAATTTTACAAGTGCTTCAAGGATAAAACTGAATAAATGATGTCACATCTCACATCTAGTTACAATGGATGTGGTTGAGCTTCACCATAAATTGGTTGTTTCCGCAAAATAATATCCAATGAGTCATTCATGACCTTCAACCTTTACTTGTCTAATGCATTAGCTTTTGTTCTAAAAAAATGTAGAGAGAGAAAAAGAATTACGCAATTGCAATAAAAAGTAATATCACAGCACATAGTTCCTTCTACGCGTGTCACCTGCATCACATTTAAAATATGATAATCTTTGACTATAGTGGATATTTCTTTATATGTATTTCACTTTAGCGTATATTGTTGGGAAAATGTTGGCTTAAATAGTTTCACATCAAGTAAGGAAGAGTTGTCACAAAGGTTTATAAGGAGATGATCCACTGCCTAATAACAACAAGACCTTTTAGAGAAACCCCACACCACCTAGGCCCAGATGGAAGGCTCGACCCGATAGGTGGTGTTTAAGTTGGGGACAATATCATTGCTATGTATAATGGACCAAAGGGTGCGCGCAAGTGCACGTGCGCAACGCCCTAACAAGTGGTATCAAAGCTAGGTTGCTATTGGGGAGTGGACTATCTCCTTATAAACCTTTGTGACAACTCTTCCTTACTTGATGTGAGACTATTCAATCCAACACATTCTCAACAATCTCCACCTTGGTGCAAATTGTCACATATCCTACAATCCATCCACCGGTTTGCAACATCTCAAAGTACACCTCCTCTTCGAGTCTCATGTGCAACCACGATCCTGTGGGTAGCACTTGGTGTACGGGCTCGACTATACCCAATGTTGTTGGCTCCACCTAGTCTCAACCTCCGCACTAACTTCACCTAGTCCGGACTTGTAGGATATTTCCGGACACCATCTCAGCAAGGATCTGGAGCCTAATCTGGATCATTCATCTGGCGGACCGCGCACCTGCGATGCTCCACCTAGTCTGGCTCACTGCCATGCGTCTACGAACAATATGCTGCCTGCATCTCCACCTCGCTAATCGAGTCCTAGCCGAATCATCGTCTCTAATACTAATTGTTAGGGGGTCGCGCACGTGCACTTGAGCACACCCCTTGGTTTACTATACACAACAACGATATTGTCTCCAACTTAAACACTACCTATCAGGTCGGGCATTTCATCTGGTCTTAGATGGTGTAGGGTTTTTCACAAAATGCCTCGTTGCTATTAGGGAGTGAACAACTTCCTTATAAACCTTTGTGACAACTCTTTTTTACTTGATGTGAGACTATTCAAGCCAACACTTTCCCAACAAGCTCCACCTTGGCGTAAATCGTCATACATCCTATAATCCATCCACTGGTCTGCAACATCTCGAAGTGCACCTCATTTTCAAGTCTCATGTGCAACCACGATCCTGTGGGTGGCACTCGGTGTACTGGCTTGACCATTTTTGGCATTGTTTGGCTCCACCTAGTCACAACCTTCATACTAACTCCACCTCGTCTGGACTTGTATGATTCTTTGGACATCACATTGGTAAGGATTTGGAGCCTAACCTGGATCATTCATCTAGTGAACCGTGTACCTGCAAAGCTCCACCGGGTCTGGCTCGCTGCCATGCACTTATTCTCCTTGAACGATGGAGGATCTTGATCGTTCACCCGAAGGACGTGCGCTCCCACCTGGATCTAGCTCATTGACCTGCGCCTATGCCTATCCCCTGAACAATGTGCTGTCTGCACCTCCACCTCGCCGATCGAATCCAAGCCAAACCATCGGCTCTGATACCAATTGTTGGAGCGTCGCACATGTACACTTGTACGCACCCCTTGGTTCACTATACATAGCAACGATATTGTCCCCAACTTAAACACTACCATCAGGCCTAGGTGGTGTGGGATTTTCCCTAAATGCCTCGTTGCTATTAGGGAGTAGACCACTTATAAACCTTAGTGATGACTCGTCCTTACTTGATGTGGGACTATTGAAGCCAACATTGTCCCAACAATCTCTACCTTTTGCGCGAATCATCACACATCCTACAATCCATTCACCGGTTTGCAACATCTCAAAGTACACCTCCTCCTTGAGTATCATGCGGAGGCCCACTCCCTAAGAACAACCTGGCTAGGTGTACTTCGAGATATTGAAGACCGGTAGATGGATTGTAGGATGTGTGACGATTTGCGCCAAAGGTGAAAATTGTTGGGATAGTGTTGGCTTGAATAGTCCCACATCAAGTAAGGACGAGTTATCACAAATGTTAATAAGGAGATGGTCCACTCCCTAATAGCAACGAAGCCTTTGGAAAAAGCCCCACACCACTTAGGCCCAGATAGAATGCCTGATAGGTGGTGTTTAAATTAGACACAATATCATTGCTATGTGTAGTGAACCAAATAGTGTGCGCAAGTGCATGTGTGCGACGCCCTAACATATATATTCTCGACTTTTACTGATATGGTGAGAATGAGAAGGTAAGCTCTTGTTAGAATAATAGTTATAAACCTAGGATTTATAAAAGTTATAAGTATGGAAGAAAGGTTTTTAGCCGATTGTAAAGTCATCTAGAAGCTCATAGCAATAAGGGATAACGGTCAAAATTGATAAAGAAATGAATCCATATAAGAGAGGCAATAAAAAAAGAAAGAAAATTGCAACAAAGATCTCTATCACTAATAATACTTTTCTAAAGCTAATAGAGGGTGTTATTGCTTAAGCCATAATTACTAAACTCTTGTGAGTATGTATATTTACTGAGAGATGAAAATGAAATGGAAATTTAGTGAAAACATAGATAGAGATTGAATGTTTCGTTTATTAATCACAATCTTGTTAACATAATTATTTGAAATTCATTCGGTAAATTGATGAGTTATTTACTACAAGTTTGAGGGTTTTTTTTTCAAAGTGAATTGAACAACCCCCTTATCTCTAAACGACCCTCTCGAGATTCCATCTTCTGCACCAACGAAGCAATTAATAAATACACAAAGCTTCCCCCTTATAGTTTCCATCTCAGCATCATAACAACAACCCCTTTACCCTTATTATAAACCTCCACTAATTTGCTTGTGTCACCTACCAAGGTATCTGATCGAGCTCGGATACTATTGATCAACATTGCATCTCTGTGGATAGGCTTATTTACCTTTAGATAAGCTGAAAGGACCCCTTTGGAATGTGGTATGGCATAATACTAATATCTCTGAAATTGTTACTTGGTATGAGATTTTCAAGAAGCTACAAACAAAGCTTGATTCACACCTAGTGATGCAAGGTCAATCTCCTTATCTTGCAGGAGATGAATCATTACCCGCTTCTTTAGGGGAAGGGGAGTAAGAGATGAGGGCGAGGACGGTAACAACTAAGAATAACAATTATTGTTTACTCCTTTCTTTCTATTACAAAGTAGAGAGTGGCAAGGAGAAGAATAAACACCGCAACCATTTCTGTTTTTTGGGTATACAACTTAACAAAGTTTTATATCTTTTGTTTATTCCCTAAGAGACGTCTTTGATGAACATTGAGTGTGTCAGACATTGTAACAACTTTTTTTTTTTTAATGATAAGTTTGACGTATAAAATTACAAAACGCAAGTGGCTACCATACCAAAATTTAATAGAGTTTTGATGCCAATTGAAATTTCAAACTTGGTCAATAGACTATACGGTTTAATAAAAATATAGAAAATGATGCGCATATACATGAGTATTATGCAATTTAGGGGTGGGCACGGCCTAGATCTGTTCAAAATTTTGAGAAACCTAATTTGAACCGTTTAAATTTAACGAATCCGGTCCGGTCCAGATTCCCTCATTTTCAACATTGGGACCGAACCTAACTCGAACAGCTTAGAATGGTCCGGTTCCAAATTACACATCAATTTATTTTTTTCATTTTGTTCTCGTTCAAGATTACAATTGTAAGGTTGTAACTTACTAATTCAAATAGAACTACATTTAATTCTCTATTTAAACATACATTCACAAAATTCTCTCATGAACATTTGTTGGTAGAACCAATTGCAAGAAATGCATACCAATGCAACAAAAGAAACTAAAACATCACAACAAGAGAAATCACGAAAACATAAGAGAATGGCTGCAAGCAGCAGGAAGTAAGTTACAAATTCAACAACTTATTAATTCAGCAAGCAGCAAGTTACAAATTCAGCATGCTAACTTGTTACAAATTAAACAACTTACTAATTCAGCAAGCAACAAGTTACAAATTCAACATGCTAATTTGCTACAAATTCAGCAACTTACAATAGTGTAAACAATTATGTTATCCAAATGGTGCAACTTACAATAGTGCAAGCAAGAAAGTAATGATCAAATTAACAATTTTTTATTTGTTTTATGATTGCTTGTACATACAATTAGAAATAAACTTTCATAACTTGATGTCATCCAAGAAAACTTGTACAAGCTAACCATTCCCAAACACAAGATCACAGGATATCAAATTCAAGAGTATCACCCCTTAACATGGAGTATAATTTCAGTGTTAAAAGCAATCAACATCTTAAGAAAAGCTAAAATACACAAACCCCATCAACATGCAAACCCAATCCAACCCAGTTTACTCCGGAATCCATTGAGTTCTAGTAACGGGACCAAATCGACATCTTTGACAAGTGATAATTTCCAAGTAAAATACAAGTGGAGGTAAATTGGGTAGCACAGAAAACTATGAGCTTCAAACAAATCAATTTATTTAGATATGATACTTACAAAAAAAAAAAAACCAGGCTCGATTCTATAAAATTTCTCAAAACATTTGAAATACTTCATTTGTTTATTGCATAACTCATCGAACACTTATAAATGCAAATCCCTCTATTGTTTCAATGGAAGCAATTAAAATACTTAAGAAAACAAAATGCCTCAGAATTGCAAAAGTATCAACAAAGCTATTTGAGTAAAATAGTTAACCAGTACCAAAAGATGGTGTATTGATTAATGCTTTCCTCATAGGCAAATAAAATAAAAAAAAAATCAATTTTGTTGGAAGAAGCCTTAGATAGTCAATCCATTAATCATCAAAGAAAATCAGTCAGTAATTCCAAATAAAAATCAAAGAAAAGTGGAAGAGATGAATCAAGTGAGAAACTTACCTAATTGTTGCGATTGGAAGAGGGAGACGAGAGAGGATGAAGACGTGGAGGGAGGAGGAACGCAGGCGCAGATGAAGCCTGAAGCTGAAAGAGAGAAGATGAAGAGAATGAGGGAGGAGGAAGGAACACAACTGAATGAGGTCTGAGACGTGTACAATATCATCAAAATGGGTCCAAACCGGACCATTTCATTTAAGGGAAATTCTAAATGTCGAGGGAAAGGGCGAGGAAACCAGCGAGGTAAACGAGGTGGCGGGGGTGAACCGTTCACCCCCTCGAGATGCGGCGCAGAAAACATCTCGAGGGGGGTGAACGGTTCACCCCCGCCACCTCGTTTACCTCGCTGGTTTCCTCGCTCTTTCCCTCGACATTTAGAATTTCCCTCCATTTAAAATAGAGCGATTCTATGTGTCGAGGGAAAGGGCGAGGAAACCAGCGAGGTAAACGAGGTGGCGGGGGTGAACCGTTCACCCTCCTCGAGATGCGCGCCGCGGAAAACATCTCGAGGGGGTGAACGGTTCACCCCCCGCCACCTCGTTTACCTCGCTGGTTTCCTCGCTCTTTCCCTCGACATTTAGAATTTCACTTTAAAATAATAAGAACTGACCTCATACCGATTTATAACGGATCCAGACCGTATCGAAAATACAAACTTAAAATCCGAACCGTTTGGAGCAGAACGGTTCAGTTTGATTTGAACCTGCGGATCCTCGACTTGTTTGCCCACCCCTATATATGCATATCATAAATGACAAAAATCACCAAATTTATTCTTTAACGTGAGTAAAACTAAATTTTCCTAACTAGGAGAATAAATACAGATTTAGGTAAGGCTGCAAATGGTTCAATCAGTTGGTTTTTGGCCAAATAATCAATCAAAACAACCGTTTTAGTCCAAAATTGAAGTCGAACCGATATCCAAAATAATCAAACCAACTCGAAGTAATTGGATGGATTTGGTAACATGATTTATTTGGTTTTACGATTATTTAGGTTAAAAAAGAGAAAATGAAAAATATTCAACAGAGGTAGAACATAACAAAATTCTCTAATAATCAAATGATTTTGTACCTTGTTTTCAATTAGTTTACATAAGATCCATTAGTTTCAAACAAAAACAATTGAAATCAACAATAAGTAATTGACCTTATCAAATTGTGTATGAATGGACTATAAAAACTTTCTTTTTACTTCATCTTCAAAGACATAGGATATGTAATGACGATGATGATTTTGATGTTGCTGAAATAAATAAAGAAATAGAAATAAAGTGTAAAAAGTCACGCACACTGATAAACGAGTTAGCTCCTGTGCATTGGTCTTTTGCACAAGATGACTATTCTACAACTTAATTCCTCTTCAGGATTAAGTTAGCTTATATTACGAAATCTAGTCTGTTCAGACTAGATGATTTCTTTTCAGCTTAAGTCTTCTTTAGGATTAAGTTAACCTATTCAAAAGTCTAGTCCATTCAGATCAGGATGATTTCTTTGTAGCTTAAGTCCCTTTCAAGATTAAGTCAGATTACATCATGAGACCTAGTCCGCTTATACAGACATATTTTTCTACAACTTAATTCTTATTCAGGATTAAGTTATTTGTTTTTTGGTTCTAGTCCAATCGAACTAGGATGACTCCCCTGCAACTTAAGTCCTCTTCAGGATTAAGTTAGCTTATATTGGGCTAATATGATTTGTATTATTCAAATCTTATCTAATCAAACTAATTATCAAAGCAAGAGCACACAATTGGACAAGAGAATAAACTTTATTTTGAACAATTTTTTTTTACAAAGTATAACCGACTAATTAAAGCGAAAACTTATACTTAGTAAGCATCTGAGCTTGGTGGAAAGGAATTTATGAGCGAATATCTACCAGACCACATACTGTGAATCTGCTCCGCTAGTCTGTCTTCTAGAGGAAATGCTAAAGTGCAGCTAAAGAAGAAGCTGCAGGTGCAACCTCTGAAGGGTGACAGAGAAAGCTGCTGGCGCTATTTCTAAAAGACGGAAGAATAAGCTGCAGGTGCACCTCATGCTGGATGACAAACTCAGAATCAAGGAGGTACCCTCGACTTCTTCTCAAAAAATTATAGGTAAGTTTGGTGGTCGAGCAATTAGAAGTACACTCAAACCAGCAGGCTCCATCAAAGTGCAAATCCTATTAAGGTTCATCTCTACAAATATCAAAATATACAGAGACTTCATCGACAAATGCTTCTTTTTTGGCCTTGAAGAGATCAGACAGAAGAACATTCGAAGAACTCCATTGAGAAAGACGAAAGTAAACTCTGCAACACAAAGAATAAAACATGATCCATCCAAGCCAAGCTTATACATGCACAACGTTTGGGGCAGACAACCACCCAACAATCGTATCAATGTTAAATGCTGCATGAAAACCGAAGAGACATTTAATTCGATTACCAAAACTCTGCGCATATTCCTACCCAATGAGTTAATGAACCTGCACACAACCCCACTAACTAGGGGGAGTAACTGATAAGACATCCAACAATCATCTTATCAAAGTCGAACACGTGGCACAGATCAGCGCTAATCATAAAGGCCAGAACTAATAGTCCCAAATCAGGTCCAATCCAGACCCAATTTAATTACTATTCAGGCCATAAGTCAGGCATTCAAACCCAGATTATGTGAGGCCAATATGGCGAAGATCTTGGAGTTTGGCCCAGGATAATAAGGCTCGAATACAAACCTCTGGACTATAGCTAGCCCAAGGTCCAATTGCAGACATCTTAGTCCAATCAAGCATTGGGTCCTAAAGAGAACCGAGTGCCAAAAGAGAATCAATCATGGAGGGGTAAGTTTCTGAGTGAGATCTCATCCCTCCATTATGCCTTCAATAGTTGAGTTAATGAAGGAGGGAAACACACATTATATTAGGTGAACAAAACGGATGAACAAGGTACACACATGTCACCCCAATTTTATCAGTCTATCTCCATCCTTGTTAAAGCACATGTCTTTACCGATGGAGTGCCTTTGGGTGCCACAACGGTGATTTCTAGTTCACTGTTGTTCATCTTTACAGGTAAAAAATCAACAGGGACATATTTGGATGCATAACCTTCCTTTTCCAAAATTTATCTATAATTTTTTTTTCCTTTCCTCTAGATTTTATTGTCACTTTCCATAGAGCCCTTATTCTCAATGCCTGGAGCTTTTATAGTGAGAGTTGATGTTATTGTGGAGAGAAAGTCTTTCGATTAGAGTTTTTTTGGTTGTCCGAGTTAAAATTGTAAACAAACTCAAACCGAAATCTATCAGTCTATCTCTTATCAACTTTCTATCCACTTTCTTTTAGTTCTCAACTCTTCTTTTCGATCTATCAATCCAGCCGTTCTTAGTATTTAGCTTTACCCTGATAACCCCTTTTTTGGACCGTCTGTCTTTACTTTCACTAGCTTTTATCCTTTCATGTTTCCTCTTTGCCTCTTCCACTTTGCGCAATGATTCTCCCAACTGGTTTCTGTTTTTGGTTTTCTGTTTCTTTGTGTTTGTAATGCAAGTTTCGGGCGTGACGCGGTAGCCATCTTTTCTGTTTTTTCCTACCAAACCATACATTCTTACCACAATGAAACCCCAATCCTTTTATTTACATACAAATCATGCATCAAGTCAACAAGCTCTGTTTATGCCAAGCTTTCCTAAAACATCCCACAATCTAATACAATATCAATTTCAATCAAACCCTTCCCAGTCATCCAACCAGATCACAACCATCCAGACTCATTTCTGCTTCCATGCAATTCTCATGGATGTTTCAAGCAACTCTCTAGCATTGATCCCTTTGCTTCTTCATACTGGATTAGCACTATCTTCTTAATTGTCGGATCTATATCATCTTCTGAACATGGGTTCTCCTTCACCCCAAAACCCAATAAAAAATAGATCTATTAGGGTCTTAAGCAAGCACGCAAATCACAAATTCTGGCTGGATCAATGGCCAACAAATGCTCAATAATCTCTTTCTTTCACTGAGTTTGATGGACAGACTCCAGATCTGCCCTTGTCAAGGCAAACAAGTGGTCAACAATGTTGGATATCTTGGTCGGTTCTTCTCCGAGGAGCCTTATGCTGTTCATCGGCAGATCAGAGACATTAGGTTTTGAGGAGCCCAATCTATGGTTTGTGCAGATGTTTAAACGAAACTTATTTTTCAACCATGCCGGAGACAAAAGTATCAGAAACGATGACCATGTTATTCCTCTCCCCACACTAGAAATTGAGCTGCATAGGCATAAACACAGTCGTCCTAGAGATTTAGAGAAGGTATTTCTGGGATAAGTGGAGATCTTTGATCAATTACGCAAAGTTACACTTGCGATGGATATTCAACTCCCTTTGGATAATAAATGATCCCCTTGTGTGGATCATCAACGCCTACATTTCCCATTCAATCCCACAAGAAGATTCAAAAGTTAACAATCACAATATCCCATCTACCACCCTGGTCCCTCATGTAATTACTACACTTTTGCTTACCTACCTACCTACCCAGTTTGACAAGGTTGTGGCAAACGCCTCTAAAGGGTCGCCTCTGTTTCCATGATGTTCTCATGGAACGAGGCATGGGGTCTGCCAAAGCGTTTCGAAACTTGATGGCACTCTCCAAACATTCCAAAGCCGATATAATCTTTTTGTCCGAAACCAAATCTAGTTCTTCCAAGATGGAGCGCTTACGCCGAAGACTGGGCTTTGCACATGGAGCATCAGTGCCGGTGCAGGGACTAGCTGGAGGAATTGCACTGTTTTGAAAAACAGGTATTCACCTTACCATTATTTCTTCCTGTAAAAATTATTTTAACTGTATTTTTGATGATTAGTTTACTTCCTCTGCATGGTCTGTTATTTTTGTTTATGGTGAACCGAACCCGCCTCTCGGGAGCATTTCTGAAATTCCATGTCCAACATTTACTCTATTCAACCTTTACCAAGGATTATTATTGGAGATCTAAATGCTATCAGTCAACCACAAGAAAAAATGGGTGGTAACCGACCTTCTTGTACTATTCTCATTCACCTTGGGAATTTTTTGGACACTCATCAAATGTTAGACTTTCCCCTCAACGACTCTCAATTCACCTTGAACAACAAGAGAAAAGACAAAAATGGGGTTAAGGCAAAACTAGATCATATCATTGTCTTGACTGAGTGGTTGGACCTGTTCCCTTCTGCTTCTGCCCGTACAATTCACACATCCTCCTCGGATCATAGGGCCGTTTCTATTCAGTTAGTCTCTAACTTCAGTCTAAATCCAAAATCATTTAGATTTTTCCATATGTGGACTAGAGACCCTTCTTGCAGACGGGTAATTCAGACTACCTGTACCCCTAGACAACACCGCTCTCGGTCTTATAATATCCATCTTAAGACCAAGAAGCTTAGTTACAGCCTCATTGGTTGAATAAGAAAGATTTTAAAAATATTCAGTTGTGCATCTCTGAAACTCTATCTTCCTTGGACAAATTCCAAAATGAACCCCTTCGCAGGACAATGCTAGAGCCATACCCTTGTTAGAAGAGTGACTCTCTGAACTTCAAATTCGAGAGGAGATGTTTTGGTGTAACAAATCTGGTTCCTCCTGGCTCAGAAACGATGACAAGAACATGACATTTTCACCTTACTTCATTGCTTAGCAGGAAGCGAAACCTGATTTTATGTCTTAAATATGACAATAATGTGTGGCATTCCACACCGAAAACTGTGGGAGGCACAATTATTGACTATTTCTAAAATATTTTGCAATCCAACTCCTGATTCGGTGATACACACATTATTTAGCTTGATCATCTATGAGGAGGATAATGCAGCTCTGCTGGATATTCCCATTGTTGCAGATATTCAGATTGTTGTTTCCGATATGGGCAGGCACAAAGCTCCTGACCCAGATGGTTTTTACGCCTTCTTCTTTCAATATTTCTGAGATATTGTGAAACTTTTATTACTCAAATCCCTAAAGTGGGAAACCCTATCACTTCGAATAAATCCCGCCCTATTGGCCTATGCAATGTTATTTATAAAACTATCTCCCAAATTCTCGCCAACCGTCTTAGACCTTTGCTCAAGAACATTATTTCTCCTAATCAAGGAGCCTTTCTCCGAGGTCACTCAATAGCGGATAATGTTAGTCTTTCTCATGAAAATTTTTATCATATGAAGTATTTTCAAAAGAAAAAACAAGGTTGGATAGCAATCAAGATTGATATGGCCAAAGCATATGATAGGGCCGAATGGTCTTTTCTGGTTCAAGTGCTCAAATAGCTTGGTTTCGCAGAAGGATTGATTGAAATGATCAATCAATGTATTTCCATTACCTTTATCCAAATTCTTCTTAATGACTCCCCCTTCCACCCATTAAACCATCCAAGGGCATCCGCCAAGGAAACCCGGCCCTATCTCCATACCTATTCTGGATGGTAGCTAAAAAACTCTCACGCATTCTTAATAAAGTTGAAACAGAAGGAAAACTTCAAGGTATCAAAATCTGGAGACATTCCCATTCTGTCAGTCATTTGCTCTATGCGGATGATCTGATGCTTTTATGAAGAACCTCTTTAGCTGAAGCCCGTTCAGTTAAAAATATTCTATAACAATATTGTCTTGCTTCAGGTCAAGGGGTTAATTATGACAAATCTTTTGTCTATTATAGTTCAAATGTACACCCGATACATGCTAAAATGACTAGTGAACTAGTCGTGTCGTAGGCACGACCATACACTTTTCACATAGTGAGTACCCATGCCGTTGGCACTAGTATAGTGGCATGCCATCTTGGTCCTTGGATTGTGCCTTCGACACTTCTCAAATAAGTCACTAAATTACTAAATATGAAAACAAATTATGGATTACTATTAAGAAAAATAAAAACATCATGTCACATGGTTTACAAAACATACCTCAACATAAGATATTTTAAAACCCTTTGCTATTTGTAAATAAAAATAAAACCCTCAATTTGATAAAAATTGGTCATGTCACGCATGCTAAAAGACAATTTTATTGCGATGTTAATACAACTTTGAAAATCAACCTTTTGACAATTTATTTATTTTTGTTTTTGGTAAAAGTCACAATAAATCTGGTTGTTTTGTGAAATCACTATTCTTTCAAGACTCATTGTGATTGACTTAAGTGGACAATGCCAGCTCTTCACAAGCCAATTAAAGGATATACAAAGTAATTAATAGTAATTTGTAAAGGGATATAATGAGATAAAAAGGCAGTTTTGGAACTCGACAAAATGGAGTTGATTAAAGACAGAACACTGTAGTTTCCTGGCTAGCCCTAGACGTGCACTATGTGCGATCACAATTGTTTTTTATTATTTTAAAAGCATAGTTACACAACCGCATGATCTATATGATTAAGTATTTTTTAATAACTTATATCTAATTCTAATGATATAAAGAAAAGGATTATAATTTGATTATTCAAGAATTATTGCTACTGTTTTAATTAAAAAATTTAATTTCAAATAGAAAAAAAATTAGTTGATAGCTGTGTGATGGGTCTACATTAATACAAATTTTATGTTATTTATTATTGTTTTAGAAAAAATAATAATTAAGCAATGCATATCTCTAGTAGCATCAAAGGTCCATGAAATCCCCCACCCCATACATCGAACAACACAACCACGTCCTTGTAGGGCCACCACCCCATACTCCACTCCATCTAATCTGCAACACCTTCATCCCATCCCACCTGCAACCACCATCTCAACCCATCATCTTATGAACAAAATTAATGCCCACCACTCACACATTTGTTGTGTTATTATCAAATAATGCATTGAAATGTACTTTTAATTGATTCTAGTTTTGACAGGGAAACACACAGTTTCTAAACTTCATCACACATGAGAACTCAATGATAAGTAACAATTGAAAGTCTCCATAAATTAGAGAGAGAAAAAGAAAGAAAGAAAGAAAGGAGGTGCTTGTAGTGTGTTGCAGAGTCTCCTTCAACCCCTATTCTCTTTCTTCTCTGCAATGATGAAGTCTCTAACTTTCATCCCTTCAAACCAACCACTTCTCCATCCAATCCGAGCTAACCCCATTCAAACGATGGAGTCTCTAGCCTTTAGGAGAGATTATTGGGTGTTGAAGGGATTTATGTGTACTTTATGTGGAAAAGCTTGTGTTGTGTTTGTTGGAATTGCTGTAAAGATTGAAATTAAAAGATTGGAACTGCAGTGTATTAGCCCCGCCGTTCCCAGGATAAAACAGCCCAGAATCTTTTTTGTCTTGTTCAACAATTGCACAGTTGATGAACGAAATACTATCACCCTTAAACTCTTGTTTTGCTCGGAATCACCAATACATTTGATATAAATCAGCAACAAACAAAAACTCCTTTTTTTAATTGAGATGCTAAACGAAAACTGTTTGCAAAACTCTCTTCTTTGTTCTCTCTGATTTCGAAAGAGAAACTCTTGTCAAAAAATGTATTGTAATTCATTTTCTTCTTGTGTATAGAAACTGTAAGTTAGTATAGTATTTATAGGGAGAAAATCGTACAGTACGAAATACAGGCTAGATTCATTAGTTAGAGAATGTAATTAAGAGAAACATGTGTAATTAAGAGAAACATGAAAAACGTGTTGAAATGAAAAAACCGTCCAGATACAAGGGCTCAACGTTTGCATGAAAAAAGTGGGAGAAAATCATGCTACTATTGGCGCAACGTATGGAGGACAAAGTCAGCCAAGATACCGTCTGGATTCATTTGACTCAGTCTCCCTTCATATTTATTTTCGTTTAAATAAATTTTCAGCAAATAAATGGGTTGCTCTCTAAATGACCTGACCCGGACGGCGGCGGCGGCAGGCGCGAGAGTCTATCTCTCCCCTCCTCACAAAAGTATGGTACCCCCAAGGGGTCCAAACCCAAGTCCAAACAATCTCCTTATAAACTCTACCACAAAGAGTTATATAGTAGATATGAGACTAAACTTAGAGAGAGATCCAAAGATCGAAACCTGTTACACATCCATTTCTTTTATTTTAAAAAACCATATTTCCAACAATGTTTGATTGAAGAAAATATTGCGAGAGGATAGAGAGAGGTTGAAGTTGAAGACAGAAAGTGAGATGAGAGACATCCCAGTTCATTGGCAACGTGAGGTGTCATTTCAATTGCTCATACTTGTTTGTTTGTGTTGGCATTTGATTGGACTGATATTGTAAATATGTTTGTTTATTTTACATTTGACACCAAATTTATTTTCCATACATGAATGAATATGTATACCTTTTGGTGGAGAGATAAGGACCATCCTTCCTTCTCGGTCTTGGTGGGTGGGGTCAGGCACGTGCTTGACATCATATAAAAATTCTCCTATTTTATCAGCTTCCATAAGAGGTTAAAAAATTGAGTTTTTCTTCTTTAGAGAAGAAAGTGTCACAACGGAATTGTGGAAATTGGGGAGGACATTTTGGGGAAAAAAGTGCAACATGACATAGTGAGGCAATTGCTTCACTATTCATCCGCGCAATTTTCAATAAGAAAGAAATTAATAGAATCTTGGGCACTAAGAGCTATAATCCTGAAGACAAATATCTTAGTTCCCCCCTTGTGTTATCCAAGAAGAAAACTAAGACTGCCAATTCCTGATTGACAAAGTTAATGCCAAACTTTCTTCTTGGAAAGCCAAAATCCAGTCTCAAGCAAGTCGAACTGTGATGATCAAATCGGTCGTCAACTCAATCCCCATTTATACTATGCAAACTTTTCTGCTGCCTTGCTCCGACTTTACAAATTTCACTACACCACAAATGCTTATTCATAGCATTTGTTAATAGCATTCTTTACATTTGTGCTATGAAAAGTCAATTTTAATGACTTTGAAAATGAGAAACGCTGTGTAAAGTTGGTGGGCATTTTGGCGCTCCCAAAAAATTTTCAATTAGCGCGACTTCTCTCTTCGTCTCCTCCAAATATTTCAGTATACTGAACCTAAAAGCATAACCACACCCTGCTTGCCTCTCTCTCCCATGCGCTGATCTTTTGCTCCTTCTTGATCACATCTCTCTCCCTCTCCCTCTCTCTCCATAAAAGAAAAAACACCTCTCTACCAAGCACCACAACCCCCTCTCCTCTTATCGCCGACCATGGTCGACCTCTCACCATCTAAAGCCCTCAGATCCTTCTCTCCCTAATCTGCAACCTAAAGCAAGGGCTACGGCGTGCCTAGCCTGATTCGTCACTCCTCCAACTTCAACACCCAAGGATTACATAGCTCGATTTCATCCTGTCAAGTAAGATCTGAAGTCCAAGTGATTGTTGGTGTCTTGGTGAGACCACTGATGTTGGGATTTTTGGTCATGTTAAGGTATATACTCTTCTACATCTTCTTTTTCAGTAGATCTGGTTTTGTAAATCAAATTTTAATCCTAAAATTTGCAATTATTCCATCATTCCCTCATTTCTTTCATCTTATTTGAGTGTCCTTCTAGATAGACCTAGATGCTGGATGAGCTTAAATGAATCTCTGGATTTCAAGAAACAGGGAAACCTAAAATTGATATCAAGATTCAACACAAACGAGATGAAGTTTGTTTTGCTCATTGGTTTCTGTTTCACTTATCATACTTCCTATCTAGTTTTAGGGAAAACTACCCTCTAACTATCTTGCGAAACCAACATAATATCTTTTCTTGATTCAAGTTTGTGAATTCGTGGATTAAAATATATAGTGTTCATTTTCAGTATGTTGCCTTAGGCATTCAGGATATATCTTGGATTTTGGGTGCAGTCGACTTTTCTTAAGTTTGTTATCACAGTCATTTGGGATTTGAGTTTCGAGAATTTTGGGTGCACCGACCTTGATAAGAAAAGGCAGTTGGTTTCTTATTTGTTTATTTATTTAGTTTTCATAGCCTTGCTTGTTATGCTATCTATGCCCTTGTTTGTTCAAGCTGCAGACTTAAGGCTACGAACTAAATAGGTTGGTAAAGGCTTTGTGAGTGGTGTCACTCCAGATCTATGTTAACTTGATTGGATACTAAGATTTTATAAATATGAATCTAATGTACTACTTAACATATCTCTAATTTGAATAGAAAACAAGTTTATTACAAATAGATTAGCTGTAGATTTTATAATTTCCATCAACTTCTATGAAATACTTGTCTGACCATGTTACTGTAAGCAATGCTTTTGCTTTTGCATAATCTATTGCGCAGTCAGTTGAGCCCCTAATTTTAGTTCCTGCCTGAAGGAAAATGGTAAAAGAATCACAATATCTCACATGCCATATGCTAATTTGTGAAATGTTTCTTTTCGCTAAGCAGAAATTATAACCAGGTGAATTTTTTTGGCAAAGTGAAACAGGAAGATAGAAATAATAGTAGAAGCCTTGAATCTTGTCAATGATCCACTTCTGGTGATACATCACCTGTTCAATTACTCATTATATGTGCATGAGATTTCATGCATGTATAGTGACATCACCTGCTAGTCAAGATGATCTGAAGTAGTTGAATTTTTTGTTTGGATGATCATGGGGATGCGTCTATTAGTGAAAACAATATGGTGGCTACAAAAGTTGTATAATTTTCATTACAGAGGCTATGCACTACTATAACATCATTTAGTTACATCCCATTCCTTTAATTTTATTTTTGATGTGTGAATATCACGGCAGCAACCGAACCAGAGTAATGCTTGTGGTGTCCCTCAACAATTCTTCTTCTTAATTTTGATTCAATTATAGTGTATGTGTCTTGTGTGGGTGTTGACTATTCTGTTTGATATAGGAGATTAATGGGAAGCAAGTTCAAATCCAGATTACTGGATTCATGGAGAAAATACTGGAAAGTTCATGAAAGAGCTTTGGGGTTTCCTCCTTAGCGCTCAGAGTAATGCTATTGGTGTCCCTCAGCAGTTCTTAGATGCCAAAGAAGAGGAAATTCGAAAGAAGAAGGTTTAAATTATTGTAACTCTTACTGTTTTATGTTGGATGATTATAACTGCAATTTTAACTTACCACCTGTGCAGTTTTTTATTCAGGCTGAATCAGATCGAATTAATAGTGAGATTCAGAAGAAGAAAGAACTTGAACAGGAGAAGTCTAAGATGGTAACCTGTTCATTCTATGCCAACTTCTCTTTGACGTTGTTGGGACTTTCTGTTTTGACTGTCATTTGTGTTTTTCTGGCATTTAGCTTCCTTCTGCAATTATTTGGGTTCATGTCCTTTTACCTCAAACTACTGTAGAACGGTGAGGTCGATGCTTTAAGGGATGTTGATGATGCATCCAATCGTATTTCCAAGAACTTGATGCCTAGGGCTTTAAGTGCCTTGTGGACGTCTTCATTGTTTGCCCAATAGTAGGAGAGATAATAACCATATGCCTGTTGAGATGTAAGTGGTCTCACTAATGGGATCCTAACAGGATTTTGAAAGGCACTGAAACATGTTTTATGCTAAATGATTTTCTGGTATGAAAGTTTGTGATGCAATGTTATCGCTCAGACTCGAAAGCATGAGTGTTTTATCAGTGACAATACCACCTTTGAGTAATGACATGGTATGTTTTTCTCTCCATTGGAACAATAAGAGAGTTATGCTCATTATTTGTTCGGGTACTAATATATAAACACCGATGCCAACTAGGTAAACTATCATTTTATCTTATTCTTGTTCTAATTTAACTATCTAATCTGCCACAACTTTGTTTCTTGTAGCTGGCACTTCTACAACATCACTCACAGCTTAAAAAGATATACTGGCAGCTTTGTCCTAGATCATTGATCCTGATTTCGAAACAGACATTGTTTCATGCGAGTTTGTGAAAGATATGAATATTGATGATGCCTTGGGAGAGGTAAGTAATGACAACCATGAAATTTTTTTTCCCTCAGTTATGTTGAAAAGATTACATACTTTGCCTCAGGTCTCATTCCGGTTGGAACTCACCACACCAACATGTCCAGTCAAAGACATGGTAAATGAAAACCTGACCCCTTTTGATAAGCAAGAGCTGTGTTTTCCATTATTAGTTAGTCAGTAAAAAATGATTCCAAACTGAGTTTAGTTGTTGCTTTACTAGTACTTGTTTTGATTGGGCATTTTTTTACGACATTTCCTGTTTGCTGATGCATTTTACTTTCTGCTACAAGCTTTGTAGGCCATTCTCCTTTTTCCATTTTGTTGCCTAGCCTTGCGCTATATATTCGCCATTTTGTTACAAGAATAAGAGGATTTCCTTTTGTAATGATATTTCAATCAACATCTATTGCCAAAGTAACTCATATGGAAAATTTGTGTGGAACGGTGACTTCAAACATTCAGTGTCTGATATGGAGTTAGCAGTCACAACTAGTCTTACTGGGAGAAGGATGTTGATAGGATTCTACATTCTAAACCTCCTATTCAGTATACTTACTCCAGGAGAAAGACAAAGACAGTTCATAGGAATGCTGAAGAGGGAAATGAGAATGCTACAGATCATAGGAATGCTGAAGTGGAAAAGTGCCTTGTTGAGGACTGAGAGTGCTCTGTGGATGCAAATGCTCTGAAGTGGAAAAGTGCTCTGTTGAGGAAAAGTGCTCTATTGAGGAATGATAATGCTATGAAGTCTGTTATATGTTCTGTTATCTGTTGAGATGAGCTGTCAGTAACTATGAAGTCTGTTATATGTTCTGTTATCTGGTAAGATGAGCTGTCAGTAATTGTAAGAACAATTGTAATTGGCTAATTAGTTGTCAGTAGTTGCGAGAGAGCAATTGTAATTAGCTAAGTGTTATAAATAGGAGAATGTTGGGAGAACAAAGGAGCCATTGATTGAAATATAACATTGTACATTGAGCAGTTTGCTCAAGGAGAGTTAGAGCATCTCGAATAGCTCTATAGGGAGGCCAGCAACCTCGAATTTGCTATTACAAGTTTTGTATCTACCAATTCTTTGGAGTTCTATAATACAATCAAATACATACTTCAGTTGTCTTCAATTGTATTTCTATTTCACATCAGAGATTGGAATTCTTCCTTTACTGTCAGAAATTCTTCCATGAATGAAACAATTTTTAGTTCTTGATTCCAGAATCATTATTTGATTTTTCTGCTTGCTTGAATCAAATACAATCAGGAACTTCAACCTGCAAGAAATATCAGATACCAAGTCAGATCTTATCAATTGGTATCAGAGCATTCGAATTCCTGTGAGATGGCTGGAAAGGGAGTTAATGCAAATGCAAGAATGGAGCTTATCGAGGAATCTATGGCTAGCATGCAAGGGAAAATGGATTCTCTGGATGGGGGTTTTCAAGAATTGAAACAAATGTTAGAATTGGTACTAAAGAGACAACAAGAAACTCCACAACCAGTTTCTAAAAATGAAAAAGATCAGATTCCTCCAATGAATGTGGAAACCCATAGTCCAAATGGTGGAATGGGTGGATATTCTTCACAAGGGTTTCAATTTGATAAGAGACATAGAAGATTAGAGATGCCTACCTTTGAAGGTTCGAACCCTGATGAATGGATCATGAAGGCTGAGCGATTCTTTGCCATAAATCGATACAGTAACGATGAGAAGATTGAGGCTGCTGTGATTGCTTTTGAAGGGGATGCCCTTCTGTGGTATCAATGGGAAAGTAAGAGAAGGAGGATCATTTTTTGGGAAGAACTTAAGGGTTTTCTCTTGAAACAATTTAGGTCAATTCAAGAGGGATCACTTTGTGAGCAATTCTTAGCATTGAAACTGGAGGGATATGTGGCAGAGTATAGAAGACGCTTCGTCTCCCATGCGGCTCCGTTAGAGTCCTTGAACGAGGAGGTTTACCTCAGCAAGTTCATCAATGGCTTGAAGCCATCGATTCAGGCAGAGGTGCGGATGTTAGACCCCGGGTTCTTGGGTCGGGCCATGGATATGGCCCAGCGGGTTGAAGAAAAACAAAAGACCTTGGGCTTTTCTAAACCGAATTTCCACAATTATAGTACAAAGCCCGTTATCGGCCCAAAACCAAATCCTATTGATTCTTTAGGGCAAACCTCTCATTCTGCTTACAGAAACTTCAACCAACCAACTTCCTCTATCGAAAATGAAAGACAAGCGGCTGCAAAAGGGGAGCTTCGACGATTCTCAGA
Source organism: Berberis thunbergii (assembly GCA_003290165.1). NCBI lineage: Eukaryota > Viridiplantae > Streptophyta > Magnoliopsida > Ranunculales > Berberidaceae > Berberis > Berberis thunbergii. Next base: position 470,650 of record QNQO01008414.1, read on the forward strand.
TGCTAAATACCAAGAAAAGAGGGCGAGAGGGTTATGCTTCAAGTGCGATGAGAAATATTCTCCGGGCCATCGATGCAAGCGAAAGGAGGTCAGTGTTCTTATCGCCCAAGCAGACAGTGAGGAAGAAGATGAAGGGGATCAGGGGTATGAAGGGCAGAAAGAACTTGAGGTGGTCGAGATTAGTAGAGGAGTGGAAGTTTCTCTGAGTTCGGTCATGGGTTTGACAAACCCAAAGATGATGAAACTTGTTGGTGATATTTTGGGTCATGAGGTGGTGGTTTTGATAGACAGTGGTGCCACCCACAACTTTATTTCTCACAAAGTGGTCGATCAGGTGAAATTACCGATATCAGCTACGGGGGGATACAGTGTAATCATGGGTTCGGGTGATGCAATCCAAGGAAGTGGGGTTTGTAAAGGGGTGAAAGTCTTGTTACAAGGTATAGAAATTCAGGAGGATTTTCTCCCATTGGGGTTAGGCAGTTCGGATGTTATATTGGGGATTCAGTGGTTGGAGACTTTGGGAACAATTTCAGTAAATTGGAAAGAGCAACACTTGCAATTTCAAGTTGGGTCTGAAAAATTTTCAGTCAAGGGAGATCCATATTTGGGAAAGAGTTTGGTGTCATTGAAGGCTATGATACGTACTATAAAGCAGGAGGGACATGGATACTTGGTGGAATTGGGTCAGATGGCTTTCTCAGAGAGTAGAGTTTTAGCCATTCCGAGTACAGTATTGGAGGTTTTATAAAGGTACAAAGATGCTTTTCAGTTGCCTTCTGGGTTGCCTCCAAAACGGGGATACGAGCACGCCATTGTGATGAATGATGGCGTCGGTCCAGTGAATGTGCGTCCTTACAGATATCCCCAGTTCCAGAAAAATGAAATCGAAAGATTGGTTACAGAGATGTTGTCTGCCGGCATTATACGCCACAGTGTGAGCCCATTTTCGAGTCCCGTTTTGTTGGTGAAAATGAAAGATGGAGGGTGGCGTTTCTGTGTCGACTACCGCGCACTGAACAAACAAACGGTACCGGATAGATTTCCAATCCCCATTATCGACGAGCTGTTAGATGAACTCCATGGAGCTGATATTTTTTCGAAATTGGACCTGAAATCGGGTTATCATCAAATCAGATTACAAGAGGGGGATGAAGCCAAGACGGCATTTCGGACGCACGAAGGGCATTACGAGTTTTTAGTCATGCCCTTCGGCTTGACAAATGCGCCCGCAACGTTCCAGGCCCTGATGAATTCCATTTTTCGACCATATTTGCGTATATTTGTCCTCGTATTTTTTGATGATATACTGGTGTATAGCAAGGGACTTGAAGATCATTTGCAACATTTGGAGATTGTCTTGAAGTTGTTAAAGGAAAATCAACTGTTTGCTAATAAAAAAAAATGTGAATTTGGTTGTTCGACATTGAGCTATCTGAGACACAATATTTCTGTTGATGGTGTGGCAATGGAGCAATCAAAGGTTCAAGCTATGTTGGAGTGGCCTCAACCAAAGAATCTTACGGAATTGCAAGGGTTTTTGGGTCTTACGGGTTATTACCGTAAATTCATCAAGGACTACAGTAAGGTAGCATGGCCTCTCATTGCTCAGTTGAAGAAAAATGGGTTCAATTGGCAACAACCGGCAGAGGAAGCGTTCTAGAAATTGAAGCTCGTCATGACTCAAGCTCCGGTGCTCGCCATGCCGGATTTTTCTAAAGAGTTCGTCGTTGAGACCGACGCGTCTGGTTATGCAGTAGGCGCGGTATTGATGCAAGCACAACGACCGATAGCTTATTTTAGTCAAGTGTTGGGGCAACGTGCTAGGCTCAAACCCATTTATGAGAAGGAATTGATGGCGATTGTGTTGGCAGTTACAAAATGGAGAGCATATTTGTTGGGTAGAAAATTTGTGGTACGAACAGATCAGAAGAGTCTACGATTTTTAATGGAACAACCGGTCATTGGTGCCGAATATCAGAAATGGGTGAGTAAACTATTGGGTTACCAATTTGAAATTCAGTATAGAACAGGTTATTCGAATATGGCGGCTGATGCCTTGTCCCGAATTCCTCCATCTCCTTCTTGCTCTCAACTCACGTTACCTGCTTGGAGTGATTGGTCCATATTGAGCTCTGAGATACAAGCGGATATTGTTTTGACACAGCTAAAGCAGCAGGTTTTGCAAGGGTCAGGACGACCTGGTTATTCAGTGTTTCAAGATATGCTATATTACAAATCCAGGTTGGTTATTCCTTCTTCTTCCTCCCTCATCCCTATTTTTTTTCGGGAATTTCATGCTTTTTCTGTGGGCGGTCATTCGGGGGAAACAAAAACTTATCAACGGATCGCTAAGGAGCTATATTGGGTGGGAATGAAATCAGATATCAGACGGAGGGTCAGTGAATGTGATATTTGTCAGCGGAATAAGCATTTGGCCTTTTCTCCAGCAGGCTTGCTTCAACCGATCCCTTTACCCACTCAAGTTTGGGACGAAGTTACAATGGATTTCATTGAGGGTCTACCGCGTTCTGATGGTTATGATACCATTTTGGTTGTGGTCGACCGTCTGAGCAAGTATGCTCATTTTTCAGGATTGAGACATCCATTTTCTGCGGAAGGGGCGGCCTTGGTTTTTTCGAGAGACATTATACGCTTGCATGGCACACCACAGTCTATTATTTCATATCGTGATAAGGTGTTTCTTAGCAAATTCTGGCAAGAATTATTTCGATTACAAGGCACCATATTGAAGCACAGTACTGCCTACCACCCACAAACCGATGGGCAGACTGAGGTAACTAATAGATCCATTGAAACATATCTTCGTTGTTTTTCTTATGATAAGCCGAAACAGTGGAGTAAATGGCTTTCGTGGGCTGAGTATTGGTATAATACGTCAGTTCATTCGGCTTCCGGTTATTCCCCTTTTCGAGTTCTTTATGGCAGGGACCCTCTTCCCTTGATTCGGTATGCCACTGGGTCAGCAGTTACATCTTCAGTGGAGCATTTATTGATGGACAGGGATAGAGTGTTAGCTGATTTAAAACAACATTTGTTAAGGGCGCAACAACGCATGAAATTTCAGGCGGATAAGTCCAGGCGTGATGAATCTTTTGATGTGGGTAGTTACGTATTTCTAAAGTTGCGTCCTTATCGTCAGCATTCCCTGGTTGCTAGGAGTAATCACAAGTTATCGGCGCGTTTTTATGGCCCTTATAAGATTTTGGCTAAGGTGGGAGCTGTGGCTTATCGGTTAGAACTTCCTATCCACACAAGGCTTCATCCTGTGTTCCATGTATCTCAGCTGCGGCGTGCCAAGGGACAATGTTTTCCTGTAAATCCTCTGCCTGATCAGCTTAGCAAGGAGGGTGAATTATTGGTGGTTCCTGAATCCTTATTGGATGTGAGGCCTAAGGGTAAAGGTGAGTCGACTACATTTGAGGTTTTGATTAAATGGCACGGCTTACCTGCGTATGAATCCACTTGGGAAGACTTCGAGTTGTTGAATCAGCAGTTTCCATCTTTTCACCTTGAGGACATGGTGCGTCTTTGGGGGCCGGGTATTGATAGGATTCTACATTCTAAACCTCCTATTCAGTATACTTACTCCAGGAGAAAGACAAAGACATATCATAGGAATGCTGAAGAGGGAAATGAGAATGCTACAGATCATAGGAATGCTGAAGTGGAAAAGTGCCCTGTTGAGGACTGAGAGTGCTCTGTGGATGCAAATGCTCTGAAGTGGAAAAGTGCTCTGTTGAGGAAAAGTGCTCTATTGAGGAATGAGAATGCTATGAAGTCTGTTATATGTTCTGTTATCTGTTGAGATGAGCTGTCAGTAACTATGAAGTCTGTTATATGTTCTGTTATCTGGTAAGATGAGTTGTCAGTAATTGTAAGAACAATTGTAATTGGCTAATTAGTTGTCAGTAGTTGTGAGAGAGCAATTGTAATTAGCTAAGTGTTATAAATAGGAGAATGCTGGGAGAACAAAGGAGCCATTGATTGAAATATAACATTGTACATTGAGCAGTTTGCTCAAGGAGAGTTAGAGCATCTCGAATAGCTCTATAGGGAGGCTAGCAACCTCGAATTTGCTATTACAAGTTTTGTATCTACCAATTCTTTGGAGTTCTATAATACAATCAAATACATACTTCAGTTGTCTTCAATTGTATTTCTATTTCACATCAGAGATTGGAATTCTTCATTTACTGTCAGAAATTCTTCCATGAATGGAACAGTTCGTAGTTCTTGATTCCAGAATCATTACTTGATTTTTCTGTTTGCTTGAATCAAATACAATCAGAAACTTCAAGCTGCAAGAAATATCAGATACCAAGTCAGATCTTATCAGATGTCAATGCAGTTTATCTATGAAAACAAAGCTAGTGCCTTACGTGCCATAAAAGATATGGAGAATGGCAACTTGAGTAAGGCATTTCATGACATTATCCAAGATATAGTTATCTGTAGAATGGAAAGGGATATTGGGAGAGCCATGGGGTTTGCTGCTAGCATGGTCAATGTCAACGTTGCAACTGATCCAAGGACGAGCCTGGTGAATGAACCAGCACTGCAACAACATGTTGTGCCCCAAGCTTCAACAAATCTCAGTCCTATTTTCTTTCATGCAGAGCACTTCTTTTCTAAGTTCAACTCTATATAAGTTCTAATTTGACAAAGATAGCAGTTGATATGTAGACATGGCAATCGAAGAGGATGTAGAAAACAATAGTGTACAAGCAGAGATAGTCGAGCCACTTCTTCCACAAAGGAAGGTTCTTTCAGAAGAAGATGGATTTGTTACTCAAAATGGAGCACAAGAAAGCAAGTGAATAGATGGTGTACTTTAGCACCATAGTCGCTGTTAGGGATCTTATGAATTTGGATGTTGCGTAAGTAACCAGTGTTTAACTGATCTCTTTGCCTCCATGATCTATAAATGCTAATGTTAGGTGTTTCATGTTGCTTTTCTGAGCTTAGTTATTGGTTTTGCAGGCGGGTTTCATTGCCTACTCAAGCTACTATAAGGGAGGATCTAAATCTGTCATTTTCAGAGGTTTGTTTACTGTATTTTTATTCATTGATTGTAAAAAAGTTCTTCAGATTGGAGGGATATGTTCTTCTGAATAAAGAAATCTCGTTTTACTCAAATATACTCGTTACTGAGTTGTTCATGTGAAGATATGAACTAAAATATCATTTCTCCTTCTTTTTTTTTTTAAAAAAAAGTAGAAGAAAAAGATGGTTTCAATGACTATCCTAGATTGTTGCTTTTGCACTCTTATTTTTAAAACATCATTTCTCTTATTCATTTTTGTTATGGGTAAGTGAGGTGTTAAAGATCTATGGACACGATGCCAGGGGGACAGAAGCAAGAACTGGCATAATATCTGTGACATTCCAAATGTTAAGATCTATTGAGATCGTTGCTACGGCTGTTGCAACTTATCACTGATTTCTCAAGTCAGTCCAACCATGACTGCAAAGTTGTGCAAACCATTTATTTATTTATTTATTTATTTATTTATTTTCATCGACCAAAGTATAAGACCTAGTATGTTAATCTATGGCTCAGCTTTTGAACTGTGTTTACATGTAATATAAACCGTTTCGCATATACTACAGGAACTGAAACAATGTTTGCATATCTTGGACATTTATCAGTCAAATCAATTCAGATAAGTATGTGCTCTGTGGTATTTCCATCACTTGTCTTAGCATATACAGGGCAACCAGCATACCTCCTTAAGCATACAGATAACGTTCAACATACCTTCTATAAGTCCATACCAGGTGCCAACTCAAATACCATTTTGTTGTTAGTTTCTTCCCATTATCTGTAATTGTGTATCTGATAGTTTTATCAGTTAACTTACATTGATTTTGCTGTTGTGAAGGTTCTCTATATTGGCCTATGTTTGCGGTGGTTGTTATGGCTGCAATTATTGCGAGTCAAGCCATGATCTCCGACACATTCTCAATCATCCAACAGTCTCTAGTCCTCAGTTGCTTCCCTCGAGTCAAGATCTTTCATACTTGTTGAAGTATGAAGGACAAGTGTATATACCTGAGATCAACTACCTCCTCATGTTAGTGTGTGTTGGTGTTACCTCAAGGTATGTCTTTCAGTTTCTTTTTCTTAGTTTTGGTTATTAGGAAGAAATCTTGATTGATTGTATGATATTGGTTGTTTTTTTTTATTGGTGGATTGAGCTTTGATTTTTGCATGAAATCCTTAATGAGTAGTATGTATACAGAAGCTACTTATGGAGTGGGATTATGTTCGTATTAGCTTAAACTTAGACTTGTACTTCATTTTGAACACAAAATTCCATATGAAATTTCCAGCTAATTGCCTAAGTATTCTGATAATGAGTTGCACAGAGTGTCAAACAATTTTTTTTTCAATGGCAAATATGGTTGGTAATATCTTTTTTGGTAACTCTGCTTGTGTCTTTCCCTTCTGCTTATGATAGCTTTATATTGTTGTATGCTGCATGGAGGATGCTCATAGACTAATTGATCTTGTTCAGGGTATTCCATGCAAGATCAATCTTATCTCATTTAATCCACACAGGGGATCCGTTTTCAAGCCAACCACTGATGACAAGATGATTGAGTTTCAAAATGTTCTAGCAGAAGCTGGGTTGTATTTGTTTCAAGCCAACCACTGATGACAGCATGCGCATGTCTGGTCTGGAATTCGTTAATTTCCCAATTCCTAAATTGCATTTGTTTAAGAGTCTCTTTCCCTAATATATTAGGTTTTTTTCTTTTTCTTGTTTGCATAAGATATATAGTCAGTTTCAGTTGCAGCGTGTTGTAATTTTTATGCCAGCATCATTTAAAATTCTCATGTCGCCGTATGAACTAATACAAAGAGAGTGTTGGTGTCCACCATGTGTCAAGTGTTCGAGTATTTTGATCTCTAAAGACCATAATAGCTTTCTAGACTAGTCAGGTATTGTATAGTGTTGAGTACAATCTTACAACATCTAAAATAGAAATGGAAGTATCCATCTTTTCTAGTGTTTTATTATGCAATTATACAAAGGCTTCTTTTCTATTCAACCTGCAAGAAATCTGTTGGAAATCTATTTTGACATTAGGAGAAGGTGAGCTTGAGAAACAACCTAGCAGGGACGAAATGCTTCTTTTCCTCCATCAATATCTGGGAAAACTGAGATCTGAACCAATTGTAAGTTTTAGTGGATTGTCTCTCTTAGTTGACTCTTTCGCTAACAGAATCTCCTAATCTTAATTTTTTTTTTATCTTTTTGGTAATGCAGTTCAATATTGCTAATGTCATCAAAGAGCTTGATACGTTCTTATTTTGCTTGAGACAAATGCTAGTGATGATAACCTATGTTTTAGCGTGACGCTGCAACTAGTGTGCATTTTCTGTGATGTAGTAGATAGGCAAGTTTATATTTAAATTTCATTTTTCTTGTACAGAACACCATTTTGGGATGAATCTAGAGGATAGAACAATAGAAGTGGTCTGTATCATATCAGAAATGTTTAAAGAGTCTGAAAACAATGATGAAGAACCTAAGGAGGATATTGAGAAGGCTAAAGATGGTGTAGCTGAACCAGAAGAAGATATTGATAGACCTAAGGAATCACCTTCGAAGCCACAGGGATCCGCAAGCCAAAAAGATGGAATGGACTGGGCGGCGTTGGCTGCTGCGTTGAGGGCGTAGTGCTGAAATTGATCGCTGATTGGTATGGCGACTTGGGCAAAGTTTGTACAGGCTTTTGGGTCGATGTTTGGTTGTTTACCATGCTTCAACTGAAATAAATGTAGTCTGATCTTTCTTATTTGATAGATTTTGTGACTCGATGTAATACATTATCTTATTATTGACATTACTTTGCCTTCGTTCATAGAAATGTTTTAAGCATTTGGCACATTTTGGTTTTTATTTTTTAGAAATAAAACTTATAAGATGTTATAAAAATTCATTTGATAACACTTGATGAGTGCTATAGAAAAAAGGGCCTTGAGAAACGTTATAGAAATTAATACAATAACATTTGTTAAATGCTATGTGAGAGAAGACAATAGCGTTTCAAAAACGCTATTGGTAACTATATAATATAAATACTGTTATTGTAGCATTTCAGAAACGCTATAAATAGTCAACTTACAATAGTGTTTTTAAAGCTATAAATACTGTTATTATAGCGTTTTTGAAACGCTATAAATAGTCAACTTACAATAGGGTTTTTAAAACGCTATAATAGACTTACTATAGCGTTTTAGAAACGCTAAAAATAGTCAACTTACAATACCAAAGTCTCCCATTATTTCCCATTGTAATAATCTTTTGGAGCCTTGGTCCAAGCAATGGTTCCTTACTATATATGAATAATCTACTCTCTATTTTCCATCGATCTCCCATATTCTGGTACAACCATTACTGACAGACAACTTACTTTCCGGTTCTCTGTTGATTTAAACATAGTCTCAGTTGTCCCTTTTCCTGGACTGGGTCTTCACCTTCAGAACATGTCCTAGACCAGATCCACTCAGCTCCCACCCACAGACTAAACCTTAGAGCAAATCGCATTTGTCCTCTTCCACTCAGCCTTGACAAAGATACAATTATTGTGACGTTTGATGTTTGCTTTTTTTAGTCTAACAAACAGGGTGGTGTGGGAGTTTTAGCAACCGACTTAGCAGAGAATGTTCTGGCTTTTGTGGCATGTTCGACAGGCGACAAAGTTTTGGATAGTACGATGGCAAAAGGATACGCAGCCGAGTGACATCGTTGCTCATTCAAGCTCAACAATGGAGGACTGGACTTCTTCTTGGAGACTCGACGACACTTATTGATCTCATCCAAAATGGCGATTCTCCACACCTCTATATTATGCATTGGGTCTGGCGCCATCTTATTTGTAGTATTAAACGCCTGCTCTTTATGCATCATTGTTGGCAATGTAAATATATATCTAGAGAGTTTAATAGTAAGGCTCACGACTTGGCATCAGATGTTGGCAGACATGGTTGTAATAGCTCTTAGTTCTTAATATATTGCCTTAGGCTTTAAAAAAAATGCCTGAAGCTTTTACAATCAATTCAAAAGCTGAAAGTTGGGGATTGCCCTAATAGTGTTTGTGGTGAATTTGATCCAACCCAACCATCCACCACGTGTCACAGTGCCACTTCTCTATTAGCCACGTGCACAACATGCCTTCAAAGAGGTGCCAACTGAGGGCTACATTTGTCATTTCACTCTTCTTATTCCTTTTTCTTCATCTATGAAACGCCCACTAATGGCGGTCGTTTCTTTCCCAACGAAATGTCCAATTTCATCTCCAAAATTATAGAAGATGCCAGTGAAGGAGATTTTCTACTGAAGCTCCTTGCCGTTCCTTACCCATCAATTTCAGATAGTTTCAAACAAGTTGGTTTGAGTCTTAAACAAACAGTATAATCTCTCAACCAAAAAACTCATTTCTTCACTTGCACACAGGAGCGAAGTTACTAAGGGGCGAGGGGACTCTCAACTTTCAAAATATTTTCACTATATATTAGTATTACTAAATTTTTTAATTATATAATGTATAATACAATATTAAAATTGTTTATTCAACTATTTGAACATATCTTTGTTGGTGTAGTGGTTGGAAGTGTATTAGTTTTAGTAAACGACCCGAGTTTGATACTTTTCAAGCGCAAGATTTTCCTTTTTTTATTTTTTATTTCTTTATTTTCAATGCAACTTTATTAGTAATTGCAAACATTAAAAATTATTTAGTTTAATACAAACTTATTTTCGATGCACTTAGTGCGTATGATTTCTTTATGGTTATTCACAATTACTAGTTTTGTCATTGTGACATGCCTCTACTTTTTTTTTTTCAACGCAATTTTATGTAATTGCAAATAGTAAAGAAATGTATTGCTTGTTCACAAGTGGTATAATATTTGAAATTAATATCTAAAATAAAAACTATAGAATTCAATGAAAATATATACCATTAGCAAACTCATACAAAATTTGAGCTTTATATAAACTATTTTTCTATGAAATTGTATTAGGATCATATTATGTTCGCAAATTTCAGATTTTTTTAGCTTCAACTAGATACTTATCCTAATTATTTTGTGATTTTAGTTTTATATTATCGTTATTACGCTCGTTTGTTCATTGCAAAAGTTATTGATATTGCGATCCTATTTTGACTTAAAATTGGACTACACTAGATTCAATTTGATATATGCAATGTATTTTTGATAATTGTATTTTTTTTATTAATTACTAGTTTGGGTATATTTGTTTTCTCCACTAATAATTTTTATTATCAACTAATAATTATTTGCCATTTCAACCCTAGACTAAATTCATCGGTCGGTCACTCCTTGCACATCAATTATTTGTGAAAAATGTCTGAACTAGTTTTGTTGGTTTCAGGTTGTGAGTGAGACTTGGGGAGCCCATGGAAGACTTGTGATTAAGGTGTGCATCCCATCCCTTGATCTCGTTCTCGTTCCCGTCCCGTCCCGATTTTTTTGGGTCTTAATGGGATTGAATAATTTCATCTCGATCCCGTCTCGATCTAGAATGGGATGGGATGAGATAAAGATTTTCAATCCCGCCCCGTCCTGAGCTATTTTTTTAATATTTATTATTAATATTTTTATTTATTTATTTTAGGATTGTAATATTAGTATAATTGAAGAAAAATGAATTTAGTTGAAATCAGTGTAATTGATATTAGTCTATATCTGCAACTTCTTGATATTGATTTATTTTTAGAATTTTAAATGAATTATTTAATTGCAAACTCTTTAAAACTTAAAATTAGATTGGTAACTACTTTGGAGAGTTTTACTTGGTGGCATGACAATGAATTTAACACACACACACACACGAAAACAAAATATACTGGCGCTCTTGGAACTGCTTGCTTGCTCTTCAATGCGTACACAGTTACTAAGCAGAAGAATGATCTCAATCTCTGCTCAGAGATTGTCAAAGCTTGTGATACTGCTTCAAGGGGTTCTAAGTACTCTCCATGGAAAAAGGATTTTGTGTTATAGGACCTAATTTGCATGTATGGAGTTTGGGTTCTCTCTGTTAAGGAATTTGTGACAATGGGGTTTTTTTTTGTATTGTTTGAATGGAAGGTATGTGACATTTATATGTGGAAGGTCCGATGTTTGTCCCCTCGGTGCTGTGGTTGCGAAACACAGTGGTGATGAACAAATGCTTAGCTACTAAATTTGAAGAGGTAAACTTGGTTACTATTGCTGTGTTTACTTGAATTTTTGGGAAGGTGGTCTAGTGATGGGAAATTTGGAGTTAGGATTTTCTGTAGTAACTTGAACTTTTGTTGGTATTGTTGTAGGTTAAGCTGCTTAAAGATGTTCCTAATGAGCTGTTGTATGGGAGAGCTGGATACTTATGGGAATGTTCATTCCTAAACCACAATATTGGGAATGGCACGATCCCTTCAGCCTACACTGAGTTTTATTTCCCTTGATTTTATTATTGCTTAAGAAAGGGGAGTTGAGTGTATTTGACTATAGGGTTGGTGCTTAGGTGGTGAAACTTTTGCAGGGTCCTGTAATGAAGGATATGATCAAAGAAGGAAGACGGTTGTTTGATGGGAGAGCCCATTGATGTATGAATGGGCATACAGAGAAGTATTGGGGTGCGGCGCATGGCTTGGCAGGGATTATGCATGTTTTGATGGATATGGATCTAAAACCAGACGAGATTGAAGATGTCAAGGGTACTCTTCGTTACATGATCCATAATCAGTTTTCCAGTGGGAATTATTCTTCAAGTGAAGGAAAAGAGAATGACAACCTTGTGCATTGGTGTCACGGAGCAACCGGATTAGCTCTTACTCTTGTTTAGGCTGCTGAGGTATCTCACTATGTTCGCGTTATGAATCTTGGGTAGTTGCACATGCATTCAATGTAGATATCAGAAACGCTGAATGATTTGGGCAAGAAGGCTAAATTGAATTAAAGACTAAGATAGCCTGGCCTTCTTTTCCAGTTCATGTTGCCGTGCCTTAACTAGAGATGCCACCGACAACATGGAACAACTCCGGTGTTGCAGCTTGGCTCGGGTAGCCAGGAATGATGCATCATGGCACTAATATCAGTTTGATATTTCAAATACAATTTATTTTTACTTAGAAGTTAGCATTACCCTGTGGATTCAACATTATTGATGAGCATTTGAGCATGTTTTCAGTTATAAGACTGTCTGCCACCTAGTCAGAACCTAACTTACTCTTTATATATTTCATTTAGTTGTCTTGCTTGAGAAACTTTCATATTCCATTTGATCCAAATCAAATCTTTACTCGAACAGTTGGAATTATATGCTTGTCATTTTGAACTCAATTTATAAGCATATGATTAGCGATCTACATCTCATGGTTTTTTTTCAAGCTTACAATTAAAAGCACAGCATGTATAATGTATTCTTCTAGGGTGAACTACATGGAATTGATATTGTTGCTGTTCTTATTTGAAACTTTATAAAAGAACATGTAATTGACTATCTTTGAATCTCAACTGAGAGGAATGATAAGATTCATGTCTGCATTTTTCATGTAAAAAATTGAGGACAGAGACCTTTTGTGCGAATATTTAAAAAATAATAAAAATACAAATAATTTCAGTACATTTATTTCCATTTGTTGCCCTCCATTACAATGTCATAGAAGCTGTTTTTACATTGAATCTAACACCCATCCCTCTCCTTTTATTCTCATGCGTGACACTAAATTTCTAGCCATTTGTAAATTTCACTATTTTACAAAATGCTTGTACAAAACTAGACCTTTACATCGCATGACAGGCATACACATTGTCTACTTGATTTCCATTTTGTTTTTACATTCTGTTAAGTTGTGAAGAAAACCTTAGTTGTATCACATGACTATGATCCATTCTTAACATGAATTTATTTATACGTTCTCGCATTCAACTCGAAACAGTTTCCGTGGTTATTTTTGTAATTCTCTTGTCCTCAGGTCTTCGGAAGTCAGGAGTTTCTACAAGCAGCAGCTGATGCTTGGAGAGATGGTTTGGAACCGAGGCCTGCTAAAATGTGTCGGCATTTGCCATGGTGTTAGTGGAAACACTTACGTCTTCCTCTCACTTTACCGGTTGACAGGCAATGTGTGAGTATTTGTATCGAGCCAAAGCATTTACCTGTTTCTTACTTGATAAAGCGAATAACCTCATATCTGAGGGAAAGATGCATGCTGATGTCTGGTGATCGTCCATACTCACTGTTCGAAGGGTGGGAGGTATGGCTTATCTCTTACTCGACATGGTTCTGAGCAAGGTTCCCAGCTTATGAACTCTGAAAATCTACATGGAATAGAAGAGACATGGCATCTGTGTGGATACTTTGTACGGTACAACTCAACTTCTTGTAATTATCTGTTTGTCTGTTTATGTGTTATGTACTAAGTATATAAAGCTTGTATTACATTACGGTTAGCTGTGTTGCCTAACTGTTTCTGGAAATAAAAATGTTTTCCATGCCATTCTACCTACAAAGTGAGAATGGGCAAGGGGAAGAAGGGGTCCTTAAAGATGTTAATGTCATGCAGATATTGTGACTAGAAGTTGCAGCTCCTTAACTTTGCTTAAGATGTATGCTCTAGGAATCAATGGGAGCTCATTGATATGATCTTTCCTTTTATTTTCCTCAGCTGTGCGATGTTACACACTCGAAATGATTCGTGACTATTGCTTTCAGCCACCTTAAAGGTTAGTAAACAAAAACCTTTTCACATATGTCACCCTAATCTCATTAGAATTTGGGGGAATGCTCAGAATGTTTCTGTCCAGAGTCCAATCTTGATTTCTTCTTCTAATTTATGTTGGATAGTAACATGACACTGATTCACAGCTTTGAATTTTAAAATTAGTTAAATCAGTTGTATAAGTAAGAAGCCAAGATGAATCATATTATCCTCTACTTGCCTTGTGAGAATAAATAAATAAAAATCACATTCTATGTCATGAGAAATATACAAATCTAGAGAAAACCATGGCGTGCACATTAACTTATATAGGTATGGAAAATTTTCTGTATTCTTCAACATAGTAAGAATATGTCCGTAATTTAATTTGCAGAAAAATATAATATTATTGTTTAAAAATATTGACAAAACTATGTTTGATTAATTTTTAACAAGGATGCATGGACACGGACATGTGCGTTGTATCACACACGGACACAACATGCCGATTCGACAATTTTTCAAAAGTAAGGACTCGGGGACACATCTACACGTCATACTATTTTTTTTAATAAGTCATATAAATATAAATAATAATCTCATAAAGTGCCTTCCTAGATGGCATTGAAGAAGATGACACTGTTGCAAGACAAAAAAAATAAAGTAGAGAAAAGATATATTAGAGAAGAAGTGGAGGAGAGAACAAGTAAATGAGTGAAGAAAAAGCATAGACTAGTGGTTACTTATCCTATTTGTCTTAAATCGCAATTGAAATAGTCACATTTCAGATGGAACAACCATTAAATTATGTGGTTATTTGCAAACATTTAAAAGTAAAAAATAAAACAAAGTTGGTTTTTAAGTCTTGACTTTGTCGTGACCAATTTTCGTGTGTATCGGAGGCGTGTTTGACACGTTGACCATGTGTCCAATACGTGTCGGAGGCATGTCGAACGAATGTCGGTGTCGAATGCATATCGAACACAGATATGGCAAGTTTACGTAGAGTCCGTGCCTCACAAGTCAAAGAACTTTTTTGGTAATACCCTAGAATTAAGACTAAAAAGCCCAAAACATTACAAATTATTTCCAATCTATCTACAACAACTTCTTCTGCAGCTAATGGAACTTGATAACTTTTGCAAACGATATAATACTATAATAAGTCGAAAGCAAGGTCAAATATGCTTTACCATCCTAGCATTTCGCAAGAATTTGCTCCTGGAAAGAGGTTTTCAACGTCCCTCACTTGAATGTTAGAAATTAACCAAGTACTAATACTGGGGGAAAAATAAGGTAAGAAATGCTGCAAAGAAACTTGACAAATTAAATCAAAGTTACCGCTACAAAGAATCATATAAAGAAATCTTATGTGCAAACTGCAAATATATCAATCCATGTATCATAGACCCATCACAGACTTAACAAAATTTACCACAGCCACAATCTCTTCTCTTGCCCGAACTTCTGCATTGCACCGTATGAGTGGTGGGAAGAACAGCCAAAAACCAGTCATCATCACAAACCCAACTGTCAATGGCATGGACACCAGTCCATGCAACTGCCACCTGCCTCTGAAAGCTCTCTTCACGGCAATCTCAACAACCAGACAAATGCCTTGAAGAACAAAAAAACATGTTACTTCCCACGTAGGAGTTGCCCGCCCAATGAAATAAAAGATAAGTTCATGCATAAGCCCTGAGACAACAAATGTAGCCAACACTGCAATAAGTGTACCGCTCTTAGTTCCAAAAGCCTTTACAGAAACTAGTCTTGTTGGTTCATATACTGTTGGCCTCAGAATATTCGTCGCTGCAAGATTCCACCTTCGACCCCAGAAATCTTGCAGTGAGGTTGATAGGTAAGGCTCATTGAACAGAGGTTGTAGCTCAACCCCAATCAGGACTCCGGCTATTGTAGCAGTCAGGGTTACCATCACTTCCAGGATAATATACATGTAGCAGCAATAATAGACTAACATGAGATTTCGGTGTGATTGGATGTGCTCATAGACAACAATTAGTAGAACAAGGACCAAGCCTTTTGTAGCCAAATTTAGTAAAGATTTGGGTGCCTTGGTGGAGATCTTAGGCAATGGGATTTCTCCATTTTGTTTGGTTACAGAGTTCTTTAGATTTGGGGATGTTGACTTGGTGTTATTTAAGAATGAGGTGTCTCTAATTTTGTTACTCAGGCCTTTTTTCAGAGTTGAAGACGATTTTTTGGTGCTTTCTGAAAATGGTTCAGATGTGTTTGTGATCCGGATTGGAAGAGAAGCTAAGGAAATGAAATGAGATAGCGAAATTGATGGATTCGAAAGAGGGCCCTGACCGAAGGAGAAGAGAAGGAGCTTGAAGTTAGCTAGCCAAGTCAGAAAGAAACCTGTACTACCTAAAAATGTGATGCCTGTGAGATTCAAAGGAAGAATTGTGAGTATGTAGAAGACAGGGAGGAAGGAGAGGAGCCTGAACTTGCCTTTGGGAATCTTCAAAGAAACAAAGTAACAGTAAGTTAGAGATGCAAGAGCTGAAATCCATACCTTGATGAAGTTTTGAATCTCTGGATCCATTTTCTCTGCTTCTAATGGATCCTGGTTTTCAACTATGAATGGTTCATTGGTTGGTTATTTGTAAGAAAGGGGACTTAAATAAAGATCGGATTCCTTGAACTGACTTGATACCATCATATATCAATATTTTATGAATGGCACATTGTGTTACTATCTTGGTTTTTGTTTGTTTATTAATATCGGTTTTTTTTTTTTTTTTTTTCTGCTAAATGAAACTGGTTGTCAGATGTGATCATCCTGGGGATGAATGCTCAGAATTCTTCTTCGTCATCTTTTTTTATTGGAGGCATCATTTAAATGCTTCTGTTTAATATATAGCCATGGTGTGTAGCCTTGTATTAAATGAGATACTGAACTTTGAATTTGAAATAAGGTAAAATATGGTGGGATAGATAAATCAACATATCAATAAATAAAACAGAATCACACATTTCGATCAACTGTTATTATTACTCGGAGCTTAGTCGAGATTCCTGAAATACACTCCTCCACGTTGAACGTGTATGGACAGATATTAACTATTGAAAATTGATAACTTATGCAAACGATATACAGATATACATAGTAGAGAGGTGAATGTTAGTATTGCAAAATTTACTCTCCAAGCGTTTTGCAGGTATTTTTGCTCTTGAAACAAGGGTTTATTGTCTCGGACTTGAATGCTAGTAATGCACTAGTGCTAAGGAGCTGCTCGTAAGAAAACTGACATTGCTAAATGAAAAAAAAATGCTATGAATAAATTTTATGCGACAAATACGTAGATCCCCAATTGTAGACCCATTGCAGATTCTTCACAGAATTCATCAAAGCGATGATCTCGTTACTTGCCCTAACATCTGCTTTGCACCGCATCATTGGTGGGAAGAACAGCAAGAAACCAGTCACCATTACAAACCCAACTGTCAATGGCATTGATACTAACCAATGCAATGTCCACCTGCCTTTCAACGCCCTCTTCACCGCAATCTCCGCCACTAAACAGGCCCCTTGAAGAAGAAAAAAACTCGTTACCTCCCATGTAGGACTTACCCTCCCAAGGTAATAGAAGATAAGCTCATGCATGAGCCCTGAAACAACAAATGTAGCCAACACTGCAACCAGTGAAGCTCCCTTACTTCCTACTACTTTTGCAGAAACTCGCCTTGTTGGTTGATAAACAGTTGGCCTCAGAATATTTGTCACTGCAAGGTTCCACCTTCGACCCCAGAAGTCCTGCAGTGAGGTGGCCAAGTAAGGCTCATTGAATTGTGGCTCGAGTTCAACCCCAATTAGGACTCCGGCCATTATTGCAACCAGGGTGACCATCACTTCCAGGCCAAGATACATACAGAAGCCACAGTAGAGTAATAGGAGATTTGGATATAATTGATTCTGATAGGCAAGAGTTAGTAAACCAAGTAATAAGCATTTTGTAACCAAATTTAGAGGTGATATGTGTACTTTGGTGGAGATCATAGTCAATGGGGTGTCTCCAATTTGGGTGGTTTTATCCTTTTTCAGATCTGTTTGATGAAATGGATCATCTGTGATCCTAATGGGAAGACAAGCAATGGACACAAAACGAAACAAAGAGACTGATGGATTGGAAGATAGAGAACCCTGACCGAAGGCAAACAGCAGCAGCTTGAAATTAGCTAGCCATGTCAGAAAGAAAGCTGTGCTGCCTCCAAGCGAGATGGTGGTGAGATTCATAGGGAGGGTTGTGAGTAAGTAAAAGACTGGGAGGAGGGAAACGAACCTTAACTTGCCTTTGGGGATGTTCAATGATACATAGTAACAATAAGTAAGAGATGCTATTGCTGAAATCCATACCTCGATGAAATTCTGTATCTCTGGATCCATTTTTCTGTTCTTGGATGTTGTTTTGTGGCTGCTTTATTTTTATACCATCCGAAAAGAAATTCAGTGACGAAACATCTATGTCCACATAATTTCATTTTTGTCACCCATTGCCCTATCAATGCAGTTTTTTTTTTGTTAAAGTCTACACCAAACCTAACCTTCTTATGCCTTCGTCTTCCCTACCTTCTCATTGCAGTATTAAAGTCCTAAACACAGATTCGAGTTTTATTCGGTGTCGGCACGGGTTGGG
Organism: Berberis thunbergii; assembly: GCA_003290165.1. Taxonomy (NCBI): domain Eukaryota; kingdom Viridiplantae; phylum Streptophyta; class Magnoliopsida; order Ranunculales; family Berberidaceae; genus Berberis; species Berberis thunbergii. The sequence continues at coordinate 489,051 of QNQO01008414.1, forward strand.
GTCAATTTTCACGGATATCCGCCCAGTCCATTCGAATGAGGTGGATTTAGCGGATTTGAGGGTCCAAATGGTATCCGTCATATATTCGGAGTGGATACGAAATTAGCCATATCCACCCGCAGATATTCGTTTATCTATATGTTATTACTAAAATGCCTCATAATATAAAAAATAAATGGTCATTTGTGGTGAATTCGGGGATATGCAATCCCCGATGGGGAGGGGGTGAATTTGTCCAATCCACCTGTTGACATCCCTAAGTGTCGGTACAAAAATAAACTTTCATCATTTGACAGACACATTAAGACCTTCACTATATTGTTAGAATATATAGGGCTTGCACTCAACATAGTCAAATTCAAGTCCAAAATTGATCCACCTCTACAAGAAAGAAGGTACAAGAATAAGAAAGTCATAATAGTCAGAATAAGAAAGTCAAAATAGGACAGAATTGAAATATCTTGTATAAAAAGTTTTAAGTTTCTGATTTCTAAAAAAAGGTTATGTCAAAGTTAACTTATATAAGTTTGTATTTAGTCAAAGAATAAAAAATAATAATACAATTCTCCAAATATTTTCTTTACATAGTATCAGAGCAAGTTTCTTTGGTGATCTAAAACTCCGGGGATTCAAGCTATTCCCCGCCTCCGACGACTACGTTAGTCGCAAGAGGCAGGTAATAGATGACAATAGCAGGAACATCCTTAATAGCAAGTTCAACCAAAGGGAAGGGAAAATGCACTCTGCAACAGAGTTCACGCACAAGCAACAAGAAATTTTTATCAATCAATCAATGCAACTTCGCCTTCATCTTTAATACGAAAATCTATGTTGACTCGAATTGAGCAATATCAAAAATTTGTGTTGACTCGAATTGAGCAATACCAAAATATGTGTTGACTCAAATTTAACAATTTTCTTCATACCAGAATTATCCGAATTGGATAGTCATGATGACCACTCGAATCGAATCATTAGCCTTTTACTCGACAATGATGATTTCTTCATACAAGAATTATCCAAAAAATTTCAGAATTCGACTTCAGAGTTTCCTCCAAATTGGACTTCAAAGTTTCCTTCAAGCTGCACATTTCATCTGCGTTTACATGTCCAATTTGCGGGAGAGTGTTAGAATATGTATAGCTTGCACTCAACATAATCAAGCCCAAGTCCAAGATTGATCATTCTCTACAAGAAGAAAAATACAAAAATAGGAAAGTCAGAATAATCATAATAAAAAAAATCAAAATATGACACAATTAGAATATCTTGTATAAGAAGTTTTAAGTTTCTAAAAGGTTATGTCAAAGTTAACTTATATAAACTTGTATTAAAGAATAAAAAATAATAATACAATTATTCAAATATTTTCTTTATACTATCTCATGAATTCATCCTACATGATATTGTATCAGACCACACAGAACACGTCTAACTGGCGAGAAAAACAGCGAGAGAGGAAGGGGGACCCTTCATCCCCCTCACAATATGTGCGTTCCATCTCTTGCATGTATTGCGAGGGGATGGAGGGTCCTCCCTCCCTCGCTGGTTTCCTCGACGATTAGAATTGGGGGACCACACGTTCTGAATGGTTGTGTTGAAATGGCAATCAGTTATGCGGTTTTGGGTCTTTATGGGTATGAGACAGGAACAGCAGGTGATGCCGGAGTGGTGGCTTGGAACTAAGGACTGCTAACACTTTGAATAACTATTTCTTGTTTTTTTGTTTTGGTTATTTTCTTTGTTTGTTTGGTTTGTGTTTTCTCACACTTTTCTGCGAGAACAAATTCACCCACTGCATTTATTTCATTGAAAAACATCTTTTGTTCATTGGAAAGCAATTGATATATTCCCAACTTTTACCACTGTTTTTTGGTTCAAGGTGTCTGTAGAACCATAAATATCTTAAAAGCATTGCACCCGTGTCAAACTCACTTTGTTGCTAAAGTTCTCATCTTGAGCAACTTTAACAATCTCATATGATGGATAATATGTCCCACAGCAAGGCTGTCAAAGTGGCTACATCTAGCCGAGTGAGTGACTCCTGTACCATGGAAGAGCATTTCTGAAATCATAACTTAAATAGTCTAATTTTCTAGGACCATAGTTCAAAGTGCATTATTATTATGGAATCAACCTCGCTGTGAAAAAAGTTTAGTAGCTAATAGCCACACCAATCACACTAGCTTAGCAATACAGGGAAGGCAACGATTGTTTGACGCCATCACTTTTTTCCTTTGACACTACCACTCCATTTGTACTACTATAACTCTTCTTCTTCAAATGAATAGTAAAAATTGTATGACTTCAACTCTGATTTTACTTTCCAATTTTGCTCTATTCTGTTTTTAATAATTATATGTAAAATCAAAGACAAATGAATAGTTTCAGGGGTATTTGAATCTTTTAACTGAAAAACTACTATTACATTTTTACACTTTTGCTCTTTCAAATTTAGATTATTTATAATCAAACCCAACCACTCTCAATATTCATTAATTATACCTAAATCACTAACATAATTTATTTGAAGTCACTCTTAATATTTAGATTATTTATTTAAAGCCATTCAAACCAATGGTGCCCCACTCCACCATATCCCCAAATGAAAGCCTTTTTTCCCCCTCTCTCCTCATCTTTTCTCCATTTCAACCTCTACGATCTCTTCCAAACAACAAGTTGCAACAGTAGCGTCATTGTCGCTGCCTTCCCGCCTCACACCGCCCCTTCCTTATTACTTTCTTTATTTTTTCTCATCTTTTTTCCTTTTCTTTTCTTTTCTTTTAAACAACGGGTTGTTACAATCTACTCTTTTCTTCTCAACAACAACTAACAAGAGTAATAGCTACGACATCACTACTGTCGGACGCCCCACCATCGCCCCCTTTTTTTTTCTTATTCGATCTCGTTTCAACCTCTGCAAGAATGGAACTCATTCTCACAGAGGTTCGAACAAGATCGAAAGAGAAAATAAGAAAAGGGGGGCGATGGTGGAGTGGGGAGCCATTGGTTTGGGGATATCAATTTACAAGTTTGTTTGTGTTTGAAAGAAGGCAAACACCAACAGAGCTTTCACAAACCAAACGAAGTCGCAACAACCCCCAACAGAGCTACGAACCAAACCAAGTCGCAACAACCACCAGCAATGAACTTTCACAACCAGCCAAATCGCACACCTAATCACACTCTCATACTCTCGAAGCCAACCAAATCACGCATGCACCAAATCGCACGCAAAGAAGAAACTGCACAAATCCAATGTTGTTTTTCGTTTGGTTGTAGAACTTAGGATTTGGTTTGGCTAAGGCAATGAGAGGGAATAGTGAGAGAGAAAAAGGTTTGGTTGGTAGTAAATGTGAAGTTAATGGAGGGGAGTATGAGAGAAGACGAATCAAAATTTGTGAATAGGGGAAGAAACTGCCGAGTGTATGGAGAGATAGAGAGAAAGTAGGGGGGGGGACAATTTTTAGATTTTAGAGTTTATATGGGGGAAGTGACTATTTGGCACGACAACTTACTCTCACTAACACCACCCATTTTTTTCTTAATTTGTTTACATGCTCTCCCACACCACCCATTTAAACAACTATTCATCTCCTTCTTCTCTCACCGTCTCTTCTCAAGAACAAGAACAAGAACAACAACATCGAAAAAGGTAGCAAGGAAGGTGGCAATCGATTGCGATGGACGGCGAGAGACGACCAACGACGACGAAAGATAAATGAGATGGAACCACAACCACCATCACCCCTTCTCCATTATCTTTTTCTTATCCTTCCCCTCTCCCAGTTCTCCCACTATCTCTTATTCTCCCACTTTCTCTCAGTCCCCCTATCTCTTCTTCTCGCAAAGGCTGTCGCCCCTATCCTTCTTTTCCTTCCCTTCTCCTTTTTTCTCACCTTTACAGCAGACCGTGCAAGGATGGTTTCCCCACTCGCACATGCCATTGCAAGGGAAAAAATTGATCCTTTCAGAGGTACCTGCAACTGGAAGACTCGCAATCACGGAGTCACTCAGATTTGTCTAGTAAAGAAAACAAGGTATTATCTCTTACATTTGATCAATTTTGACAATCGATTGAGACCGATTCTCAAGGTTATCAAAACATTAAAAATGTAGTACTCTGAGTTATCTAATGAACACAATTTGAATCACCTGAAAATGTTTTGAAACGAGAATGTTATGGTCATTTTACTAAAGTTACTAAAATCTGTTAGGTATAGAAAACAAGGTACTGGCCCTGACTTTCGACCAATTTTCAAGCTCATCAAAACACAAAAAATGCAGTACTTTGATTTATCTAATGAACACAATTTGAATCACCTGAAAATGTTTGGAAATGAGCAAGTTGTGATCATTTTACTACAGTCACTCAAAACTGTCCAGCAACGACCAAGTCACAAAGGATCATGCGAATGTAAGACTCCTTAAACTCGCATATGATCGTCCAAGTGGGAGACTTACATTTGCATGATCCTTTGCGACTTGGTCCTTACTGGACAGTTTTGAGTAGGGCTGGGCAGGTCCGGGTAACCGGCCCGAAAATTTTAAGCCCGCAATTATGAGGCCCGAGATCGGACCGAGTTGATCGGTTAACCGAGGTCCCGGTTAACCGAATTTCGGGCCGGTCTCGGTCCAAAGCGTAAAGCCCAAACTGAATTTGATAAAGCCCAAAGTGCTGAATTTGATAAAACCCAAAGTGTTGATTTGATAAATTGATCCATTTACTAAAAACTATTTAGAAAATTGATAAAGCCCAAAGTGCTGAAGTAAAAACAGTAATTTGAAATCAACAGTAAACTTCTCTATTAAAGTCTATTTCAGCTTATTACATATTAAGAACTGAAAGTTTTTTAAAACACCACCATTAGACCTAGCTGGACAAGCAGGAATCAATGTCAATAAGGCATAGGAACTGCCTGAAAAATATAAACAACAAGAACATAAAGTTGCAATATCTTCCGCAAGTTGCAATATAAAATAAAAAGATGAAATACATGCTTGGTGACTAAATTATTAAAAATACCTCAATCTAGATGACTGGATTAGCCGAACTAGTAGTTGTAATATCTTTCGCAAGTTGCAGTATTTCAATTTCTACAAGTCAAGAACATACACGCATACATGAGAAAATATTTTGACAAAGTTAAAAGTATTCAAAAATGAATAAAATTTTCTTACCTTTCTCCATTTTCTCCAAAGAGTTGTAGAAATCTATTTCATCCTCCGTGAGCTCTTTAAAAAAGTCAAAAGCATCGGCTTTAAGCCATGCATTAGTGCAAATAAGAGTTTCCATCGTTTTAGGAGTCAAACAGGCTCGGAAAGGATCCACAACTATTTTTTTGGCACTAAAGGTGGCTTCCGAAGCCACACTTGAAATCAGAACCTCAAACACGTCCCTTGCAACCTTGGAAAGGATGGGGAACCTTGAAGAGTTCTCTTTCCACCATTTTAGCAAATTAAATGCTAAATTCTTTAGATTTTCATATGCTTCTACCAAATACTTATCAACTTCATTTGTAATATGAACAACATCATCTAATAATGGACCACTCCCTTTTTCATTTCCAACGCCACCATTCTCATCCAAAACCTTTGAATAAGCATGTGGTTGATTTTGATTATCATTTTTATACGCTCCATGCAAGCGTATTAATAGATTTCTCACCCCTAGTATTAACTCATCTGCCTTCCAAGAATCTTCAACTAAGAATTCTAACCCGTAATTGATGTAGTCAAGTTTGTAACGAGGATCAAGAGCTACCGCCATAAGCATAACTAAGGGTGCATTGGCCGTCACCTTTTGGTAACAACTAAACTTCAAAGTAGCCTCATAAAACTTCTTCAAACACTTGACAAAAGCCTTTGCATACAACCAATCCATTGCACATGGGATTTCAACTGTTTTTTTCTCACCTCCCTCAACTCTTTTTTTTCTTATTTCTTGGTTTCTCACAATTGTCATCACCACAACTAAAGTAAGAAACAAAATCCATATCCCCCTCCACCAACCTTTCAAAGGTCTTTTGTACTTTTAAAGTCGCCTCTAACAATAAGTAGGTGGAATTCCACCTAGTTTTACACTCCAACGACAAAATACCATTGCTCTCAATTTTCTTAATGACTAAACATTGTCTAAATTTCTCCAACCTAGCCGGGGAAGACCTCATGTACTTGCAAGCCCTACGAATACTCTTAATAGAAGTGTGCAACTCAACCAATCCATCACAAAACAATCAAATTGATGATGTGAGCACACACCTCATATGCAAAAGCTCTCCATCCAACAAAAGTGTACTCCACCCATTCAATTTCCTATTCATATGCCTAACAACACCATCATTTGAACTAGCATTATCAAGAGTAATAGTGAATCACCCTATCTATGCCCCAATCCCTCAAACACCTCTCTAAAAGTCTCCCAATAGCATCCCCATAATGGTTGATAATTTTACAAAAAATGATAATTCTTTTATGCACATTCTAACCATCATCAATAAAATGGGCGATTATAGCCATATAATTAACATTTTGGATTGAAGTCCAAGTGTCGGTGGTGAGAGAAACTCTTTGATTGTTTTGAGATATGACACTCTTGATCTTGGCCTTTTCTTCTTGAAAAATAGACCACACATCTCTAACAACAGTTTTACGAGATGATGATCAACTTAGGTTGTTCTTCCTTCATAAATCACTTAAATCATATCCCTTCTACATGCTTAAAAGGAAGCTCATCAATAATAAGCATTTCCACACACTTCCTTCTACATGTTTCCTTATTAAATGAATGTGAAACTGGGGTACCCTTATTATCAAAAGAAATGAAATTTTGGTTACTTGTGACTTTTAAAGGAGATTTTGGACAAGACACACGTAAATGTCTAAGTAGGCTAGATGTACCATTTACTTGAGTATTGCATGCCAAATCACTTTTACAATGCATACAACTTGCCCTCTCCCCTTTTCCTGCTATGTTTGTTTTAGTAAAATGACTCCATACCTCTGATGTTTTTGTTGTAGAAGGAAGGGATGAAGTCCTCCAGCTTGAGTAGGTGGTGGATTTTGAGATGATCATCCCTCTTGACTAGGTGGTGCATTTTGAGATGGTTCATCTTGAGATGACAGTGTATCTTGAGTTTGTGGTGATGGTGATGAACTTGAACTTGTTGAAACACCTTCCACGGTTGAGCGCCTTGCGCTTAACCTAAATCATATCAATAAGTCATTTATTATTCACAAACATTTAAGAAACTCGAAAATATAATCCAATAAAAATGCACAATGTCGGAAGAAAAAAAACACTTACGACAATTTTTTCCTTATTTTTGCCTAGTCACCGACAACACCAATATCGACTTATTTATAATAAGTTAATGAGCTGAAAAATAAAATCAAGATAAGTCTTTTGGTGGACATTATAAAAATAAACAACGGATCAATCCATCACAACCAAGACCAGAACAAGGGACTTTTTTTTTTTTAAACTAATCATTATTCAAAACTGATCCAGTAACTCATTATTCAAAAACATGTTAAATATGAGATTATAAGATGAAGTGAAGAATAACCCTTTTTAGGCGATTATATCCTTCATACTATGGTCTTTACAAAGTTTCCACATTAGACAAAGAGGCTCATAAGAAATCAGAATGTTAGTATATTGTTTGTTAGTAACTAAGCAGTGATTTAACATGTGATCATAGTATGAAGTATGAACTATGCATAAGATTTACCACACCCAGACATGCCCCCTTGCAAGCCATGGGTAAAAATATAATTGATAAGAGAAGACAAACCACATTGGCACATTGCAAGCCATCGACAAGCAGATAAACTGGAAAACTATAGTTATTAGCATGAACCTTCTTACGCTAAAACGTTCAAAGAACACCAACTTTAGAAGCAGGAAACTACATTGACACAAAGAAGTAGTATATTGTTTGTTGAGGCTCATGGTTTGGATTTCAACTCAGTTGTTTGTTTGTAGCCTATTTTGAATCTACAAATATGGATATGATTCATGATTAGAAATATGTGACTACTGACTAGTGCTCCTCTAAGTTGGGAGAGAAAGTGTCCACTTGTTTTGGTTGTGTATTGCAGAAATATACAAGACTCATCATTATAGAGTCACAGACTACGTACACTACAGTACCTCACAAATATAAAGTTTATAAACTACCTTTGTGAAGAGAAGTGGAGACAGTGTTGCACAGGGAGTCGAGGAGGAGAGGTCCGAGAGGAGCAGCCGAGCCGAGGAGGAGAGGAGTCGCACAGGGTCAGGGAGGAGAGGAGACGCACACTCACACAGGAGACTTGAATTTGAAAGGATTAGCCAGGAAGGAGAGGGAGAGGACCAGTAAATTCTTTTGAGGGTTTTTACTTTTTAATTTTTTATTCATACCCGGGTCGGCTGGTTACTCGATGGGTTTCAGAAAGGGTACCTGAGGAATGGACCAAAAACATCGGGCCAGACCGGGTTTTAAGACGAAAATTTAATAATAAATAAATAAACCGATCCGAATTGATCCGATCGGTCCGGGTTTCGGTTCGAAATGCCCACCCCTAGTTTTGAGTAACTGTAGTAAAATGACCACAATTTGCTCATTTCAAAACATTTTTTTAAGTCTCTCACTCGCAAATGATCGTCCAAGTGGGAGACTTACATTCGTATGATCCTTTGCGACTTGGTCTTTACTGGACAGTTTTGAGTGACTATAGTAAAATGCCCACAACTTGCTCATTTCAAAACATTTTCAAGTGATTCAAATTGTTTTCGTTAGATAACTCATAGTATTGCATTTTTTTAAGGTTTTGTTGAGCTTGAGAATCGGTCTCAATCGATCATCAAAGTTGGTCGAAATTCAGAGACAATACCCTGTTTTTATGTTTTGAATGAGTGCTAGGTTGTTTTGGGAAGAGGGGAGGTTGGCCTTGCAGCCATTGTGATAGCCACCATCGTAGCCCCATCTCCTCTATTTTTCGCCGTCGCGTGCTTGATTGATGAGCCCTTTTGGGTGAGTCGAATGGAAGTAGAATGAGAGAAATTGGGGGAGAGAGTAATAGTTTAGTCGGGATAAGGAGATTTCGATCGAAGAAGAGGGAGATTGAGTTTTCAATCGAAGAAGAGAAGAGGAAGGATTGAAGAAGATAAGAGGAAGTTGGGAGGGGAGAGAGAGTTTTCGATCGTTTGAATTTGGGAGGGGAAAAAAAGTTAGGTTTTTCCTTTTATAGGTGGTGTGGAAGAGAACTATGGTGTGGGACAGAAAGTGCATAGTGTGAAAAAAATTTAGGTGGGCGGTATAGGTGAGAGTAAGTTGCGGTGCCGAATAGTTGCTGCTATTGGACAAAAATGTGATGGTGGTGTTGGACAAAAAAGTGAGGGTATGGTGATATCAAAGAGTCTAAATGATGGTATCAAAAAGCCATAGCTTAAAGGGAAATGCTTAGCGGATTGTGATAACAATCAAACTTATTTAATCAAAAGTATCATAATGGAATCATCACTTTTTTTTTTTTAATCACAGTGAGGCGACCCTTTAACAACCTCCTGTTTATAATAACATAATCCTAAAAGTACATGAACCATATTCAATGATCACATGAGGAGTATTTGAGTAACTAATTTATAATTATACCCGAAATCCAATGTGGCAAACAACAATAATATTATGGTTTGAACAAGGCGAAAACGGTAACTTAAATTAAAAGAACTTGCACAACTAATGAAAATCAGTAACTTTTGCAAACAACGTAATTACCATAAAACAAGGGCCAATAAGGTCAGAGATGCTTTGTAGGATTACACAACTTGAATGTTAGAAATGATGAAAGAGCTAATACATGTATAAATGCTAAAAAAAATTATGGTCAAATTAAATTAAATTTACTCAACTAAAGAAAGTCCTTAAAAAATATTTTGCGTGCCACAAACGTGGATCCCCAATCATAGACTGATCGCAGATTCTTAACAGAATTCAGCAAAACCATGATCTCTTGACTTGATCTAACTTCTGCATTGCACCGAATGAGTTGCGGGAAGAACAGCCAGTAACCAGTTACCATGACAAACCCAACTGTTAACGGCATGGACACCACCCAGTGCAACCGCAACCTGCCTTTCAATGCCTTCTTCACCACAATCTCCGCAACCAAACAAACGCCTTGAAGAATGAAAAAGCATGTAACTTCCCAAGTTGGCTTCGCACGCCCCAAGTAATAGAAAATAAGCTCATGCATAAGACCTGAAACAAGAAATGTAGCCAACACTGCGAGTAGTGAAGCACACTTGATTCCCAAAGCTTTTGTAGAAAGACTTCTTATTGGTTCATAAACAGTGGGCCTTAGAATATTTGTCACTGCAAGATTCCATCTTCGACCCCAGAAGTCTTGCAGTGAGGTTGACAGGTATGGCTCATCGAATTGTGGCTCAAGCTCAGCCCCAGTCAGGACTGCAGCTGTCCCAGAAACCCCAGTTACTATCAGTTTCAGGCCAAGATACATGTAGCAGCAATAGTACGGGAATACAATATTCAGGTGTAATTGTATGCGCTCATAGACAAGAGTAAGTAGAGCAAGAACTAAGCATTTTGTGGTCAAAATCTGAGGTGATTTGGGTGCCTTAGTGAAGATCTTAGATGATGGAGTTTCTTCAGTTTGGGTGGTTTGAGAGTTTTGCAAATCTAGAGATGTTGAATTGGTGTTCTGTGGAACTGGGTATTTCCTAATCTTGGATTCCAGTGGCTTTTTAAGAGTTACAGACAATTTTTCGATGCTTTGAGAAAACGGGTTATCTGTGTTTGTGATCCTGATAGGAAGACAAGCTACGGAAACGAAACAGGATAGTGAGATCCATGGATTTGAAAGAGGGCCCCGACCAAAGGAGAAGAGGATGAGCTTGAAGTTGGCTAGCCAAGCTAGAAAGAAAGCTGTAGTGCCCCCAAGTGTGATTGTGGTGAGATTCAAAGGGAGGGTTGTCAGGAAGTAGAAGACTGGGAGGAGGGAAAGGAACCTGAATTTGCCTTTGGGGATGTTCAAAGATACATAGTAACTATATGTTAGAGATGCTGTTGCTGAAATCCATACCATGACGAAGTTCTGTATCTCTGGATCCATTTCTCTCCTTCCTTCCCTCCCCTGCTCTTCTCTGTCCTTGTATCTTGATCTCGATACAATTCTACCAAGGGTTCTGTTAGAGAGGAGAATCAAAGAAAAAGCAGATTCCCTGAAAAAAGATATTTAGGAGACAGGTAACAAAATTTTATGAAATGTGGAAGGCAGCAGAGCTTTCCTGGCTTCGGGGAAAAACATCAAAATTATTAGCAATCACCAAGGGGCTGTTTGGAAATACACAAGCTGAAAATTTTAGCTTTTACTAGAAATCTGTAGGAAGAGAGAAGTTGTAGTTTCAGTAAGCAATATTTAGTTGCAGAGCCTCCCTGCATCCTGTTTGAAAATATGAGAAGAATGATTCAATAGATTTTGATTGAGGCTCTAGAATGAAGCTCCCACTAGACATGGAATGATTAGATCTGCAACTACAGAAGTGATTTAGTGATTAAAAAGAAAAAAGTAAATGAAACCGTAAACATATATAAATATAGATTTCAAATCTCTAGAAGATGCCATTAACGGAAATAGGATTTCAATGAACCAACATGAATCTCTTACCGTCAATAGAATTTTTCCATCCATGTTCTTCTTCTACCCAAACCAACTTCTTCAGAAGATAGACCAGTTGAATCATGAACCAAAAGAGAAGAAAATCACCAGAAACAATGGCTAGAGAGTACAACCGGACTAATGTGTACAATGCTTAGAGAGGAATAGACAGAACTTGTCACAGGCTTCCTTGAAAAAGAAACAGTCCATGTCTCCTATGGCAAACAATGTTTTTATGGTTCCACGTCTCCAAACAACAAGAAAACCTTACACATAATTGACTAGTGAGACAAGCTCCATAGCCTGAATTTGCTCTTGAAACAAGGCGCGCGTTGATGTCCATCATTTGAGAAGATCGGACAATTTTTATACAAATTGCAAATTCTTATCTGAATTAGTGACACTTAAAAATGCTGGAAGTTAATTAACTTAGGGTGTTCGATTTAAAAGAAAAAAAAATTTCAGAGAACGACCTTCACACACACGCGCTACCAGGACTAGTACCGTTGGTCAGAGAAATCAAGGTCAGAGGTCTTTCAAGACTTTCCTAATGGTCTTAAAACTCAATGTTACCTTTTGAAAAGTGTCCAAATGCTTAGCATCTATATATTATAGGGGGAAGGTTTGAGCTTTTGACTATGATGACGTGTTGCCTCCATTGCATAGTCGGGCCAGACTGTACCGCTAGCATTTTTATTGTTTTCTTTGCATTGCTTTTCAACTTCAAACTTGTATTTTCATCGATCGATAGCATCGAACTAGTCTTGAGCAACGTCCTTCCGAACGTTCCTCTCCATCGTAATATATTGAATGTTAATGAGAGCTTTTGCTGACTATTGTGCATTGTTATATTGTCTACAAATTGATATCGTGCATTCTCAAGTTAATATTTGTGTCCGTCAAAGTAACTACTCATAGGCTTACTAGTGATTTGGATAGCTAGTGCCGCACAGATTGCTAGTCCGTGACAGTTGGTATCAGAGCCAAAACTTGTTGAATGCAAACCAGGATGCAGGAACTAAATGAGCGCCTTAGTGCTATGGAGGAACGGCAGGCTAGTCGAATGCATAGACTAGAAAGAAGAATGGACCAGTTGAACACTTTGGGAAAACAGATTAGTCGGTTGGATGGACTCTTTTCACTGGCAGACAGAGTGGATTCGCTGGCTGAGCACGTTGATAATTTAGAGGTACGAACAGTCGTTATGGAAGAGTCACTTCACCCCACAGCTCCGGTGATGAGTGACTTCCAATTACAGCTGGAGGACTTATTTGCAAGCGATGGCTTGCTGACCAAGGCCACAGGGGCGACTAATCACCCTAGGATGAAAGTGCCTGAGCCAAAGTCATATGCTGGGGTACGAGATGGGAAGGAGTTAGAGAACTTCTTGTTTGATCTGGAGCAGTATTTTCGCGTGGTGAACCCCGAATCAGAAGAAGCCAAGGTCACCATGGTGACCATGTACTTAGCAGGTGATGCGAAACTATGGTGGAGAACCAAATATGCAGATATGGAAGAAGGTCGCATCCTTATTAGAACTTGGGCAGACCTCAAGAAGGAACTCAGAAATCAATTCTTGCCTGAGAACACTGATTTCTTAGCAAGGAGGAAGCTCCACACCATCAAACAGACAGACAATATTCGAGACTATGTCCGACAATTCTTAACTTGCTTGCTAGATATTCGAGACATGTCTGAGAAGGACAAAGTTTTCTGCTTCATGGAACAAGCTCAGCCGCTTCTACAAGCAGAATTGCAAAGGCAGAAGGTGACAGATATTACAAGTGCTATTGCGGCAGCAGAAATGTTTAGTGATTATATGCCCATGGCTGGATCCACTTCGCTCAATCACTCCACAGCTAGAACTGGCAGTACCAATTCAAGCTCAGGGTCGAATGCTCGATCACCTCACCAAAACTGGGGAAACTCAAGTCAGAACCGAGGAAACTACAATTCTCGACCGTCCAACCAAAATTGGAGTTCCAACAAAAATTGGAATGCCAGCTCTAGCAACTCAAATTACAACAACAAAGGAAGGCAAAACTACTCTGGGTAGTGGAGACCATCTGCACCTGCCCCATGCATTCTTTGCAATAGCAGGGATCACCCAACATGCAAATGTCCATCCAAACCAGCTATACACTCATTAATGTCCTTGCTTCAAGCAGAACCTTCTAACTCGACCGCATCGAGCTCAAACCCCACCAACAGTGAGACCTCCCAGATGGGAGCTCTACGCAAGCTCAATGCTGTCAAAGGAGAAATGTATGAGCACCCACACAAGAAGGCTTTGCAATACATCGACATCACTATCAATGGGTTCCCTTCCCAAGCATTGTTGGATTCAGGAGTGACAGACAATTTTATTGCCCGAGATGAAGCTAGACTTGTGGGTTTGAACTTAGAAGGAGATGTGGGTAAGTTGAAAGCTGTCAACTCTGAGACAATCTCTAATAATGGTATGGCTAGAGTTGTTCCACTACAACTTGGTCCATGGGAAGGAAGATCAAACTTCTTGGCCGTTCCACTTGATGATTTTAAGGTGATTCTTGGCCAAGAATTCTTCCGAGGAGCTGCAGCAGGACCATTACCTTTCATGGACTCCTTGGGGTTTTTCGGACCCAGACTACGCATTGTACCAACCTCAATTCGACCAACAACTCATGATAGAATATTGTCGGCGCTCCAAGTCAAGAGAGGCTTGGCCAAAGGAGAAGATACATACTTAGCTGTGGCAAAGCTAGAGATGAAAGATGATACTAGCAAAATCCCTGAGGAAGTTGCCCAAGTTATTGCTGACTTCAGCGAAGTGATGCCGAATGAATTGCCAAAGAATCTACCTCCTAGAAGGCTCATTGATAACGAAATTGAGTTAGTGTCTGGTGCCAAGCCACCCGCACGTAGTCCATATCGCATGAAGCCCTCCAGAGCTGACCGAATTGAGAACACAACTAGATGGCTTGTTGGAGTCGGGATTCACTCGGCCCTCTAAAGCACCTTATGGGGCACCTGTTCTTTTTTAGTGGAAACATGATGGCAGTCTTCGCCTTTGTGTTGATTATAGAGCCTTGAACAAAGTCACTATAAAGAACAAATACCCGCTGTCGCTCATTGCAGACTTATTCGACCAACTTGGATCCGCCAGATACTTCACAAAACTCGACTTGAGATCAGGTTACCATCAGGTCCGCATTGCTGCTGGTGACGAACCCAAAACTGCTTGTTCTACCAGATATGGGTCATATGAGTTCCTAGTAATGCCCTTCGGCTTGACCAATGCTCCAGCTACATTTTGTACCCTTATGAATGACCTGTTCCGTCATCTTCTGGACAAGTCTGTGGTTGTCTATCTTGACGACATTGTGGTTTATAGTGGGACTATAGAAGAACACCTACATCATTTGCGAGAAGTGTTCTAAATCCTTAGGGATAATCATCTCTTTGTCAAGAAGGAGAAGTGCTCATTCGGCCAGACCCAGATCAATTTCTTGGGTCATGTTATTGGCAATGACAAGATTCAGATGGACATGGAGAAAGTCAAGGCAATCCATGATTGGAACTCTCCTAAAAACGTGTCTCAACTACGTTCTATCCTTGGACTCGCAAACTATTATCGTCGCTTCATAAGGGACTACTCTAAGAAAGCTGTTGCCCTGACAAATTTGTTGAAACAAGACCGAACATGGGAATGGGATAGGCAGTGTGAAGCTTCATTCCAAGACTTGAAATTGGCCGTGATGAAAGATCTAGTATTGGCCTTGCCAGACATCGCCAAGCCCTTTGAAGTACAAACAGATGCATCTGATTATGCCTTAGGGGGAGTTTTACTTCAAGATGGTCTCCCGGTAGCATATGAGAGTCGAAAGTTGAATGATACAGAGTCTCGTTACTCAGCTCAGGAAAAGGAATTGCTAGCCATTGTACATTATTTACGGGTGTGGAGACACTACCTCTTGGGATCTCAAGTCCTTGTTAAAACGGATAATGCTGCAGTAAGCCATTTCCTTACTCAGAAGATGCTAACCTCCAAGCAATCTCGATGGCAGGAAAAATTAGCAGAATTTGACTTAGTATTGGAATACAAGCCAGGGCGCACTAACAATGTAGCTGATGCACTCAGTAGAAGGGCAGACCTTGCAGTGCTAACCCATACTGGTCCGAGTCACACCATCTTGGAGAAGATCAAAGTAGGCCTACAGACATATCCACAAGCGAATGCGATTACAAAGTTAATCAAACAGGGCAAAACTCGACGATTCTGGATAAAAGATGGAGCAATACTCACAACTGGTAATCGCCTCTATGTTCCAAGAACTTCTGGTTTGAGGAAATAACTTTTGAGAGAATGCCATGACACCCATTGGGCGGGACATCCAAGTTGGAGACGAACACTTGCATTGCTAGAGAGGGGGTACTATTGGCCGCAGATACAGGAGGATGTAATGGCTTATGTTCGAACATGTCTTATTTGCCAGCAAGATAAGGTTGAAAGAGATCGACCAGTAGGCTTACTAGAGCCCCTGCCTGTTCCAACTCGTCATTGGGAAAGTGTTTCCATGGACTTCATTACTGGGTTACCGAAAGTGGAGGATTTCAGAAGTATCCTTGTAGTTGTTGACCGATTCTCAAAGTATGTGACCTTTGTGCCGACCGGACTAACTTGCACAGCCGAAGATACGGCGCAATTGTTCCTCAAGCATGTAGTGAAGTATTGGGGACTGCCCGAAAACATTGTTAGCGACCGTGATGCTCGCTTCACAGGAAAGTTCTGGAAGGAGTTGTTCAAGCTCTTGGGATCCAAACTTAATATGTCGACAAGCCAACATCCCCAATCTGACGGACAGACTGAGCGCTTTAACTCTATGCTTAAAGAATACCTTCATCATTTTGTAAGTGCAAACCAGAAAAATTGGGTGGGACTACTTGATGTTGCACAATTTTGTTTTAACTTACAAAAGAGCTCAGCTACTCACTCCAGCCCCTTTCAGTTAGTCACTGGTCAGCAACCATTGACACCACATACAGTGCTGACCGGATACCAAGGACCCAGCCCAAGAGCTCTTGAATTTGTCAAAGCCTGACAGAAAAACATTGAAGTTGCTCGAGCTTATCTTGAGAAAGCCTCCCGTCACATGAAGAAATGGGCCGACAAGAAACGACAGATCGATCCTTTTGAAGTCGAGGACTTGGTATTGGTGAAGTTAGATATGTTCAACAAGTATAAACGGACGGCTAGAACACACAACAATCTATTTCGCAAGTATGAGGGACCGGTACAGATTATTGAGAAAGTAGGCAAAGTCTCCTATCGCGTCAAGTTACCACATTGGCTCCGTTTCACCCATCCTGTCTTCCATGCAAGTAACTTGAAGTCCTATCATGCAGATGCCGCTGATTCCACAAGAAATGTATCTACCCGAGCATTGCCTAAGCATTCTACTAAGCCAGATCGAGAAGTGGAAGAAATCTTAGCTGACTGCCTCATCAACAACACAGGACCGGATAGAGAGTATTTGGTCAAGTGGCAGGATGAACCTCCTTCAGAGATCAGTTGGAAGCCAATCGAACATCTGCTGCCATACCTCTCAAAGCTGGAAGAGTACTTGGAAAAGTTCGCTGCGAGGGCGTCAGCGAATTGAGTGTGGGAGAGTGTCAGAACTAGTACCGTTGGTCAGGAAAATCAATGTCAGATGTCTTTCAAGACTTTCCTATCAGTATCTACTGATGAGTGTTCTTAGATAGTAGATACTGATAATCTGAGAAAGATTGGGGATCCAATCGCTAAGAGAAAGATCAATCAGTTCACCCTTCGAAATAAAGATTATATGATCAAATGGAGCTATTCTTTTGTGGAAGAAATGGCAGTCCTAGGTACCGATATTCTGAGAGACAAGGAGGTGCAAATTGATAATAGATTCTATCAATCAGTTCACCCTGTCGATTGAAAATCATGTATCAACCGAAGCTACTCTTCTCATGGAAGAAGAGAATATTCCTAGGTATAGATGTTTTAGGGATGAAATGAAGAGAGGTGATTCAATCAATTCAGACTAAGGCCGCATTTCTTCAGCCTGTGGTTGCAAAACCTCCAATTGCGTGTATCCGTTTTTGTCTTGTTTATAGATTTTAGAGGAACTTATTGCTAACTGAAATCTATAATCCAAAAGCCTATTAGTCTGAAAAATAAAAGTAATCAATTATAGAGTGATACTGACAGGAAATAATTTTGACAGTGAAGTACGGAAGGTTGTAAATACCAGAGATTCCCACAACAAAAATTCTTGCTTCAATTGTTTAGATGACATCAGCTTGACCCAATCCATCCAAGTTTGAGCTCAAGAACAAATTGGAACATCCTAATATCACATTCATTACACCTCCATGGGGCTATTCTCCTATTGCTGCTGTGAAACTGTGACTTGATCTTTGGAAGGGTAAGAGATGGTTCTTGTACAGATGGGGCTTTGACCAGGTGGACCGTGGGTGCTTTGTTCGAGCTCTTTTCTGGACTTCCTCTGCTCCTTGCCTTTCTTCCCCTTCATCCTGCCAATTATATTTTCCATATTAATATATGGGAAACTAAACAAAGCATGTTCTTAAATGTTTCCTCCAAATGATTCTATGAACTCATGGGGATGTTTAAACAAACACTAATTGCTATCAAGCACTAACACATGATAATCATAGACACATATAAAGTAAGGCAAAGGACAGAACTAAAAAATATTGAAAACTTTATCTTTGCATCGTTGCATACAAATTGAATACCATGCCTTGGATAGGTTGTGGAGGAACAGAACCAACACTTTTCTAACCTCGTTGTACCCAAAGGCCAAGAAAGATCGATCTTATTCTTCGCAGAGGCAAAAACAATTGAATATGAACGAGAATGACATTGAAAAAACAAAAATGCTAGGAAATCAGGTTTTACAACCAGGATGACGTGTCATGATTCGGAAAGAATGATGAAATCTCCAAAGATTTTATGTGTAAAAGTTGTAAAAAACTCATCTAACGATGTCACATCGTCCCGTTGCAAAACATGTTTACAAAACATGATTTCCTAGCCTCACTCAAAAACAAAAATGCTAGGATATGAAAAAATCAGTGTAATTATCAACATTTTCAAGCACAAAAGTAGGGGTGGGCACGGTCCGGATCGGTTCCAAATTTGAAGGAACCTAACTCGAACCGTTTAAAAATAACGAATCCGGTCCGGTCCGGATCCCCTCATTTTAAACATTGGAACCGAACCTAACTCGAACCGTTTGGAACGGTCCGGTTCCTACGGTTCCAAACGGTTCTAATGTTCAAAATGAGAGGAATCTTACAAACAACTAATAGATGTAAGAGGAAGAAAATGTCTGAACTCTTTGGAACAAAAATATATGAATAGCTTCTAAAGTAAACCAATATTGTGATTATAGAGTTCTAGCAGGTAGCACAAAATAAAAACATGCTATTCAATAAACCCAAGTTGCAAGGTTTACTTGAAGAACTCTCCCATATGGTGAGACACAATTTCCAGCGGCTGGATTCCACCCTGATACAGACTCAGAGCCACGATCCACCCTCGCTTTGCTCGCCGAATTCCAACACAAAGATCTCCATTATCAGTCCTCAAGAACACAATAGAATCCCCAGCAATAAGCTTCTTTTGATTCACAAAAGTACTCCACCCGGTTGTCAACAGATGGCGACAGAGAGAGATCTCGCTGAGGGAGCTGCTGCTTCTTCTCTTCGACAGAGACAGAGAAAGGAGAGGAGAGGGAGATCTCGGCTTCTTCTTTTCTGATGGAGAGGGAGATCTTCGACAGATCTCTTCTTCGATAGAGAGAGGAAAGGAGAGGGAGATCTCCTTCTCGAGACAGAGAGCAGAGAGAGGAGAGGGAGATCTCGCTGATCTCTTCTTCTCTGCTGATCTTCGACAGATCCCTTCGAGTACAGATTCCTTCTTCGACAGATCCCTTCTTCGACATAGAGAGGAGAGGAGAGGGAGATCTCCTTCTCGAGACAGAGAGCAGAGAGAGGAGAGGGAGATCTTCCCCTTCTCGAGTCGAGACAGAGACAAAGACAAAGAGAGGAGAGACAGAGAGGAGAGTTTAGTTGTTTAGGTTTAGGTTTTGGTTTATGCTTAGGGTTTTATAGCAAATGGGATTTGAAACGGTCCGGACGGGTCCAACCTGGACCGTTTCGTTTTTAAAATTAAGAACCGGGACCGGACTGTTTTATAACGGATCCGGACCGTATCTAAAAACTTATAATTTAAATCCGGACCGTTTAGAGGAAAACGGTCCGGTTCGAGTTGAATCCGCGGATCGTCGACCCGTTTGCCCACCCCTAAACAAAAGTGATAACACATGCAACTATAGTAATCATGGTGTTTTAAGATCAGCAGAAGTTCAACACCATTACGCAACACAAACAATTGACCGTAAATCAAAATGCAAAGCAAGAAACATGGAGATCAACAAGATATGCTAATGTATGAGAGGGGTTCAATAGAAAAGGATGACATTTTAAACAAGATATGCCAATCTATGGTTCATTTATCAATAATTCTTACCGAGGGAAGAGGGAAACCAACTCTGCAAACAGGAAGGAGTTCAATGAAGATCTTTTAATAACTAAGTTGTCAATGTGGGTGTCATTTAGTCCAATACCCCACTCTGCTTCTATTCGTGGGGAAATAGCATGATTTGACCAAATTTTTACCTTCCAACAACTAAATACATTCTTTATTTGTATCATTATGTTAAGCCTTGGGATCCTAAGACAGATTCGTAATCCAATTTTAGATCAGACCACTTCCACAAAAACTCAACCAGTTTGGAGATTTGTAGTGTGGTTAAACGTCTTGCTCTAGTCAGTGAATTATTGTCAAAGATTTACCAACTGAGTCAGTAAAGGTGTGGCGAATGGTATCACACGTCACAGATTCAAACCCGACCAATCACATAGAATGAAAAGGGCTAAAGGCAAATAATATAAAAGAGGAAAGTGGCGGTGTCAACAAGTTGGGGTCTTTCAAAAATTGATGAAACTTTTTGAAGGTGGTCCATATAGTTGAGGAGATCATCTCCATAAAAAATGAACTTATTTCAAAACTTCTAAGTGGGTGATCCAACTCTACCAAGTATTCTTGTGCATGCGAATAGCATGTCTAAGACTATGTACACATTGACAATGTATCGTGCTAGAATATGAACTATATAGAAATGCACAAGGTATAATTTTGGAGATCCTCTAAATTTGGGGATGCGCATATGGATTTTTATTTTATTTTTTATTTTATAAAGTTTGAACCATGTCTAAAAATTCTCATGGATGAACCTATGTCATTTCCATTATTGTAAGAGTAAAAATGATTTCATCATAAGGTGAGGGGACTATGATACCTCAAAAGAAAATGTTAATCGATTTCAACAGTCTCTTATTCTTCATTACAAAAACAAATATGCTCAAAAGAGGGGAAAAACATGTAGGTCTTGAGAAGTTTGATGGTTTAACAATCCGTTAGAGATTGCTAATCAATGTCATTTGTTTGAAGATCTCTCACATTCTTCAAATTTCAGACTAACAAGTTCAAGAAAAGACCAATAGGAATAGTTGTTTGAATACTTTGGTCTAGTGGCTCCATAACGATTGAACCATTGGAGTTGCATCTCATGTTCCATTTTATATCAATAAACAATATCAGTAGATTCAAACTATTTTCTATAAATTATCCTAATATTCAATAAATAACATTTACGATATTAATTAGTCATAACTTTGAATACCTAAATAATGGGAGTGACACAATATTTCCACCAATATCCGATAGTATTTTTTTTCCTTTAATTGAGTGCAATTTTGAATTTTATTCTTTCGAGATCACGCCACGTCACCTTTGTTGTAAAAATCTGATTTTCTAGTATTTTTGAGCGACTATTACAGAAATAAAATATTTATAAAAATAAAAAATAACATTGTTAACGGGTTGGGTTAAGTGACATGTTTGCATTTCTGGTAATCAATCCATGGTGATTTTATTGATTCTTTCCTATATTCTCAAATATCTGATATTTTCTCACTCAAGATTACCTTAAATGGATCTAACAAGCTCTACTTCATTTTTTTTAATAAAATTCATAGAGTAATTCTACACGGCCAGGACTCTTGGCTAAATTTGCGCTAAAAGGTGACGCTGCGCACGTGCAGTTGGAGAGAGAAACGAAAATCATCTCCTCCTCTTCCTTCAACAATTTCATCAGACAGTCGTTAATTAGATCGCAACAGTCACCAGCCTCCAACAATTTCATTAGATCAGTCATCAGATCAGATCAACCTTTTTCAACAGGTCAATCATCTTCAACAGATCAACCTTTATCAGATCAGACCAGCCTTCCTCAACAGGTCAGTCCTCTTCGTCGATCAAATCAGTCGTCATTGACATTCATATCAGTCGTCTTCATCAATCAGAGTAACATGTCAATCATCGTCGTCGATGTGGATTGCGAACCAACAACACCACTGTCGGATTCAAGTTTAGAGGAGGAAGAAGAGGAGGTGTAGCAATGATGATGATGATGATTGTCGGGAGGAGAAGATGAGTTTCACTCGATCGCAACGTCACCTCCTGGCACAAATTTGGCCAGTAGTCCTGACCAATATTACCCTTCATAAGTTTACCTTTTCATCTGAAGTTAAAAAGTGCATTTTTTTTAGATACAGTTAATTAGACCACGAGATCAAACGTAATGATTGTTATGTGAAGATATCAATTTTTAATAGAGTAATAAAAATATAAAGGTTTAGATTTAAAATATACAAAAATTCTCTTTGTATAACACTAGAGTATGCCCCGTGCTGTTGGCACTCTATATAATTTTATTTTTGTTAAATATTTTGTACTGAACATTTCTTTCACTATCCCCATTTTGGCTCTGAATCAGTATTGAAGTGCAAACTTATTTTAAGGTAAATATATATTATAAATTTTAGAGTTAGACTCAGTCAAATTTGAATCAGCTGGGGAAAAAATTTAAACGCTGAAAATGAGTTCTCCCACAATCTTTGAATTCACCAAAATATGAAGTTCAGAGTTTTTGTTTAAATGTGCATTAAGATGTCCTACTCATTTTTCTGGTATTATCGGTATGTCTCATTGCTTTGAAAAATATTAAAAATGTGAAATACTTTATATGTTTTTTAATTATAGAATATATATTTTTAAATTTTTAGCGTTTGTGTTGATCATTGATTTAAAGATCTTAAAAAATGCATTTCAACGATATTAACTTTACCAAAATTTGATAATGACGTTGATAGTTATGCTAATTTTCATTTTGCTAAAAGCAAAACACAATATTTTCTCTCTCCGCCACCTATACATTCTACTAACTTTTTTCAAAAGTTTTTCATTATTTTTGCTCTTTTACATGTTTTATATTTACAAATATGTCATCACGGGAAATTAATCTCAACCATCAAATTCAATACATTTCCCAACTTTCAATCCTAAACATCTTTTATCTTTAATCCTTTTGATTTGACTTTGTCTCAGTCAGCAATGAATAGTAAAACATCAGTCTAAACTTAAAAAATGCATTTTTTTAGATAAAGTTAATTAGACCATGAGATCAAACATAATAATTGTTCTATGAAGATATCAATTTTTAATAGAGTAATAAAAATATAAAGCTTCAAATTTAAAATATACAAAAATTCTCTTTGTATAACATTAACACCAACCCCCATGTCATTATATTTTTTCTTCCCCTTGGATACATTTGAATGAGAATAAATTTTAAACTCATTTTTTTTCAGTTTTCCAGGTGATGAAATCTCAACCGTTTCTTTTTCTTTTCATGCAAAACCACCTAAAATCAATTTTAAAGATAATAATAATATGTGATATGAACTATGACACATCCCTATAAAAATATGGCTAATAAAGCTCCAAATAGGTTGTTGAGGTACATATTACAATAGCTATAAATGTTGCTTTTCCATATTTTAATTTTTATTGTCTTTGAATATATACTTTATCACGGAAAATCAACCTTTTTTAGTATTTAGACAAAGAAGTGATTAAGCTCTAAGTGGTTTCGAAAATGGTAAAGATTTTAGCAAAAAAAAAACCTCTATGAAAGATGGATCATGCTAAGAATCCATTTTTATGTAATCACATTAAAGGCTAGAGCTTCCATAATCAATATCACTATGTTTTGTAATCTTTTCAAGTAGTTTTATTGTGTTAATAAAAACATGTTATTTGTCAAAGAGTTTCTAATGTGCCGGGCAAAAATAGAAATATGATTTGAGTATTGTTTATTCTTGTCGTAAAAAAAAAACACAAAAAATAAATAAAGATAATATTCCATGTTTTATTTTTAGAAAGCGAGCTGAGTTTTTATAGGATCCCATAACCTATCAACAAGATGCTACCTACATGTCAACACCATGTTATTCAAAACTATTGTCTCAAAAAACATTTTCTTATAAATCTTTCTGTTTGTATTATTTCTAAAACATTATAAACAGGTTTCAGCGCTAGTTAACTATATAAATCGGAGCGCCCTATTAAAATTGAGGGTTCGATAGATATGAATATCCAAACTTTTTGAACCATGGTGCAACTTCACACCACCCCCCCCCCCCCCCCCCCCCCCCCCCCAACATTCTCCCCAAAAAACGGCAGTAAGTAACATTCTATCAACTAACTAATGGTCTAAAAACTCCCAAATACATGCCAAAAAACCCGAAATATATTCTCTCTAGTTTCCCGCCTAGCTTTTCAACACACACAAATGCAAGCATGTCCATCAGTTGACAAAAGAGAGACCCATCGTCCAATTTCCTTCCATGGGTTTCTCTCTTCTAACATTTTCATTAGCTAGGTGAGAAGAAATAGACATTAAATAAAAAATTTCAATCTCCCTCTCCCAATGTGAGTGAGTGAGTGCAAATCAAGAGCTTTTATGAGATAATAAAGATTGGAGATACAGAAATAAATGGGAGATTTGGGAGACATGGAAGAGATGGGGTTGTCGAGCTTCTCGGAAGAAAATGAGACCAGCAGAGATGTGTTTTCCAACATTCCTCTGGAGGAAAGAAGTACCAGGACTACTACTTATGGGAAGATAAATTTAGGGGGCAATGAAGATGAACATGAATATCAGAGGAAGGAGACTATTAGGAGATTTGTCATGGCCTGTGCTATCTTTGCCTCTCTAAACACTGTCCTTGTTGGCTATGGTAATTTCGCTTTCATTGTTTCTCTCAATTCTATCTACAAATTTTTTAGACATAAAAATTGTTGGTTATGTGTTGTTTGTTTTTTCGGAGAATACTCACTTTTTTGTTGTTTGAATATCCAAATTCAATTTCAAAACCCCATGTTGGAAAAGTTGGCATAGCTTTTATGTTCTTGGATAATACCGGAATCCTGGATTACTTTGAATTGCAACATAGAGCACTATGTTTGTGTTGTGCTGTATATCGGACACAATTCCTGTATCATCTTCTTTCGATCAAAATATAAAAGAAAAGGCCTTTTTTTCTTGCTTTTTTTTCAAGTGAACGTAACAATGGGCGCAGATGCCATCTTTTGTTTACTTTTCATCTGAAAGAACTCTTGCGATATTAATTGGGCTTGGTGCTGAAAAGCTTAAAAACATCTGAATTATTTGCATGTTTAATGAATTATACACAAGAATCAGAGAGACTTTATTTTGTGTTACATATTAAATCAAAGACTCCATGTTTTCACAATCCAAATATATTACTTTCTGTTTCTTTACCATGTAAAACTGGTAATCTGAGAAATAGCCTGAACTCACCTCTAGACTTTGTGGTTTTGATATACAGATATAGGTGTTATGAGTGGAGCAATCCTATTTATTCAAAAGGACTTGGATTTGACTGAGGTGCAGGAAGAAGTCCTTGTTGGTTGTTTGGCCGTTGTTTCACTTGTGGGTAGTTTGCTTGGTGGCAGAGCCTCAGACGCTGTCGGTAGAAAATGGACAATGGCTTTTGCTGCAATTGTCTTTCAAACTGGCAGTGCTGTAATGGCATTTGCTCCTACTTTCGGAATACTGATGGTAGGCAGACTCTTGTGTGGGGTCGGAATAGGCTTTGGAATCATGATTGCTCCTGTCTACATTGCTGAGATATCACCCACTGTGGCTAGAGGTTCTCTTACTTCCTACCCGGAGATATTCACTAATGTCGGAATCTTACTTGGTTATGTTTCAAATTACGTATTTTCGGGTTTGCCATTGTATTTGAACTGGAGAGTCATGCTTGCTGTGGGTATCCTCCCCTCGGTGTTCATTGGGGCTGCTCTTTTTATCATTCCGGAGTCCCCAAGGTGGCTAATTATGCAAAACCGAGTAGACGAAGCAAGACAAGTGTTGTTGAAGACTATTGAGAATACAGGAGAAGTGGAAGATAGACTGAGTGAAATACAAGCAGCAGCCAGAGCTTCTAATGCAGGAGCCAAGTATGAGGAAAAAGCAGTGTGGCAGGAAATACTGCATCCTTCTCCTACACTTCGACGAATGTTGATCACTGGCTGTGGAATCCAATGTTTTCAACAAATCACGGGTATTGATGCAACTGTATTATACAGCCCCACTGTATTTAGAGAAGCTGGAATTATAGATGATACAAAGCTTCTTGCTGCAACTGTTGCTGTTGGATTTACGAAGACCATGTTCATCTTAATTGCAGTTTTTCTCATTGATAGAGTGGGAAGAAAGCCATTGTTATATATAAGCACAATTGGGATGACTATTTGTTTGTTTGGTTTAACCGCTACTCTTGCTTCACTTGATCACGAACAAGCTGGGATAGTGCTTGCTATCTTCTTTGTGTGTGGAAACGTAGCCTTCTTTTCAGTGGGCATCGGCCCCATTTGTTGGGTTGTGACATCAGAAATTTTCCCATTGAAATTGCGTGCTCAGGCCTCAGCTCTTGGCTCGGTCTGCAACAGGGTTTGTAGTGGTTTGATTACCATGTCCTTCCTTTCTTTGTCTCGTGCCATTTCAGTGTCAGGAACTTTTTTCATCTTTGCCTTGATTCAAGCTCTCTCCATCATGTTTGTTTATAACTATATTCCGGAAACAAAGGGAAAATCACTGGAGCAGATTGAGTTGCTATTTCAGGAGGGGCAATGGCAAAGAGGCGAAGTGGAGCTTGGAGATGCAGAGTACCTGGTTCCAAAAAAATAACAAGCTTGAGAAAGAATGAGAAGATTTTCCTTGGTTTAGCAGTTTCCACCTTTCCACTGAAAGTCCTGCAACATATCTGCTTCAAAAGGTTTCTAGTGGAAAAGTAGTGTAATAATCTGAAGTAATGCGACTCGAGAGATGTGATTCTTAAAGGAGCTGAGAACGCGGGGTTCAATCTGTTGCCCCCGATTGATACAATATATTTAAGTGAGAAGCTTATCACCGTACTCATTGTGCATGTTTCTGTCCATCTCTGACATACGTTGTAAACTGGAAGTAGATTTTAGATTGCATAATATTCTTTTTTCAGGCAAATAGGCTGTCTAACTGCTGTCTCTTTTGATGTTATTCTTAATGAGACTGTTTAGGGTAGAAATACCGGTATACATTTTCATCATCAAACTCTGACATACATTGCTAGCAGGAAGTTGATATAAGATTGGATTTTTCTTCTTCAGGCAGATATTTTTCTTCCAGTTCGGAGTTCTTGAAGAGCCTCTTTCTGGTGTAAAAGTAAAAGTAGAAAAATATCTGTTGAACATTTATCGTATCTGCTTCATAGCACAGCTACTTTTCCTCACACATAGAACTCTTACAGGATATCCGAATTGTTCATCTAATGGCGTTCAAGAGAACCTATATTGTGGAGGCAGACTTGAGTACACCTCCAGATGGAGAAGAAAGAATGTATGTTCAGGGTGAAGATGTAGATATTCCTTGTGTGGCATAGATAACAATCCAAAGCCAACATAAATACTACAAGTCTTTCTTTGCATGCAGATGTAATAAAAATAATTTTCTATAGTCTTCTTGAGTATCAGGGTAATTGCCTCAATTGGGTAGCAGAAATCAAGTCGGTTATGCCAGTGTGAGTTGAAGCAATGAAAATCAGTGGTAAAGTCCCTCGTTTAAAATAGTTGGCGGGTATATTTGGTTGTGCAATGGGCCAGCTTCCAGTTAAATACTTAGGCATGCATTTGGGTGCAAGATTTAAAAGTATAGCTGTGTGGGATGAGTCAATCGAAATGATGGAATCAAGATTAGCTTCTTGGAAGCGCAAATTCCTCTCGAAATTAGGCAGACTAGCACTTGTCCAATCAACTTTAGCTTCTATCCCTGTGTTCCTTCTATCTCTTATCAATATTCATTCTTCAGTGGCAACCAAGATGGAACAAATCATGCCCGATTTCCTTTGAGGTTCCACACAAACCTCCAAAAAGATGTATCTTGTGAATTGGGAGAAAATTTGTTGTCCAAAAACTCGAGGTGGTCTAGACATTTGCCAAGTTAGTACTTTCAATTTAGCATTACTTTCCAAGTGGCTTTGGCAATTTGGAGAAGAAGATGGCATTTTATGGAGTAGTTCATCATTGATAAATATGGGCGAAATAGATGAGATTGAGATACCAGAACCAAGTACACTCCCTGTGGGTGCTCTACATGGAAGTTCATTTCTCGGTGTGCCAGTATTTTCTACACTCACACCTCGCTTCACTATGGCAATGGCGATCTCATCTCTTTCTGACATGATTCTTGGTGTAGCAACCAACCTCTGAAAGATTTGTTTCCAATGTTGTTTTTCATTAGCAAACAAAAAAATGGGAGAGATCACTTTTTGGTGCAATGAAGATTCCTAGAATCTTTGTTTTCGGAGACCCCTAAATGATGGGGAGCTAGAGGAGATCGCCAATTTAATGCACCTGTTGGATAGTCAAATGCTCTCTGAGAGATCTGGTAGTTTGGTGTGGAAGAGAAAATGTGTGGGTATGAATTTTCGGATATGCTGGCTGCATCTCATTATGAGACCCACTCCAACTCCTTCATTTCCTCTCACAAGAATTTGATTTGGGTAAAAAATATTCTTCCTCGGATTAATTTCTTTTGTTGGTCAATTTGCATGAGGGGATCCTAACTAAAGACAGGTTGAAGAAGAGAGGAATCCTCACAAGAAGCCTTTGTGTACTTTGTAATGAGAATGATGAGACTCTGGATCACATGATGCTTCATTGCAGATTCTCCAAATCCATTTGGAATAGTTTCTTGTTAGAATTTGGTCTAAGTTTGATGTTTCAACGTTTCCTTTTGGATTGGTTAAGTTGGTGCTTTCAAGCTAATCCGTCCCTGTGTGCGGAGTGGTTATGGCGTAGGGTTCCTCATGTGCTCATGTGGTATCTGTGAAAATAGAGAAATAGGAGGGAAGGGTTAACAGATCAGAACACTTTATCTTTATCGAGATTAGGAAATTATTGTTGAAGATGGGTTCACCTTGTAATCTCTTTAAATAATTGTCTTTTGACACCTTCATGGTGTCTTGGCATTCCTTGATATATAAATAATGTATTTTGTTTCTCTTCTTATCTTCAATAAAAATCTTCGTGTTTGACCAAAAAAAAAAGAGTTGAAGCAACGAAAGATAGTTGCATTGTAGCCTTTTTGCTAGGAGGTTCCTGTACAAGTAGAACACCAGCAATGAATTGGATAACAATATCATGTAATCCCTGCAAGTTTCAAAAGCTTTACATTTTTTTAAGCATTCCAGACATTTGGAAAATGTTAGTCTAACCTGAAATCAAATTCTTGGCCTGCATTTTTTGGTCTACAAATCCAATTTGACGAATGCAGAATAGTAGCTGTGAATATTAAAATTCCAACACAGTTTTTGGTAGAAAATAATTTGCCTATATCGAGGCACAACTTTAGAAAAAAAATATTAGCTCACAACTCCATACTCAAAATCTATTACATAAGCTCGCAAACTCGTTTAGCCAATAGATTTTTTTTAAAATTTTTTTATAAAAGCATAGTGCAATATATATATAATATCAGTTACAGTATGAATGTCCTGCCGTAGTGGCTAGTTTGTGAGCCTCATAATTGAGCTCTCTACAGATAAATTTACGGAGCCAAAGGGGATGGATAGTAAGTAGTCATCGTATGTTGTTGATGATGGGACACCATACCCAATCCAGGGCCACAAAAGGGTGTTGCAAATCATCATGCAAAACGAAAATAAGATTTTTGGAATCTCCCAACAAAAATTGATTTCTACTGCCTTGCTTGGATGAGAAGAAGAACCGCCTTAGCTGCATGGCATTCAACCTCCGTACTGTCAGTCACTTTTCCTTCAATAGGGCATGCCACCTAAACAAGGAGCTCGCTTTGGATATTGACCGCAGAAACACCAATTGCGCCTTGTTGAAATGAGGCAAAAAAACTAGCATCAAAATAAACAACAATTGTATCTGGATTCTAATGGTGTGGAATGGGTTTGAGCTGTGGGGATCTAGAATTAAGAGGGTGATTTTTTGTTGTTCGGATTTGAACATGAAGAAATTGTATCCCGGTTGTGGCTAACTCGGTAAGAGGGCCATATGAGGAGGGTCGATCCAACTCAGAGCGTGTAATGGGTGTATGGTTTGACTGAGAGTCGGCAACTGTTGTTGCAAGGAAATGGTGAATGGAATCCATTTTATCAATATCTTGGCTGGACAAAATACACTGATGACTCGGGGAGTTAATGTTCGTGTGAAACCATTCGTGTTTCCAGGTTTGCGAAATACAATGAAAGAATGATAGGAACTGCTGAGGGCAAAATTTGGTGTTGTGAAAACCCAATTGTTTCGAGTCTGCCAAACGGTTAAGAGAAAGGCGGTGAATTAGACCAACATTTCATCTTTGATATCTTTGTGCATGTTTGCAGTATCTCACATGAAATTGAGAAAAAGTGTGGTATTTGGCATTTCAAAGTTATCATTGCGCCAATCAATCGAGATAGGAGAGATCTGGCACAGTTGGTGAATGACCAAGCAAAGGAAGAAGAGATGGGTAGTATCCTCTATGTGGTTATTACAAAAAATACAACAATCTTTGATGGGAGTGTTAAGCCGCTGCACATTGGTCATTGTAGGAAAAATGTTTTGACTAATCTTCCAAATGAGGAAAAGGGCGCATGAAGGCGTTTTAATTCTCTACAGTTCTCTGAGAATTTTAGTATTTAACATGTTAGCGGAAAAAGTTGAGGTGGAGCAGTCAAATTGTTCATTTGTGAATGCTTTGGTTGCATTTTTTACTGAGAAGATACCTTTTTTATCTGGGTAGCTAGATGAACTTATCAAGACTCTCATATAGCATAATCAAGATGTTTTGAATGTATTTAGCAATCGGGGGAGGGAAAAAGAGTTAATGAGAGCATAGTCTCAATGATGGTGATAGCCCAAAGATCAAAGATCTTGACAGGTATGCTCTGGTCTTGAAAGTTATGAATGCAATCAGCTAGTACCAATCCAGGTTTGACCCAACAATCTTTCCATAAGTCAATAGTATCACCAGACAACACTTGTCAAAGAAAATGGTGTTTCATTTTAGCAAGCACAAAGAGATTGTCTTAGAAGAAGACAATTGAAGGGGATTTAGAGATTTGAGAGATGCTATTGGTAGGAAAGTATAGAGCTTTTATTTGTTAGATTCTCGCATTAGTGGGGGGAGGAGAGTGTTTGCCACATACTCTTAGCCATCAAAGCAAGATTTTTTTTTTTCTGGTGGGAGGAACGTTTAGACCACCCAGGTGACAAGGTTTGAGATGCGATCCCAAGTGCACAAATGTTCTGTTTTACTGTTTGATGTCCCATTACAGCAAAGTTACGGGCGAGGTTATCAATTTTAGTGGAAATAGAGTTAGGGAGAAGGAAAGTTTGCATATTGTAAATCTAGATAGAGTTAAGGACCGTTTGATCATAATCGTTTGGCCAGCCTGGGAGAGTTCTCTAAAATTTCAGCTAGAAAGTTTGGCATTGATCTTCTCTAAGAGGAATTGGAAGTCATTTTCTTTCTTTTTGGAGAAAAGCAAAGGGAATACAAGGTACTTGTCTCTAGGGTTATAAAATTAGGAACCCAAGATCATGTTTATCATTTTAGCATGCTTAGAGTGGACATTCGAACTGTAATAAACAGATGATTTATCAAAACTAACGCCTTGCCAGAGTGAGCTTTGATCAGTTAGCGAGGCTCAACAGAAGATCACGAGGTCATTTGCATAGAGCAAGTGGGTGATAGACGAAGACTGTCTTTTAATAACAATTCCCTTGAGAAAACGGGAAATGGCCTGGGCAATAATAATGATAAGGTAGGAGGAGAGGGGTCTCCTTGCCGAATGCCCCTAGATGGTTTGATAGGGGAAAGAGGAGAACCATTGAGCATGACCTGAAAAGAGGTCGTGGAAACGCATTGCTCGATCAAATTAATCCATTCAGAAGCGAAATCGAGCTTATCAAGAATTTGGGGCAGAAATGACCATTCCACTCTATCATAGGCTTTAGCTATGTCAATTTTGATCGCCATCCAGCCTTGTTTCTTTTTTTAGAAGTGTTTCATTTAAAAAAAGTTTCATGAACAATGCTAACATTATTCGCTATGGATCGACCTTTAAGAAAATCTCATTGATTGGGGGATATATGTCATCTAAAAGGGATTTCAAGCAATTTTCCAAGATTTTCGAGATAACCTCATAATAAAATTAGAAAGCCCTATTGGACGAAACTTGTCCAGAGTCACTAGGTTTCCTACTATAGGAATGAGAGCAATGAAGGTCTCATAGAGCTTGAGATTCATCTGACAAGTTATGAAAAAATGTTGGACAACCTTACAGACATCATATTTCACTATATCCTAATAGTATTGAAAAAGTATGCATGAAAGTCATCAGGATCAGGCGCTTTGTGACTACCCATATCGAAAACAAGTCAATGGATTTTCAATTCGGTAGGAATAGAAAGAAGAACATCATTGTCTGCCCTACTGATGACTTGAATGAATATAGACATAATCTCTAGGTTGGGATTAGGGCTTGAAGAACTAAATTTTTTGGCAAGGTAGTTATTGAGAATTTCCCCAACAGCAGTAGTGTTGGAATGCCAGACATTATCTTCATTTTTAAGGCGGATGATATGTTCTTTTTGCGGCGGAGCAGAGCAGAAAGATGGAAGAATTTCGTGTTTATATCTCCATCCCTGAGCCAGGAACGACCAGACTTTTTTTCTAAAAAATTCTCCCGCACAAAAAGTTCTGAAAGTCTATCTTCCAATGTAGAAATTGCCAAAGCATTGTCCCTAGAAGGTTGTCCGGAGCTTTTGAGTTTCCAGAATGGAGAGTTGAATATTTTTGAAATCAGTATTATTCCATCAAGATAGACAATAACTCAATATTTCGGTTTTAAGATGAAAGTTATTGTTCAGACTGGTATGTCATCTATCAGCCCAAGAAGAAGTCAAAAAGTTCCCTACAGTAAGGGTCTTTAGTCCACATGTGAAAAAAAATTAAACGGCTTGGGACCCCTATTCGTATTCGCAACAAGCTAAAGAGAAATGGCTCTATGGTCCGAGGTAAAAGTGTGAAATGTACATGCAGCAACAGAAAGGAAAATGTGCATCCAATAAATAGTCACTAAAATGCGGACAAACTTAGCTTTGATGCCATTTTTGTCTTTCCATTGGTTGTTCCAGGTGAATTTGGAGTCGTTCAGTGGTGGGTGTCAAGTCCAAAAAATAATAAAATTCTCATTCTAAAAAAAAATACAAATTGTAACAGTGATGAGAAAGGTCGTATCCACAGAGATTGGGTAGATTTATTTTAATGAAAATTAAAGCAAAGAAAAGAAGGGGTTTTGAAATTTCGAAGTGAATAAAAAGATAAAGCAATTATAATCAGCTAAAAATTAAGGAGAAATCAATATCAAGCAATATCCAGCCAAAGGTATAATTTCATAATTGGTTCAGAGAATTGATCACCGATACAAGGATAAAATATTCTATTCTTCACTAAATTGGTTATGGTTATTAACAAGCTCTAACAACCTATCTCTCCTTACTTTCTCGATAACCAAGCTCTTTGATTATTTCCCTTGTTAATAAACAACCCTAAACAAGTTCTTAGGATTTAATCTATCAACAACATTAATAATTAGAGAGACTATCAATTCTAACCAACAAATACACAAGCTCGATTCATTTAGACTAGATTATATATCTTCATAACATAAATTGAAAATCTCTCTATAATTGAACACATGCCCTTTGCATCAATCAATCAAGACAATAATTTTTAATAAATATAAAAATATATATAAATAGTGAACAAATAAAAGAACACTAAAAATTATTTAGATCTCACAATTCTTGAAGAACCAAACTTCAATTATCCTTCAGCTGGCAGAAAAGTATTTAGTTACTCATAATTAAAAAACACCTAAAGAAAAGAGAAGGGGAATTTTTCTTGTGAATAATCTCCTCTTCTATGAGAGATCCCTCTCCTATTTATAATAATTACTCCATCTAATAATAGGTATCCTATCTAGATAAGGAAACTAATTAAAAGCAAATCCCACCTTAATAGGGAGTCTTAGCAAATACTTTCCTAGAGATAAGAATGGGTAACTAAATCTTTCCAGCTGTCATACATATCCTTTTTCTCCAACAAACTTGTATCCCTAGGTCAAACTCTCGGATCCAGTAAGACGTGCCCATGCTTTAAGCAAAGACTGCTTCTGGAATGTATATCTTTTTGAGCTCCGATTTTTCCTCTCCAAATCTCTTGATTTTGAATTCAATTTGATCTAACTCCTCCATCTATTCCACAAAATACGAAACATAATCAAAATTCAAGATTTAAGCATTTATAACCATTAAAACATGAGGAAATATAACAAATATATAGATATTATGAATTCTTATCAAATTCCCCCACACACTTAAACAATGTTTGTCCTCAAGCATACAATAGTTCAAGTTCATCACCTTTTCTCATCATCATCCCTTCTTCTATGTTTACTCATCCTCTATAATCCAAATTATCATGCCTCAAATATTTAAATCTAAAGACAAATAAGAAACTAGCAATTTCATAGAGTAATTTCTTATAAACCACACCCATGAACAATCACCTCAATGATCTTCTCGAAATCAAAATGCAATAGGATCTAACACCCTCTCATTGGATTCACTCAATACACTCAAAGTGTTTAGGGTATCAATGAACTCTCAAGTCAAAACATAGAAGATCTTTACCATAAGCTTGCTAATATATCACGTCTTTATCATCGATGAATTGAATGCAAAAAATCTAAGGGTCTTAAATGGGTTGTAATGGGGCTTAGGTAAGGTGTGGTGAGAAGGAATTTTTAGGTACTTTTATCAAAGGAATTATACCAACCCCTCCACACAAAGCGCAACTCAATAACATCAAATGTTTTCTTCAATCAATTCACTTCCAAACAAATGAATTTCGGTACTTTTCTTTCTTTCTGGCCCCCTATTTTTTATTTTTTTTATTTTTTTTGAAAGAACCACAAGGCACTTGTAACTTGAATCACTTTATTCCCAGAATCTTTCAATCCTTTCAAAGATAATTTGAAGCTTTATGCGAACAGGCTAGTACGATCCTTTAATTCAAGGTTCAAAAAGAGGGAAATCGAAAAAAGAATGGGTTGACATTGCTTATATCATGGTTAACTTCCAACAAAAGGGCCAAGGTTCAAAATTGGCTTTCTAAGGTAAAAATCAGAGTAGGCTTTTTAAGGAAGCTAAATGGCTCCACCTAAATGCCCTTGTTAATTCAATGCATCCAATTCAACAATGTAGTCTCCTGACATGCAAAACAGAGCAACTTCTAGAAAAATCAACTATGTATGACAATCACTCAATTAAGAAAATGGAACATAATATAATATGAATGCTCATTGGCTCAAAAGCGCACAAAAAGGATCATGTGCATTAGATCCCACACATTTTTCATTCAATCAATCATCAAGAGCAATTAATCATTGTGTAGTAAATAAGAATTTAACTGTTCATGCTAATCCCTTATTACACCTCAATTTATCTCAATAATTCACAATAATCAAGACCATTTAAGACAAGCATCGACAAAATCTAGAATTTAGAAGAGAAGGATCACAAACAAGAACTAAAGTATCACTTGGATTTTTGAAAATTTTCTAGAAAAATGAAGCAAAAATTGATCAAAATGGAGCTAAAAGTGAAGTTCAAAGTAAAATCAAATTCATAAATTCATATGTCAAAGACCCTCCCCCATACCTAATCCATACATTGTCATCAATGTATCAAAAATAGATACTCAAGGAAAATAACTAAAGTACAGAGGCAAGAGTAACTAGAAAGCTCCCCTGAAAATGTTGAGCAAAGAAGGTTGTCAAGTTCCTTTCCATTCTCGCAATCTGAATCTCAAGTCGCTTAAACCGATCGTCATATCGCCCCTGTGAATTTTGCACTAAGACAAAATAAAATTATTAATTGTGCTACGAAAAATTATTAAGATCATCAGAAAAAAATGAAACAAAATAAAAGCAATTGTGGGTTGCCTCCCAAAAGCGCCTTTCTTTACCGTCTTTGGCTAGACGTTGTCACTTCTTAATTGTCATAAGTTGGACATTCCAAAATAATTTGATCAACATTATACACCTGGAAACCTTCATAAAAAGGTTTTAAACGATGCCCATTGACCTTAAAGGTTTTACCAGTGTCCAAACTTTGTATTTCAACTGCACCATGAGGAAGCACATTAGTAACAATAAAAGGTCCTACCCATCTAGAACGCAATTTACCAGGAAATAACTTCAATCTAGAATGATAAAGTAGAACTTTCTGACCAACATAAAAACTTTTCCTTGAAATCATTTGATCATGAAAAGCTTTGGTCTTTTCCTTGTAAATTCTCGAACTCTCATAAGCATCATTACGAATTTCCTCTAGTTCCTGCAATTGCAACTTCCTTTGTTCTCCTGCTTCATCCATCCTCATATTGCATTGCTTGACAGCCCAGTATGCCCTGTGTTCTAGTTCTACTGGCAGGTGACATGGTTTTCCAAATACCAAACGGTAAGGAGACATACCTATAGGGGTCTTGTATGCTGTTTGATATGCCCATAGTACATCATCAAGCCGCATACTCCAGTCCTTCCTATTTGGGTTGACAGTCTTCTCAAGTATGGACTTAATTTCTTTATTGGATACCTCAGCTTGCCCACTTGTTTGCGGATGGTAAGCGGTAGATACGCGATGAGTAACACTATACTTCTTCAATAAAGCTTCCACCACTCTATTGCAAAAATGAGTTCCGCGATCACTGATTATAGCTTTTGGCGTTCCGAACCTGACAAAAATATGAGATTTGACAAAATCTACAACAGCTTTAGCATCGTCAGTCCGAGTAGCCTTAGCTTCTACCCATTTTGAAATGTAATCCACAGCAAGAATGATGTAAACATTACCATGAGAAGAAGGAAAGGGACCCATGAAATCAATACCCCACACATCAAATATTTCACAAACAAGATTAGGGGTGGGTGGCATTTGCTCTCTATGCCCTAAATTTCCAGTTTTCTGACACTGTTCACATGCTTTAAAAACATATATGAATCACGAAACAAAGTAGGCCAAAACAATTCGCATTCTAACACTTTACGAGCTGTTCTTTTGGGACCAAAGTGTCCTCCGCATGCATATGAATGACTAAATTTCAAAATGGAAGGAATTTCTTGTTCAGAAACACACTTTCGGATAATTTGATCAGAACAATGTTTCCACAAATAAGGATCATCCCAAACATAATATTTGGCATTTCTTTAGATTTTATCTTTTTGAGCTCTAGACAATTCACTTGGTAGTTTCCTAGTAACTAGATAATTAACAATGTCAGCATACCAGGGGGTTATCTGTTGAATAGAAAAGAGATACTCATCTGAAAAATTGCCTCTTAATGGTGATGGCTCTTCATTTGTGGTTAGCCTACTTAGATGGTCAGCAACCAAATTTTCTGCACCCCACCCTTTTTATCACGTATCTCCAAGTCAAACTTTTGTGACAAGAGTATCCACCGAATGAGTCTCGGTTTCGCTTCCTTCTTTGAGAGTAAGTATTTGAGAGCTACATGGTCAGAATAAACAATCACTTTAGTGCCAAGTAAATATGGACGAAAATTTTCTAAAGCAAATACAACAGCTAAAAGTTTTTTTTCTGTTGTTGAATAATTGATTTGTGCACTATCAAGTGTTCTTGAAGTATAATAAATAGCATGAGAAGCTCTTCCAACTCTTTGTCCAAGGACAACACCGATTGCATGATTACTTGCATCACACATGATTTCGAATGGAAGATTCCAATTCGGTGGCTGGATAATTGGTGTTGAAGTCAACATATCCTTCAATTTCTCAAATGCTCCCTTGCATGACTCATCAAATTCAAACACCACATCTTTTTGCAACAACTTGCATAGTGGTTGGGTGATCTTGGAAAAGTCCTTGATAAAACGTCGATAGAAACCTGCATGTCCAAGAAAAGGGCGAATTTCCCACACACTTGCGGGGTGAGGCAAAGATTTTATTACTTCTATCTTAGCTTTATCAACTTCAATTCCTTTAGAAGATACAATATGGCCTAGAATAATACCTTGATAAGTGGCATTTTTCATAGTTTAAAACAAGATTTGTTTCTATGCATCTTTTAAGCACCTTGGTCAGGTTGGTTAAACATGTATCAAAAGAATCACCATAGACTGTAAAGTCATCCATAAATACCTCTATGATGTTCTCTACATAATCTAAAAATAAACTAACCATACACCTTTGAAAGGTGGCAGGGGCATTGCAAAGTCTGAATGGCATCTGTCGATATGCAAAAGTACCAAACGGGCATGTGAAGGTAGTTTTCTCTTGATCCTCAGGTGCAACTGGAATCTGATGAAAACCTGAATAACCGTCAAGACAACAATAATGAGAACGACTCGCTAAACGTTCAAGCATTTGATCAATAAATGGAAGAGGAAAGTGGTCTTTTCTAGTTGATGCATTTAACTTTCTATAATCTACACAAACCCGCCACCCGTTTTGAACACGAGTGGGCACCAACTCACCATCATTATTTTTTATCACTGTTATACCTGTTTTCTTTGGAACAACCTGAATTGGGCTTACCCATTTACTATCCGAAATTGGATAGATCATACCAACACTAAGAAGTTTCAAGATCTCTTTCTTTACCACTTCCATCATAGTTGGGTTTAGTCATCATTGGGCTTTTCTAGAAGGCTTACAATCTTCCTCTAATCGTA
This sequence comes from Berberis thunbergii, assembly GCA_003290165.1. Lineage (NCBI taxonomy): Eukaryota > Viridiplantae > Streptophyta > Magnoliopsida > Ranunculales > Berberidaceae > Berberis > Berberis thunbergii. The sequence goes on from QNQO01008414.1 coordinate 528,047, forward strand.
TCCTATGCATGCATGTGGAAGGGCTCAATCCCTTAATGTTAGTTATAGTCCAGCCAATAGCCTTTTTATTCTCTCTAAGGACATGAATCAGCTTTTCTTCTTCTAAAATAGAGAGTTTATTAGAAATTATCACCGGAAGGGTTTCCTCTTCTCCCAAAAACACATACTTTAGATGTTTTGGTAAGGGTTTCAACTCCAATGTTGGTGTCTGCACAATACAGAGGAGAAATTTTGTGTGAGACAAAGGTAGCTCAATGTAAGACACATCATACCTTATAGGCTTAAGTGATTCCAATTCGTGGATCGCGTCTTATAAGTTAGAATCCAACACAAACTTCCTCATAACTTTTTGTAACCCTTCAAGAGTGAAACTTCTGTTAAGAGCAATTTTCAGCTTATCATCATCATTCAGATCAAATGTTCTTTGTGCTAGAGGGTCAATGTCATCCATAACAAAAACAGAAGACACATCATTAGGATATCTCATGGCATCATAAATATTAAATTTAATAGTTTCACCATCAAATTTCATAGTGAGTGTACCATCATGCACATCAATTTTTGTCCTAGATGTTTTAAGAAATGACCTTCCTAATAAGATTAGTGTCGAATTAGAAGGGTCATTTTCTTCCATGTCAAGTACATAAAAATCAGCAGGAAATACTAGCCCATCAACTTGTATTAAAACATCCTCCAAAACTCCTTCAGGATATACATTAGACCTATCAGCAAGTTGAATAATCACACCTGCTTCTTTTAATGGACCGATATTCAAAGATGAATAAATAGAAAGAGGCATGACATTTATTGAAGCTCCTAGATCTAGCATTGCTTTCTCAATCCTAACATCACATAGTTTGCAGGGATAGTAAACATACGTGAATCCTTGCATTTTGGTGGTAATTTTTTCTGGAGGGCAGCTGAAACTTTTCCCCCCATACTTATCTTTTCATTACCTTTCAACTTCCTCTTGTTGGTGCACAACTCCTTGAGAAATTTAGCATATCGAGGCACTTGTTTAATTGCATCAAGTAAGGGAATATTTACCTCAACCTTACGAAAAGTTTCAAGAATTTCCTTATCTTCCTCTTCTTTCTTGGATTTAGTCAATCTAGTAGGAAAGAGAGGATTTGTCACCAATGCCTTTGGTAGTTCACTATCGGGTCCTCTAGGATGGTCAGTTTGAGGTTGAGGAGCAACTACTTCTTTTTCAATTTCTTCTCCACGTGCTGCCTTACTGGGTTCCTTCAACTCATTCCCGCTTCTCAAGGTAACTGCACTAGCCTTTTGTTTTGGGTTAACAATAGTTTGTGAGGGCAATCTACCTTGAGATTCCAATCTGCTCATAGAAGATGCCAGTTGACTCATTTGATTCTCCAATTGCTGAATGCTTGTTCTTGTCTCCTGTTGAAATTGCTGCGTGTTAGTTGCAAGTGATTTAATAATTTCTTCTAGAGACATAACTGAACTTGTGAAGGTTTGTTGTGGCGGTGGAGCAGGTGGTCTAGGCTGAAAGTGTTGGAATTGTGGTCTTGTTCCATACCTGAAATTGGGATGATCCCTCCATCCTGGGTTGTAGGTATTTGAATAAGGATCGTATTTCCTATATGGTGGGCCTGGAAATCCTCCAGCTGCATTGGCATGCTCATAAGAATCATCTCGAAGTATAGGGCACATGTCAGTTGGATGACCGATGGTAGCACAAATCCCACAAGCTTTCACTTGTTGCATATTTCCTACAGCTAACTGTTGAACAATAGAAGTTAGATTGGATATTTGATTTTCAAGGGAAGATATACTTACCTCATTTACTATCATTGGAGATGTGTCCTGCCTGAATCCAAATTGTTGTGAGTTAGCGGCCATGATGGAGATTAAATCTCTAGCGTCACGAGGAGTTTTGTTCACTATGACACCTCCACTCGCTACATCCATCATCTTCCTTTCCATGGGGAGAAGCCCTTCGTAGAAATATTGAATGAGGAGTTGTTCAGAAATTCCATGTTGTGGGCAGCTTGCACAGAGTTGCTTAAATCTTTCCCAATACTCATGAAGGGTCTCTGTATCTTTTTGTTTTATTCCGCATATCTCCCTTCTAATGCCAGCAGCTCATGATGCAGGGAAAAATTTATCAAGAAACAATCTCACCATCTCCATCCATGTGGTTATAGAGCCAGGGGGCAAATAAAATAACCAATCCTTCTCTTTTTCAGTCAGCGAGAATGGAAAAACACGTAGTTTGATTTGTTCTTCGGTCACTCCTTGCGGTTTCATGCTTGAACACACCACGTGGAATTCCTTCAGATGCTTGTGAGGATTTTCATTCTCAAGACCACGAAAAGTTGGGAGAAAATGGATCAATCCAGATTTTAACTCAAAACCCACTTCCAAAGCTGGATATGTAATGCAGAGTGGTTGTTGATTTACAATTGGAGCAGCCAATTCCCTTAAAGTTCTCTCTTGATTGGCCATTGCTTCTTCTATTTCAGAGTCACTAGAAGAATCACTTGATGAATCAGCCAAGCCAGGTACTAAATTAAATCCGGAGGATGAAGATGCTTGTTTGTCACGCAATTTAGCTTCCTTCCTCAACTTCCGAGCCGTCTTCTCAATCTCAGGATTGTATTGGGGTTCACCTGCACGAGAAGAACGAAACATTAAAATAAATCTAATTAACACCAATCCCCGGCAACGCTGCCAAAAATTTGGTGGGTGTCAAATCCAACAAATAATAAAATTCTCATTCTAAAAAAAATACAAATTGTAACAGTGATGAGCAAGGTCGTATCCACAAAGATTGGGTAGATTTATTTTAATGAAAATTAAAGCAAAGAAAAGGGGGGTTGAAATTTCGAAGTGAATAAAAAGAGAAAGCAATTATAATCAACTAAAAATTAAGGAGAAATCAATATCAAGCAATATCCAGCCAAAGGTATAATTTCATAATTGGTTCAGAGAATTAATCACAGATACAAGGATAAAATCTTCTATTCTTCACTAAATTGGTTATGGTTATTAACAAGCTCTAACAACCTATCTCTCCTTACTTTCTCGATAACCAAAACAAGCTCTTTGATTATTTCCCTTGTTAATAAACAACTCTAAACAAGCTCTTAGGATTTAATCTATCAACAACATTAATAATTAGAGAGACTATCAATTATAGCCAACAAATACAGAAGCTCGATTCATTTAGACTAGATTATATATCTTCATAATATAAATCGAAAATCTCTCTATAATCAACTATGTTATTTTACCACTAATATTAGAACATTTAAACAATTACGGATTTAAAGTTCTAAATGACAATTTATTAACTTGATAATTGAACAACGAGCCCTTTGCATCAATCAATCAAGAAAATAATTTTTAATAAATATAAAAAATATATATAAATAGTGAAGAAATAAAAGAACACTAAAAACTACTTAGATCTCACAATTCTTGAAGAACCAAAACTTCAATTATCCTTCAGCTGGCAGAAAAGTATTTAGTTACTCATAATTAAAAGAACACCTAAAGAAAAGAGAAGAGGAATTTTTCTTGTGAATAATCTCCTCTTCTATGAGAGATCCCTCTCCTATTTATAATAATTACTCCATCTAATAATAGGTATCCTATCTAGATAAGGAAACTAATTAAAAGCAAATCCCACCTTAATAGGGAGTCTTATCAAATACTTTCCTAGAGATAAGAATGGGTAACTAAATCTTTCCAGCTGTCATACATATCCTTTTTCTCCAACAAACTTGTATCCCTAGGTCAAACTCTCGAATCCAGTAAGATGTGCCCATGCTAAAGCAAAGACTGTTTCTGGAATGTATATCTTTTGAGCTCCAATTTTTCCTCTCCAAATCTCTTGATGTTGAATTCAATTTGATTTAACTCCTCCATCTATTCCACAAAATATGAAACATAATCAAAATCCAAGATTTAAGCATTTATAACTATTAAAACATGAGGAAATATAACAAATATATAGATATTATGAATTTTTATCATTCAACAAGAAGTCTAAAAGGGTGTGGGTATGAGTGAAGGTTTAGAGGTGATTCAATGAAGAGGGAGTAGGCCAATTACACCCCCCCCCCCCCCAATTTTGTCCTCAGGTCTAAGAATGACACTAAGATCCCCAATAAGTAAATCAGGAAAAGACTGGTAGTGGTACATGGTAGACATAATATCCCAAAACTATTTTCGAAGAGAGGGGTTGGGTTCGTCATAGGCAAAAATAATCGACCAAGTAGATAAAGTATAGTAACCATCTAAAGTGCAATTAAAATAATATTTACAAGATGAAAGGATGGTGAGTTGAATACCTTTTTTTTCAAAATAGTGCAATGCCACCTGAAAGTCCATTAACTGCAACTGAGACTTTGTGTCTGAAGTCAAGTCTTCGACATAAGTGATTCATGTAAGAATAGGAGGCTTTGGTTTTTGACAAAAAATGATAACGGGATTGCCCTGAAGGAACAAAGTCAACACTTTGACAGACCCGATGTCTCTGGCGTTCCAAGAGAGTTGGGCGACCCTTCTGCAGGGATCGTTGGAACTTGAACAACCTCCGTAAAGATTGTGATCAAAGTAGTGATAGGAGTTGATGTCTCTGAAAGTCCAATAAGAAAAGTTGTTGTTGATGTATTCACCCCACCACTGAAATAGGATTTGTTGCAATTGAATGGATGTTAGAGTTGGGATGAGTTGTGGTGTATAGAGTAGAGGTACAAAGAGGCGAAGGGGGGCTAGACAATATCTTTTTGAATTAATTGTGGACCCAGCCGTTAAAATTGATGGCCAATCAAGTCGAGTGTCGTCAATTGTAAAGCTACTATTAACCTGCTTTCCCATCAGTCAAAACGATGTGCCAACTGTCGTTATTGACGGCAAGTTAACTATCATAGTTGCCATCAACACTTCCATGAGAGTAATTCTAGCTGGCCTGGGTTGACTGAAAGTGTTTAAAGAGGAGGGGGCAAAAATGCATTTTCGCCCCCCCCCCCCCACCCCCAGGCAGTCAACCCAGGCCGGTTACCCAGGCCATTAAGTATTTCTGCTTCCATGAACACTTTCGCTAAATTGGACGTCATAACGACCATCAGCACTTCAGTTGATTTGGACGTCATAATGGCCATTAGCACTTCCGTTACCAGAATGCTTTAGAGTTATCATTAATGCCCTTGAAAGATGGTGGTTGGCTACTTCTAATGCCATAACTCTCGTTTGAAATGCAGTTGGTGAATGAGTCAACCTCGAACACCTGTTGAAGCGTTGCAATGGAATCAGGCATTTGTGAGTCGTCGGAGTATCGGCTAGCAATTCCAACAGATCCAGACCAAATGGCTTTGAGTTGTTCTTTGAATGTGATTAAATATTTGATTCGAACTAGGAGAGAGATCAGTGGAGTAGTGGTCATCAGAGAGGAACTAGCAAACCTACTTGGCCATTTGTAGCTCCTTGTTAAGGATCAGAGATTGAACCTAGTGAGTATTGCCCTAGGTAGGATGGCAATATGTGTGTAGAATTGGTAATATGAATGTTTGTAACAGTGATTTGTAAGTGATGGATAGTGTGTGAGGGGTAGATCCATAGGGATTGGTATGGGTATGGGTATGGAGAGAGTGGTATTGATCTTATTGGATTTGGGTTTGCGGAGTTGGGGCACCCATTTCTTACTAGAGAAACTAAAATAACCTTCGGGTTAGTCTTGCGGAAATGAGGTGAATTGTTATGCCTAAAATAGGCTTTGATATTTATCCGTAAAAAATGTGACGTGAGTTTTCTTGTTTCCCTATTTCGTTGATTCTACACTCAATCTTGCAAATTCCACCCTTGTTTCGTTTTCAAACGCGTTTTGGATTTTTGGGTTCTCATCTTTTCGGCTCTTGTGTTTGGTGATCGACCGATCAACTTCCCTCTGATCTTCATTTTTTTTGATGATTTTACAGATACCCATTTGGGTGAAATTGTGTTATAGTGGGTTTTCAGTGGTGGATTAATGGGTATCTGTGTTTTTCACTCAATTTTTTGTTGTTGTTTTGAGTGATTTTCATGATTTCTGATATTGGTGTTGTTGATCATGAAACAGGTGAAATATTATGAAATAAAGATCAAATTTTTGGTTGGTTTTGATTTTTGCTTTATGTGTAAGCATTCCTATTTTTGATAGAATTGGGGTTTGTTTTGTTCTGTGGGTTGCTGATCAGACATGGGTATGGGTATATATAATGTGGAGTGTAGGATTAGTTTATTTGATTGGGAAGGTTATTTCCTATGTTAGAATTGGGGAAAACCTTTGGTTGTTGATTGTCAAGTAATTTTGCATATAGGTTATGCTTTATAATCGAAATTTACATTTTCGTATGTTAGGGAAGAAGAAATTGTGTTAATTGTGAAGAAAAAATCAATTCTCGAAGTGTGTTACAATGAGAAGTATTAGCTCTAATGGTCATGGTTACTCAAATTTGAAAAGGTATCAAAACAAATTTGCATGATTGGAAGAGTGGATATTATGCGAATGTAAATTGATGTAATGCAAATGTAAGGTGATGGGGTTATGTGATTGGCTTTGAACTTGCATCGTGCATCATATAAACAAGGTTTGTGATCTAGTATCGAGGATTAGAAAGTTGGAATTGGATGCGTGTATTTTTCATATTGGGGTTGAACTCATCGTATCTCAAATATATATTGTATGTGTGTATCAACTTGAGAATATTCATTAGTTGAGGATGGAAGGAGAATTTTGACTACAGGCATTTGAAGAATGTCTTTTCATGGACTTCCATGATTGATGGATTGGGAATTTGGATAATGAACTATGAACATAAAGTGTATAGTTAGCTGAATATGATTTGGTAGGAGTCAACGAATTTGGGTTTAGGAAGTTCAAAGATTTTATTGTCTATCATCAATACTCTTGTCTGTCTTGCTAAGTGGAGATGCTTATTGATATCGCATCTAACGGTGAACCGCAATCTCTGTTCCATCTAATGGGTCCTGTTGATCATGTTGTCAAGGACTCATTGTTGCACCAATGGTTGCCAACTTGCATGTCTCATTCTAAAACCAACTAGAGTGGTTATCTCAACTTGATAGCTGCTGTAGCAGCTCTATCAGATTGCTACAAGTATAGATGGCAGTAAGCATTATATTCGACAATGATGCAATTTCCCATGTTTTCACGTCTGATATTTTAAGTATTATCTCATATAATTATGCTTACAATTTATTCTTTGAGATGATAAAAATCTATCATTGTGGAATGTGGTTTGTTCCTTGTGAGGACTTCTTTTTCAAGGTGTCTGTTGACTATTGTAATATGGGTCAAGTGATCTAAAGGAGGAAACTTGCGGAATAGTTGAATGTGATGATGTTTGGTATCCTTGATTTATCGTCACATTGTAGGATGAAATTAACATATTAAACGGACTTCAAGTAGTATTTGTGGGGATGATGAATGATATTGTTTCCCTTTTGGATACCCTATGAGCGTAGCATTTTCAATGCCTATGCATGTGTTAGGAAAGTGGGTTAAAGCTTTAGATTTGGTGATGACTTGAAGTGTTTATGCTATGAGTAGAACCAATTTGTGTTAGCCTGTAACCAGAAGAACCCATATTCAACACAAATTGCAGTTTTAATCAAGCCACTTAGTATATATGGGGTTGAGCAAATTCACAAACATGGTTTCAGTTGAGAGTAGGGGGTGTTTGAGTTTAATAAGCCACAGTGTCCATACTTTCATTTAAAGTCATAAAACAAGGTTGTTTCTTTGATGTTCAGGTAGTTATTACTTACAAATTACAATGGTGTTCCTCTCTATGTATGCCTCTGAAATGATTACATTTTCCCAAAAATAATGGGTGGATTGATTTACTTATGAATGACAAAACGTCACTTGATCACCGTGTTATTATAAAGCATGATTTATGAATATGCTATGTTTTCCCCCAAAATGTGTGTGGATAGATGGTGAATCAATTTATGTATGACAAAATGTCATTGTAGAGGAATTCTGAATTATCAAAAACAAATGATATTGGTAAACCTTGATTTCTGAAAATTAAATCACCTGAAATTGTATCACTTAGAACTACCACATCTCTTTTGTTTATGATTTCCCCTCTCTTACTAGAGAAACTAAATGACCAGTGGGTCGTCTTGCGGAGTTGAGGCACCCATTTCTTACTAGAGAAACTAAAATAACCTTCGGGTTAGTCTTGCGAAAATGAGGTGAATTGTTATGCCTAAAATAGGCTTTGATATTTATCCGTAAAAAATGTGAAGTGAGTTATGCGCATTGATAGCCCAAGGGTGGCTTTTGGTACTCATATAGTTAGGAGTATCCGCGATGCATGCACGTATGTGATGTCCCCACTTGGGCATGGATGACGGAGTAATCCTCCTTTATATGAGAGAGGCATACGGGCATGTATGTTCGGCACAGAGGTGGTGCGAATGTGGTATCGTCTAAGTGATCATTCCGTTAAAAAGATGAACAAAATTCTAATAAAAATGAATAAACTACGTTTATATTATTTCTAGTCATTTTTCATACAGGATGACAAGTCTACTAATATTTCTGCAGGTTAGATTTGCCATAGTCAACTTCCATCTGGTAGGTACCAATAAGTGCATATTTACTTATTAGAAATTAAGATACGAATGTCCCGTTGAGGAACTACCTGTGTGTTTTCGATTCCTTTATCATACTATTTTTGGTCATATCTTGTAATTTCTTTATGATTTTGGGGGAAATAAAGAGATTTCACACCAGCTCTATTGCTGACCCAAGAGGGCTTTGGCTTCTTGGGTACATTCCTTCGGGAATGTAGCCGACTAGCTTATTTTCAGGATATAGTAATCTCGGGCGGGCTTAGAGCATTTCGTACCATACGTGTCGAGCGTTGCTGGGAGTTGCGCGTGTTCGAAAGATTAGATCTTTTTATTTGTAGGTGTCAGTTTAATTCTTGTAATTTGAACTCGGATTTTTTGTTATTTTCTGAGAGAGATACATTCGTAAGTTGTTGAACTTGTTAGCGTTGGCACTACGAGTTTTAAAATTTTCTTCCTTTGATGGACTTATAGATCATTTGTGTTTTTCCCTCTATTTGGTAAATTGTGCAAATTTATTATTTCTCGTGAATGCCAACTGTTATTTTTCGTGAATGAAAATTCATGTCCCGACTTTTGGAAAAACAGATAATCCTACGTAGATTTTTGGGATTTTCATTTTTTTCTCAAAAATCGGGGCGTGACAATATACCGTACTTGAATGAGGAGATAGTAAAAGAAATTTGTGTGTATTGAAAGGGGGAAGAATGTCGTTTGTAAATTAGGGTTTGTAGTGTGTTGTTTCTAAATAAGGGTTTGTAGTGTATTGTTTCCGGTGAGGGGTACATGAGTTTTCATGGTAATGGGGTATGGAAAAGGTTAAACCCAGTGGATGAAGCTGGTGATGGGGATAAGACGGGGAAAACAAGAAAATTAGGAAACGAATACGAATACGCACTCCGCCGAAGACCTGTAAAGGAGCAGCAGAAAAAACAGCAAATAGAAATCAGGGAGCCCGCATGGCACATGAGAGGAAAGAAGATTATGATGAGGGGCTTTTATGGTTAAGATAAAAGGTAAGGAATAGAAAGAATGGATTGAAAGATAGTAATGTGATAGAAAGAAAGAGTTACGGTAAATTTCATTTATCAGTAAATCCAAATCGTCCATACCTGGGTGGCATCCCGAATACTCTAGTTCCAGCAAATACTTGCAACCTTTACTTTGGCATTGATCATACTTGCCTGCAAGCATGGAGTTCAATTTGGCTGAATGTGGTGAATCCATAACTCTCCATCATCAGGGAATTAACAATCTGAATTCTTTTAAAAAAAGAATTGCTCGTCATTATCAACCAATAGGGGATCGTAGATTCCAACCAGCCAGATGAAACTTCATCTACCATATTTGTCAAGACACAGTTTCTCTTCATGATACATATGAAATACTAAACACCTCATTCCTTCAGCAATAAATTAAGGGACACAAATAGGAAAACAACACAAGTATCTATGAACCACCAACCAACAATCTAATTCTTTTCGTGAAAATTTGCACTCATCTTCAACATGCATCATGCGTTAGTTCCCTGAACAGCTTTCATGACGATCTCTAGGAAATAAAAAGCAGCGTCCATCTGGCAGGATACGAAATGGCCAACATTTTTGTTTCAGTGCACTGCAATAGCCATCCAGAGAAACCTGTCATTTAACAAGCATATCATTAGATCTAAATCTTAAAAACATTTAGTTGGTAGTGTTCTAATATTATTTCCTTGAATCCTGTTTGGGAAAAAAGTTCCAAAGAAAATCATAAACAAAAAAGCATAACCTTAAATAAACACTATTTTATCACAATATTGAACTGAATTTCAAGCATCCCACGCCATTTCAGTAATCAATGTTGTCGGGATTTCAATGATCTATGTAGTCAGGAGCGAAGCAACGCGTGAGGCTCCAAGTTCCACGATTAGAGCCTTGGCGAGTTGAAGTGCTGCCTTGGTGGAGCCTCTTTTTAAAGGGTACAAATTTTAGTGTGGCTGACCTCACCTTGACCTTAACTAATATATGGGCCTGCAGCTTTGTATTGCCAGGGCATGTTTGAAATGCTCTGAACCAATGCCTAACAGGTTTCTATGTACAGGAGGGAGATGGGACAGCAGGAAAGGAGAGAGTGAGTGATAAACTGTAGAGAGGAGAGGATGGCAACAATCGGTGTTGGTGGAAGTGGTAAGGTTTGGGGAAGAGGCAAGCCAACCTATTTCAAGGGGCATTTTGGTCATAGTATGTGGTCGTTAGTGTGACACTTGGAGAAGGATCTCTATTAGAAAGAAGTCAAAAACTGAGAGAATTAATCCAAGGAAAGAAAATGAACAATGAAACTTGCCAAGAAAAACACCAAAACCAATTTCATCGTGCAAATGAATTAATCTTGTAAATCTCATGTTGAAAGTTTGACCAAACATGAGTGCACTAACTACAATCACATAAAAACTAAGCTCTAAGAATCAAGAGATACTTTCCAGAACCATCAGCCTTAAGGGCGCTATATATCCCTCACTCCCAAAAAGCAAACTGGTAAATTCTGTGCCACAGTCATGCCATTCAAGAAAAAGACGAGGCTACGGTCAGCCATTACCTGAACTAGCATTGCTAGCTATAGTACTTCAAAGCAGACCTCTTCGACACTTGTAGTCACCAACTGATAGGGTCAATGAATGTCTCCTACCATCATTCTCTGGTACTCGGCAGCCCACTGTCGCCTCTATTCTCTGCTTCCTTGCCATGAATCCCAAATGGGCTCCCTGGGGTCCTCCAAACATCTGCAGCTTTGCCAATGAGATTGGCAGGTCGAAGTCATGCATCGAGTTTGACTCTGTTCCTAGGTCAACAGGGGCACTATCCCCCAACTTTCCTGCGCCAGCTGCCGTTTCCAGAGCTGCTGCTGTTGTGGCCATGCCAGCCTCTGTAGTGGCTCCTATTGCCACTGTATTGCTTTCCCCTGACACTGTGGATGCACCAGTAGCATCTCCATTTGCTGTATCTCCTCCGCCCGGGACATAGTAATTTTGGATCTTGTCCATCTTCTTGAAAATGGATCATATCCTGCCTCACCAGCTTTGAGACCCTTGCTCACTTGCTTGACTTCAGAGGCATTCCTGAAGTTCTCGGCCCTGTTTCTCTTGTTCATTTCCGCCAATTTCACAACCTTAGAATTTTTGTCCTTTCCCTGCCTGGAAATGGTCTCCAGTTCCTTTAGTCTTGCCTGAATCCTCTCCACCTCAGCCACATCACGCCTGCTCTCCGCAGCGTCCAACTACCTCCTTAAATGATCCTTCTCAGCTGCAATGTTCAATGGCCTTGACGAGGCCGATTTCTTCTCTTGCAGCATCTGCTTCACAGTTTCAGATGAGTAAACATATGTGATTGCCTTTTGTATTGCCACTTGCTTTTCCAGTACATCCTGCCGAGTGGGCATCCGTACTCCATCACGCTCCATTGCACTCACCCATTGTTCAAACTCTAACTCAGTAGGAGGTGATTCTGATATAACAGCCATCTGCCACCTAGCTTCCTTGGCCCCCCAGGTAACATTCAAGTACTTGTGTGTTCTCTTATTCTCCAGTGAGTATTGTTGATTAGGCACGGTGGCATCAACATTCTTGACGATGCAAAGCCTGTAATAGCTTTTGTTTCCTTTCCTGCCAATTCCCACTCTCACAAAACAATCAACTCTTCAAAGAAAGGTTCCATGAACCACTTTGCTAGCTTGGACCTACGAACAGTGCTATCCTTGATATCGTCAAGAGTCAATTCTTCTTTCCCGCTGAGTTTGTCCTCATCACTTTCGCCCATGTCCTCATCCCCTGATCCTTCATCCTTGCTATGGCTTCGACTTTGATCGTCGCTCTGGCTAGATTCACCACTTGGACTTGCATCCCTTGTGGACCTTTTCCTAATGGGGGAAGAATCCCGGCCAACAAAGTTTCTCCTTCCTGCATCCCGCATTTTGCGATGACCTTCTGAGTCTTTCTGTTTCATTCTCTTTGCTTGAAGTTCATTCAATGCATCATCCTTGGCAGCAGCCTTCTCAGCAAATCTAGTTGAAGAACGTACACGTGATGTAGGTGGACCTGGAGTTTCCTTTACACTTACAGCCTTCTTTCCACTTTGTTTTCCTCTCATCCTCTCTGTCAACCGTTGATCATCTCTTCTTTGAGCTCGCTCAGACAGGATCATCTCTCTATCAAGTTTGGTCATTTTAGCAAGTTGTTCTCTGTCACAATCATCCTTGTACATATCACTCCCAACATCTGAATCATCAGTACCACTTCCCAAACGATCGTCATTTCCATAGCCATCATCATCATCCCCTCGGCTTTCCCGATCATCATCCTTCTCGTTTGCATCCAGCCTCTTCTTCAAAGGAACCTGAGACCCAGATGGTTTTCTACTTACATAACCATCAGAATGATGATCATTAGAATCACTTCCATCATCAGAATATGAAACTTCGCGTTGCCTTCTTGACTGTGGACGTGAGTGTCAGTTCCTCCCTTGTGCACCAGTTCTTCCTGCCGCTTCCAGCAGCAAGTTTTCCAAGTCTGCCATGATCAATCACTTCCTGTAGACAATACACAATATAACTCTACAGAGTAAGAATCCATACAGTAACTAAATAAAAATCATCATTGGGGCCTAAGCATTATCTCTGAAACAAAGAACAGAACAGCCAAAACCGAATTTTTCGTTGGAAGTGATATATGGATATATAGAATTTCCGGTTACAAGTTATCAACATAGTGTCTCTCTGATTTGACTGAGAAAATTGATATTCTTTCAAGAGCTTCCATTTAAAATTGGTGGGTGTTTTAGCTAGATAAACCAAAACATGCCCTTTAACGACTTAAAAAGATCCCATTTTCTCAATCTTGAGATATAACTCAAGAAGCAGATAACGCTGAAAAATCCCGATAAAGGCTTAGCAACAAAATAGATGGAAGAAAAATTAGAACACAAAGCAGAACATGTTTGGTCCTTAAAAATGTGAGCTTGATGAGCAAAAAGGGTTTAAATTTTGGAAATAAATAAAATGCAGTAAGATGCAAACACACCCACGTTAACAGCGTCGATACTTATCAAGCTCTCACCATTAACTTAAAGGAAATCAAAACAAGTTACAAGGGTTAGGGTCTGTTACCTGTGAGTTGAAATTTGAAGTTGAAGACAGAGGCGAGGGAAGTACAATCAAATTTTCGTCGAAGTTGAACCCTGATACCATATAGATAGATGAAGAAAATTCAGATCTGGGGTTTGAAAGTAGAGAGAAAGTGAGAAAAGGATCGATCATATGGTACCTGAGCTGAAGAGAAGAAGTGAGGTTGAAGACGAGACGCCCTTCTCTTGCCTTGCCTTCCCTCGACAATGTCACAGTTGTGACTTGGTTCAACAGAGAGTAATGACAGGGAATCAGACAGTGAACAATAGGAGGATACAACTTGAATAAATAGAAGGAATATTAGTATTGATCAGAGAACAACAATTACAGAAAGAACAAATTCTCCTGGGTGAATTCAACCCAGAAAGCCTTCGCTACAAAATTCTTCTTTGTTTTTCCTCTCTTCTCTACAGCTCTATTTATAGACAACTTCTTGTAACAGAATTAGAAATGGACCATTGTGATTGCTACACGTGTATGGTCCTATTTGATTTCTGGATTCGTCTTGCAATACCTCAATTGTTATGGATTCGTCTTGCAATACCTCAATTGTTCTGGATTCTTCTTGCAATGCCTCAAATGTGACAATGCCAACCCCTTCGAAGAGATCCTTGTCCACAAGGATTGAAGTGAGGAAAAGAGGCATGAAGGTGTGTCCAATCCTCCCAAGTGGCATCAGTTGGTGAGGAGTTCGACCACTAGACTAGGACTTGGGTGACGGCCTTGTTGTGGCGGGGAATGAGGCGTCGAGCTAGGATAGCCACAGGCTCAGTATGAAATGATCCCAGGTGATCAACCACAGGAAGTACAGGGGCAGCATGAGTGTGGACACCCAGTTTACGCTTCAACTGTGAGACATGAAAAACAGGGTGCACTTTTGAGTTGTGGGGAAGACTAAGTCGATAAGCTACTGCACCAATGCGCTCTAATATCTGGAAGGGCCCATAGAACCGAGCTGAGAGCTTGAGATTGCGGTGAATATGGACTGATGTTTGGCGGTAAGGTTGTAGGCGCAGGTAGACCCAGTCACCAGAATTGAATTCCCTTTCAGTTCGATGCTTGTCAGCATATTGTTTCATGCGAGCTTGAGCACGATGGAGTTTGTCTTTGATGATACCCAACATGTGATCTCTATCCTTTAGTAACTGTTGGACATCATAGGTTGAAGTGGAAGCCATGGGAGGAAGAGCCAGCAGTGGAGGTTTATAACCGTATAAGGCTTCAAAAGGTGTGGTTTGTAGGCTTGTATGGAACGAGGTGTTATACCAGAATTCTGCCAAGTAAAGCCAATTGGACCATTGACGGGGAGCGTCACTGGTCATGCAACGGAGGTAGTTCTCGAGGCAGGCATTGACACGTTCCGTCTGGCCATCGGTTTGGGGATGGTAGGATGAGCTGAGATGCAAGCTGGTACCCAAAGCCGACAGGAGATCCTGCCAAAATGCACTTATGAAAACTTTGTCCCGATCGGATACAATGGAATTTGGGAGGCCATGAAGGTGATAAATGTGCTGTAAAAACAGGTCTGCAATCATTGCTGATGTATACGGGTGAGAGAGTGCGACAAAGTGACTAAATTTAGTCAGTCTGTCCACGACCAGTAGAATGACAGATTTGTTTTTGGACGGTGGGAGGCCTTCGATAAAGTCCATCGAGATGTGTTGCCAAGCATGCTCTGGAACGGGAAGAGGTTGAAGGAGACCCCCATATCCAGAGTTATCGGACTTATTACATTGGCAAATGTCACATTCTGATACATATTTGAGGACATCGGACTGCATTCTGGGCCAATAAAAATACTGGTGTAGGCGTTTGTAAGTGGCATTGATTCCAGAATGGCCTCCTAGAGCTGAAGTGTGGAGCTCTTTCATGAGTTGTTGGCGCAGAGTTCCTGTGGAGCCAATGCAGAGTCGATGCTGATTTTTAAGCAGGCCATGAAACAATGAGAATGGATGGCAAGAGTCGGACTTGACAAGCAGTTTCTGGACCAGAGACATCATGAACTGATCCTGTGAATATGAGTGTGATATTTCCTCCATCCAGGTTGGAGTAATGGCTGATAAAGCCAGGATCTGTCCGTGTGATCAGTACATCTGGAGAGAGCATCAGCCACCTTGTTGTCAACCCCCCTTTTGTATCTAATCTCATAATCGAAACCCAACAGTTTTGCTAACCACCGTTGCTGAGTCATAGTAGTGACTTTTTGAGCCAAAAAATAGCGGATGCTTTGATGGTCCGTAAATATAATAAACTTGGACCCAAGTAAGTAAGAACGCCACCTGTGAACAGCCATCACAATTGCGAGTAACTCCTTCTCGTACGTAGATAACGAAAGATTTCTAGGGCTTAGAGACTTACTAAAAAAAGCAACCGGTTTGCCAGCTTGGGAGAGGACAGCACCTACGCCTATTGAGCAGGCATCAGTCTCTAGGTGGAACGTGTCCTGGAAATTAGGAAGAGCAACAAGGGAGCTGTGCACATGGCCTGTTTTAACTGTTCAAATGTTGTAGTTGCTAGGGGAGACCAAGTGAAAGCATTTTTCTTGAGAAGATCGGTTAAAGGCTTAGCAATGATACCATAGCGCTCAATGAACTTGCGATAGTACCCGGTGATACCCAAAAATCCTCGAAGTTGCTTAATGTTGGTGGGAGTGGGCCAATTGGTCATGGCTTCAATTTTCTGAGGGTCTGCTTCTACGCCCCTAGAACTGATAATGTGGCCGAGATACTCTAGTTTTTCTTGAGCAAAGGAACATTTGGTGAGCTTGACAAAAAACTTATGCTGCCTGAGAAGGGAGAATACGACTGCCAAGTGATCCACATGACTGGTAATACTAGGACTGTAGATAAGGATGTCGTCGAAGAATACCAGAACATATTTCCTTAGAAGCGGTTGGAAAATTTCATTCATAAGAGCCTGGAATGAGGTTGGTGCATTCGTAAGCCCAAATGGCATCACTTTGAACTCAAAGTGGCCATGATGAGTTTTAAAAGCTGTCTTGTGAACGTCAGGCGGGTGGACAAGCAATTGGTGGTACCCTGATCTTAAGTCCAATTTAGAGAAAACACTGGCACCATGAAGCTCATCAAGGAACTCATCTATGAGAGGCATGGGAAACCTGTCTTTGATGGTGATCTCATTCAGGTGCCTGTAGTCCACACAAAACCTCCATGATCCATCTTTCTTTTTGACAAGGAGAATGGGTGCTGCAAATGGACTATGAGAGTGTTGTATTAACCCAGATTCCAACATTTCTTGGACTAGTTTCTCTACGACAGCTTTTTGCATGTAGGGAATCTTATAGGGAGCCCGAGATGGAGGAAAATGCCCGGGTTTCAAGGGAATGCGATGGTCCAAGGTGCGGCTAGAAGGTAAGCCAGTAGGTTTCTCAAAAACATCACTGAATTGTGATAGAACCTGCTGAATAGCAGTATCAAGCTGCCTGGCAGGTTGTTTGCTAGTATCCTTGACAGTGAGAGAAAAAAGTTGGCAGAGAAAAAAGCCAGCATGCTTCCTCCATGTTCTATTCAATCCCTTAGCCTCTAGTAATCGTAAATCTGCTGATTCTGTCTCTCATTGTAAGGTAACAGTTCTTCCATCCACAGACAATGTGATTTGCAGTTTCTGCAAATTCAAGGTGATATCCCCAAACTGCTTCAACCAGTCGCCTCCCAAAACCATATCATATCCTCCTAGAGGTAACACCCGTACTCTTCCTTCAAATGAAACACCCTGCATTGTCCATAAAAGTCTTTGACAGACTGCATTACTGATTAACTGGTCGCCATTAGCTACCTTGACAATCATTTGAGGTGTGGGACAAGTAGGCCATTTAGTAGCTTTAATAACTCTAGGGTCGATAAAAGAGTGCGTACTACCAGTATCTAGCAAGACGGACACTGATTTTTTCTTGATTAACCCTTTGATTAGGAGAGTGTTTGTTGAAGAACACCCTTGGATGGCATGCAAAGAAATTTCCATATCAGATGGTACCTCCTGAATAAAGTTTTCTGGCTCAATTTCAGTAGGATCCTCTGTGCTATCAGCTGGAATTTCTTCTGGAATCAGCATATATAAGTGCTGAGTTTTACACATGTGGCCTGGCCTATATTGCTCATCGCAATTATAGCAGAGTCCCTTCTCTCTGCGTATGCGCATTTGGCTGGGAATGAGATGTTTGATGGGAGGTATTGAAGTATTAGGTCGAGACACACTGTGAGTTGTTATTGAGGGTGGTTGTCTGTGGGTTGAATTTGAGCTATAGGTAGAATGATGAGAGTGGTTTGAGTGGTTGAATTGGGATGTATAAGTAGGTGGTTTACTTGCTGAAGTAGCTACGGATGAGTATGAATATGGTTTCTGGGTGTAGGAATGGTTGTGAGCTGACTGGTTTTTAGCCTGAGACTGGGATGCCTCATGCATTCGAGCTAGTGATAAGGCCTGGGTTAATGTTGTTGGTTTGAAGAGTTGGACCATGGCTTTGATGTGAGTTTTCAAACCACTCAAGAAACTGAGAACAAAATACTGCTCATCTAAATGGTGGTTGTGTGTCAACATTAAGGACCTTAGCTCTTCAAACTTATCAAAGTAGTCATTAACAGTACCCTGTTGTGTGAGTTTATTAAACGAATCCACAAAGTTGTCCAATACTGCTTCCTCAAATCGTTCACATAGATCAGTACAGAACTGTTTCCACTGGAGCATTTCGTTCCCCACTTGGTGGTCTAAAAACCACATATTAGCCTTACCCGCCAAATGAATTGATGCTATTCCCACCTTATTAATCTCTGGAACTTGGAAAAACTCAAAATATTTCTCACATTTTTTCACCCATGCCCTAGGATTTGTGCCATCAAAGTAAGGAAAATCCAATTTGGGTAATCGATATGGCGTACCTGTGTTCTCCCAATGAATTTGGGAGTTTGATCGAAGCTCTGTCTGATGTGAATTTGGAATCACGGATGAACTCGGATCAGTGGATTGTACTGGTACTGTTGGTTGTTGAATCAACTTGAAAAGTTGTTCGAATTTCGAATCCATATGCTTCGCCAGTCCTTCATGAGCAACAGCTAGCTTGCTGAATTCACTACTCAGCATTTCAATCCTTCCAGCCGTCTCATTCTGGTTCTTCTTCGTCTCTCGCACAAACTACTCCATCTCCTTTGCTCTGGTCTCCATCACTTGTGTTGGTGTGATCCTTTCAGAGTCGCAGGAACGAATCTGCTCTGATACCAAATGTCACAGTTGTGACTTGGTTCAACAGAGAGTAATGACAGGGAATCAGAGAGTGAACAATAGGAGGATACAACTTGAACAAATAGAAGGAATACTAGTATTGATCAGAGAACAACAATTACAAAAGAACAAATTCTCCTGGGTGAACTCAACCCAGAGAGCCTTCTCTACAAAATTCTTCTCTGTTTTTCCTCTCTTCTCTACAGCTCTATTTATACACAACTTCTTGTAACAGAATTAGAAATGGACCATTGTGATTTCTACACGTGTATGGTCCTATTTGATTTCTGGATTCTTCTTGCAATACCTCAATTGTTCTGGATTCGTCTTGCAATACCTCAATTGTTCTGGATTCTTCTTGCAATGCCTCAAATGTGACAGACTGCTTGTTGTTAACGAGGAACCTTTCTTATTGTCGAGGAAAGGGGCGAGGAAACCAGCGAGGGGAGGGATTTTACCAAGGGAATGAGCGGTCACACCCTCCCCCTCATTGGTTTCCTCGCCATTTAGAATTTCTAGTTAACGAGATGCAAATTTATTTATTCAACGACTCCAACTCGGCATATTTGGCCCAAAAAATAAACCATGGGCTAGATTGGGATCACTCTATTTGCTGCAAAAGAGGCATTTTTAGGATAACTTTGGGATTGATAAAACTCATCTTGTCTTGGTCTAGAATGAAAATTTAGGATGTGTTGAAATTAAATCAATGTAAAATGAAATTCTAAATGAATTAAATCATGAATTTTAAATGTAAGTTTAATATTTATTTAATATTTATTATTATTTATGATGAAATTTGACATTATTGGTATGTGAGATGAAATTCTTTTGTTATTTTTCATTGGAGAACTATTTAGTACATGCTCATCCTGTCCCACTATTTGGAATGGGATGAGGTCGGGATGAGCTCTATCCGATCTCAATCCCAAATGAACGGGATGAGGTCTATCTTGTCCCATCATGTGCCTATCCATACTTTCTATTCTAACTCCCCTTATTCAAGTTGCACTCCTACTTGGTTTGAGTTTTATCTCCTTATAACCAATCATCATCTCAACTCAGTGCTTGTTTCAAATTCTAACTATGACAAAAATACTTCGAAATCAGAATTTTACAACTAGAGTGATATGTCACTATGTGATGTAATATTAGGTTATTTTTTTATTTATTTTTTAGTCAGACCATATTAAGGCTCGACTAGAAGTACGGGTCTAATTAGATTTAGGGTTTTATGTTTTATTTTAGTTAAATAGGCATGTAATTAGTTTTGTTGAATTTTGAGAATAAATTGAATTTGTGAAACTTTCACAAAGACAAGTTTTGATGTTTTGGTTTGTAAACTTTCACTGAACCTACCATTATCTAAGAAGATGATGAATTTCTCAAGATGCGCATAAAACTTATCAATCGACAAATCATACTACATCGCAATTGATTATATGTAATTGATGTCATTGAAACAACTTCCCTCGAATAGGCTCTAGAATATTGAATATTCTCAATGGATATTCTCATTACAAACTGTATATATATGTTGTAAGACTTTGCACAATATACAAAAATATAGAAATCATTCTCATTACAAAATTCCTTCATGGTATCAGAGCAATCGCTCTTGATAACCTAGAAATTCATACAAGCAAATACCTCATGGCTGGTGACGAAGAGCGGAGACTCATTGAACCCGGAAAGGGCTCGAACTCTTCCAAGACCTCATAACCATGGGAGAATTCCAATCATCCTCTTTTCCTCCATCATTTGGACCAACCAGGTGCTGCCCTTGTTTCACAACCACTGATGGAAGACAATTATACAACGTGGGAGCAGTCAATGAACATGGCACTCACCATAAAAAACAAGAAGGGTTTTATTGGGTTTTATTGATGGAACCCTAAAAAGGCCGACTCACAATCTTGATGAACAACTACAATGGGACCGATGCAATGTCCTTGTCAAGACCTAGTTGCTGGGAACAATGTCAAAAGACATCTCGAGCAGTGTCATCCATTGCAAGAGGTATGTGGTTAGAGTTGCAAGAAAGATTCTCTCACACTAATACGGTTTCGTTGTTCCATATAGAGAATGTCATACATGAATGTGAGCAGGGCACAAAGTCAGTCACTTCCTTCTTCACAAAACTCAAAAGCCTATGGGATGAAAAAAATGCTCTCTGTTCCTTTCCTACATGTACATGTGAAGCAGCGGCTGAAGTTAAGAAGTCCATGGAGATACAAAAGACCATGAAATTTCTTATGGGACTTAATGAGAATTTTGTACAGACCCGCAACAACATCATAGGGTTGGATCCACTTCCGAACCTGAACAAAGCCTATGCAATGGTACTACGTCAAGAGAAGCAGGCAGAGACTACTGTTGGCAAGTCCATAGCACCACCAGAATCCTCTGCTTTTTCAATAAAGAAGGTGACTCATGATTTCCAGTCTGTAGAAGGAGAAGCCAAGTTCTGTGAAAAATGCAACATGACCAACCACAACAAAAACAACTGCAGAGCTCATCTCAAATGCACATATTGCAATGGGAAGGGACATACCTATGATTATTGCCGAAGGAGGAAGAATGCTACTAGAAGTGGCCAAGCAAGATCAAAAGCAAATCATGTAGCCCCTCAAGATGATAAAAAGGAAGCTGTGACAGACTTCCTATTTTCACGAGAAGAGTGTCATCAACTTCTCAATCAGCTCCTAACCAAAACGAAGGCTGCTTCAGCCAATTTGGTCAGTAACATTCCCAACTAACTTTTTGCACAGAGTAGTAAAGAGCCAATATGGATATTAGATAGTGGTGCAAGTGATCATATTGTTTGTAATCCCAGCTTGCTTACCTCATTCAACTCAGTCTCTAATCGTTGGGTCAAGCTTCCTGACGGTACCACAACACATGTTACTCATGTTGGCACTGTAGCCTTCTCTCCACATTTTGTTCTTCATAACGTCCTATGTGTCCCCTTATTTTACCTTAACTTGATTTCTGTGAGCAAACTAGCATTCGACTCTTTCCATATTACCATAAAACAAATTTGTGTCATACAAAACCTACAATTGGGGAAGATAATTGGGACGGGAACTGAGAAGGAGGGACTCTACCGACTCAATCTACCACAGAAAGGAACATGCAATACAGTACACACCAACTCGGACAGCTTATGGCACCAACGACTTGGCCATCCTTCAAATAAAGCCTCTTCATTATTTTCATTTCTTGCAAATAAAGCTTGTGATTCAAACTCTTGTTCTATTTGTCCTTTAGTCAAACTTACTAGACAACCGTTTCCATTAAGTATTACTCGTAATGCATCTTGCTTTGATTTAATTCACATTGATATTTGGGGTGGTTATCATGTTCCAACTTTTTCTGGTGCACAATATTTTCTAACAATCGTTGATGACCATTCACGAAGCATTTGGGTGTATTTGATGAGACATAAGTCTGAGGCACGCACTCTCCTCATCCATTTTATTCATTTGGATGCAACTCAGTTTGGTAAAAATGTTAAGGTCGTTAAGAGTGACGACGGTCCGGAGTTTAAAATTCCCCAATTTTATTCTTCTAAA
Source organism: Berberis thunbergii (assembly GCA_003290165.1). Lineage (NCBI taxonomy): Eukaryota > Viridiplantae > Streptophyta > Magnoliopsida > Ranunculales > Berberidaceae > Berberis > Berberis thunbergii. Next base: position 550,630 of record QNQO01008414.1, read on the forward strand.
GGCATTATCCACCAAACTAGCTGCGTCAACACACCACAACAAAATGGTGTTGCTGAACGCAAACATCGCCACTTGCTAAACATGGCAAGGGCCCTTCTTTTCCAAGCCAATCTGCCAAAATCTTTTTGGGGGGATGCCATACTCACAGCAGCTTACTTGATTAATCGAACACCAACTCCAATTCTTCAGGGGAAAACACCTTTTGAAAAACTTTTCCATAAGGAACCTAGTTATTCTCATTTAAGAGTCTTTGGTTGTCAATGCTTTGTATCCACACATCCAATTCGTCCTAGTAAGTTTGATCCTCAATCAACGGAGTGCATCTTCCTTGGCTATCCACACGCCCAAAAGGGGTATAAAGTTTATAACTTGACAACTAAGAAATCCCTAGTTTCAAGGGATGTGGTTTTCTTTGAGAATGTTTTTCCTTTCCAGAAAAATTCGGAGTTTTTTCCATCACAAAATACCGATTTGTTTCCTTCTCTAACTCGTTTGGCCCATTATGATAATCCTTCAATTCCTACAATTTCTCCTTCGAGTCCCACACATAACTCTTCACCTACAATCTCTCAAAACCCCCCGTCTTCCACTAAGCATCATCCTAATCATTATCCTTCCAAATCTATCTCATCTACAGAACCTGTATCTCCTGATATCACCTTTCCTAACTTGGACACCATGTCCTCTAATCACATTCAATCACCTTTGCCTCCAAAACAATTTCTACCACAACCACGCAAGTCTTCTCGCGCTACAAAGCTCCCTACCACATTGCAGAACTTTCACATTGATGGGGCCCTCCCCTCACGTCTCGCTTCGTCGTCTTATTCGAATGAGGTCACAGCTCCTGGTACGGCTCATAGTCTCTCACATGTTCTTTCTTATGCCAATCTTTCTTCTCCTCATAGAACTTTTACTGCTAATATTACCCTGCAAAGAGAAGCTACATTTTTTTTCAGGTAGTTAAAGACCCAAAGTGGAGAGAAGCGATGCGGCTAGAAATTCAAGCGCTGCAAGCTAACAAAACATGGAGCCTAGTTCCACCACCGGCCCACAAACAGCCAATCGGTTGTAAATGGGTGTACAAAATCAAGTACAACCCCGATGGAACCATTGAACGCTATAAGGCCAGATTAGTGGCCAAGGGTTATAGCCAAGTGGAAGGCCTTGATTATAGGGAAACGTTCGCGCCAATTGCCAAACTCACCACAGTTCGAGTCTTGCTCAACAAAATTGGCATCTCCACCAACTGGATATGAGTAATGCGTTCCTCAATGGATACCTTCATGAAGAAGTGTACATGCAACTTCCTCCCGGCTTCGAACGAAAGGGGGAGAATAAGGTCTGTAAGTTACACAAATCATTATACGGCTTGAAGCAAGCTTCCAAGCAATGGTTTTTTAGGCTCTCCTCAGCCCTCAAGTCAGCCGGTTTCACGCAATCATGGTCTGATTATTCCATGTTCGTCCGAAGCCATCAAGGTAACTTTACAACTTTGTTGGTTTATGTGGACGATGTAATTCTCGCAGGCAACAATTTAGATGATATTATGAGGACCAAAAGCTTTCTATCAAGCCACTTCAAATTGAAGGATATGGGACAGTTGAAATATTTTCTTGGATTGGAAGTAGCGAGGTCCAAGCATGGCATTGCATTAAGTCAAAGAAAGTATGCATTGGAAATACTTGAAGACACGGGATTCCTTGGTGCAAAACCTTCACGTTTTCCAGTTGAGCAAAATATAATCCTCACACAAGAAGATGGAAGATTGTTAGAAGACGCATCTCAATATCGAAGGCTTGTTGGACGCCTAATTTATTTGACAATCACAAGACCGGACCTCGTGTATGCAGTTCATATACTTAGTCAGTTCATGGATAAACCAAGACAACCTCACTTAGATGCAGCTCACAAGGTGTTGAGATACCTCAAGCAGACGCCAGGTCAGGGCATTTTCCTACCTTCAAAAGGGTCATTGGAATTAAGAGCATATTGTGATGCAAACTGGGTGCACTGCAAAGACACTAGAAGGTCAACGACAGGTTATTGCATCTTTCTCGGACATGTTCCCATTTCTTGGAAAACAAAGAAACAGAGTACGATCTCACGTTCGAGTGCAGAAGCTGAGTATTGTTCTATGGCCACTACTTGTTGTGAGATAACATGGTTGCAATACATTTTGAAAGACTTGAATGTTAAACATTTGCAGCCAGACAAGCTGTTCTACGATAACAAGGCCGCTATACACAACGTCTAATCACGTGTTTCACGAAATGACCAAGCACATAGAAATTGACTGCCATGTTGTCAAAGAGAAAGTGCAAAGATGATTGATTCAAACAAAACATATAAGAACCAAGGAGCAACCGGCAGATATTTTCACGAAGCCCCTGAGTTCAAATCAGTTTTCATTGTTGTTGGACAAGTTAGGTGTGATCAATATCCACTCTAACTTGAGGGGGAGTATTGGAGGAAAGAATCGCAATGAAGGAAAGAATTGCAATTGATTATATGTAATTGATGTTATTGAAACAACTTACCTAAAATAGGCTCTAGAATAATGGATATTCTCATTACAAACTGTATATATATATTGTAAGACTTTACACAATATACAAAAATATAGAAATCATTCTCATTACAAAATTCCTTCATCCTGATTCTCTCCCAAAGTTCACACTTCTGACAAAATGATGTTAAGGTTCAACTTTGGCAAATTTTAAAGAAAACAAACACTACAATTAAGAGGATGTTCTAATTAGAAGCATCTTGTCAAGATCTCAAGTACCATTTCGACAATTTCCTCATTTTTTTTAAAATTTCAATTTAATTTTAGTGATAATTTTACCGCTTGCCATATGGCTAAGGTTCGTATTTCAAATCTTTTTATCATTGCTTTTAATCATGTAATCTTCATCCATATAGCCTACAAATATTTTTTGGATTCCATATAGGACACCTTTCAGTTTCTATCACAGAGCCAAATGCCAGAAGGCGGAAAAGGATGCTATAAACATTAACATTACTAATGCAAAAAGAGACTCTTACATGTTGAAACAGTAAGTACAACGCTGCAAGACAGACGCTGGAAGAACTGTAAACACCAAAATGGGGGTGATCCAGCCATCCTTTCTCCTGTATGCTAAACGATTTCAGAAGAATGTATTATTTCAGAAGTCTCTCACTGATAAGTTGTACCTCTAACCCAACATGATATTTATTATTGGGTCACAGATCACCATCGTATTTTCTTAGAAATTAAAATTTACTCGAGATGACTCTAATTTATATGAATGATGCTACAGTGTGAGATTAACCCACAGAAAGAACAAGCCAAAACGAAAATGAGCATTTAAACACCTGCTCTGTATATATCATCAAAGGAAGCCTTGTGGGTATCCTTCACAGTAATTGTAAGCATGTACTTGTCATCAACCCCAGTTTGTATCAACTAACAAACTGAGATCAACCACACTAGGGAACTCGGAACTAATAATAACTAACATATTGAAGTGTGCATACTGATAAAGAACAAACAATCAACAGAAATGCTGTAAACACCAAAACAGATAAAACACTCTTGTGACCCCTGCCTAGCTCTATAAGTTTCAGTCTTCATATTCAGAACAATCCTATATAACAAATCAAGATGGAGAATATCCAGCACAAATATCTTGATGTAAGGGGACTCAAGCTTCATGTTGCTGAAACAGGAACAGGTGCAAACCCATAACACAATATGCATGTTCACAAACTGTTTTGCGTATGCCATGCAGGTGCTCTCAGTGGTGATTTTCTTACATGGGTTTCCGGAGATACGGTATTCCTGGATGATCGCTGTGGCTAATGCTGGATTTCGAGCAATTGCCCAACTGCAGAGGCTATGGCTATTGGAGCAGCCTAGTAAACCAGAAAAAAGGTAACTTCCAGAGATCTTGTCGATGATCTCCTAGCCATCCTCAACTCACTTAACATCCCCAAGGTATACTTGTTTGCATATTAATTATCTAATCTCGACTTGGTTGCAAAAAAATATATATGTGAAACAAATAAGGTCCACAGAAGTCCCATATCAACAATATTACCAGATGTGAATTTATACAGAGTTCTGAATAAACAGAAAGCACACAATCTTAGTTGGGGTACCTGTTGTCTCTTCCTTTCAATCTATCTTACAATCTTAATTGGGGACTAAACACCAGGCCTGAACCAGCTACAAGCCTACAACCCCTTCGAATAGGAAAGTTTTTGAACATAAACTGCAAGAGTGAGTGGCGTGTTCTGACAATTTATGATCATTATTTTATCATCAATTCTAGCCAGCCATGTTTGTTAACCTTTTTTTGGCATTTTTAGAGTTTTTTTACACTTCTACTCCTTCTATAGATAGTGTTTTAAATATAGGGGTTAAAAAGTGTAAAAACACCAAAAAATGCTAACAAACATGACTGGCTAGAATTGCACTAATTTTATTATAGCTATTATCATGAGCTAACATGTGAAAGGTTTTTTTTTTTAATTATGGTACATTGGTTTTCATTGTTGCAAATGACTTTGGAGTTTGATCGGCTTACCATTTTGCTCTCCCCTATCCAGGCAAGGCGTTGGATTCATAACATTAGGGACACCTTTCTCCTCAGGTCCTGAAACATGTCCTAGGGAAATCCTTCTTGATGGCTTCTATATGATAAGATGGCAGGTGAAGTGATTCCGATTCACCTTTTACCGGAGTGGAAAGATTGACCCACTCTTACCGGAGTGGAAAGATTTTACCGGAGTGGAAAGAATGGCTACGTCAATAAAACCACTAGAAACTCGAGAGAGTTGCAAGAGTTTCACCAATCTTACACCTAGCCCATTTTTAAGGCCCCTTATATTAGTAATTATACCTATGCATATATATGATATACCAAATAAGAAAAATAAAAACATAAAGAGACCATCATAAAACCAATGTTCTAAAAATCGGCCTAGGAGTTAGGCGGCTGGGAGCCACCCAAGTGGGGCCAGGCGGCAGGGCTGGGGAAGAATCTCAGTCCCAGACTAGTTGGAATTGGGACGGAACCCGTTCCAGAAATACAGTCCCGGTCCATCCTGGATCGTCTCGGTTACTGTAGCCCACTTATAAAGTCCAAGCCTAATCTAACCTAAGCCCAATTCAACCATTCTAACCCAAGCCCAAAGAAAATCCCACGCCTCCACTCCCAAAGAACCCAAGTACTAATCAAAACTTTTCTTCTTCTTCACTCACCACACCTCCCTGGCAATCCCAAGTCCAACTATGGTTTCCCTTCTCGTTGTTGTATCTTAAAGAATGGCAGTACAAGCCGCTGAAAAAAGAGAAGACAAAGACATGATACTAGTATCAAAGTCGAACAACGATTGCGGTGTCAGTGGTGGATTAAAGGAACGAGTGATGGAGACGGTGAAATTGTACTGTGCGTGTGAAGTGATGTGCGTTCCCTCTTCAGGTTACGAATTTGGCCTCGCACCCACCCCCACCTTAGAGATACTGAGATAGTGAGAGGAATGAGGATTTATCTTTGATGGAGAGCGACGGGGAGAATGTCGATGCCGTTGGCAGCACTGTAAGTTAAAACTTATGTTTATGAGTAATGCTACAGTGCCCGGTGCACTGTAGCATCGTAGATATGCATTGAGATAAGTGACAACTCCTATCTCGATGCATATCTACGGTGCTACAATGCACCGAGCACTGTAGCCGGGCATTCAGCCGAGCACTGTAGAATTTTCCTATGTTTATACACTCAATTTTGATTTTGAATTTTGATGATGTTTCTTGGTCACCGGGCATGAATAATAATGAGATCCGGTACTGGCCTCGTATGAGATTGTTTCCTCATATTCTACATATATAGTTTGGGAAATTCTAGCTAACTTGGGAAACCGGCCTGGTTTGCTGCTTGGGAGGGGCGAAAATACATTTTTGCCCTTCTTCCTTAAACACTTTTTGGAGCTGTGTGTTTAAGGAGGAGGGGCAAAAATGTATTTTCGCCCCTCCCAGGCAGCAAACCAGGCCAGTTTCCTTGGCCAGCTAGAATTTCTGATATAGTTTACCTTGTTTTTGGATCTACTATAACCTTGTTCTATCTCTGAATGTGAATGTGAATGTGAATGTGGATGCAAATTTGATCTTGATTAGGTGTTCGGTTTCCGATCTAATCCATTGATTACATCTTTTTCCAATCTATTTAACCAATTTGTTTGCACTTGATGCTTGATGGGCCTAACCAAATTGATAAGCCCAATGGACTTGGGTTGGGCCTACCTTGGTGTTGTTGTACCGGGATGGCAGGTATCGTCCCAGTTCAAAACAGTCTGAGACCAAGTGGTCTTGCCCCAAAAAAACTCATGTTCCGATCCCATTTCACTGGACCAAGACTGGGATTAGGACAAGCCCAATCCCGAACCCTTCCGAACCGTGCCCACCCTACTAGGCTGGATGCCTGGGCAGGTTTTTGAATTTTTTTTCCAGTTCAAAAAAATAAAAATTTAAGACTTTATTTTTGTTTTTATACATTTTGCATATGTATCTTGGCATTGAATTGAAAGTAATTTATAGGGTATTATGCTTAGTTTTTATAAATTATAAATTATAATAAAAAATAAATAAAAAACCTAGGCGGGGCCTGATCCTTGCTCGCCGCCTGCTTACTACCTAGCGATTTTTAGAACACTGCATAAAACACAGCTAGGGCTCCGACCAGGGTAGACCAAGGAAAGAAATAGTATATCTTTATGTCAATTCTTAATTTCTCATTCTTCGTTTTGCAACACTTCAGTAATGTAGGTGTCATGTGGCATTCATCTACTGCTTGTATAGACCGTCAATGGCCACCAGCTGACAAAGTTTTGATGATGGTCAATACTTGAATTTGGCAGTTCATCTTAACTTCCATCAACATGTACAACTGGTCATAATCCAAGATCAAGAGCGAGCAACGATGAAAGCGTTGGGATGAAGGACTTGAATGGTCATGAAAGCATCGCTCAGAGATTAACTCAAGATATCTTCTCTGCTGCTTCAATTAATATGGAAGTACTATACAGAAAACCTAAAAACTTTCCTCAAATTTGACCCAGATTTTCCGCCTCTCTTCAGCTGATGTTACTTTCACGAATATTGGAAATTCGCAATGAGCTTTTAGCCCAAGGAGAAAAACTTGCACACCTTATAGTTGGCGGGGATGAATAAGAAATAGAGAGGGGGATGTATTTATAGAATTTTGCAAAGAATGGAGAGAAATTTTAGAAGAAGAGATTAGAATTTTATTTCTAAATTTGAGGTTTTGGAAGGTCTAGAAACCAATTAGAGAAATGAAGAAAATGATATAGAAATTTTTGAAAGCTCAAAATGATTCTTAACAAGCGAGAAAGGGATATTTTCTCAAGACCTATATTTTCCCTATGCTTTTTATTCATGTGATTCTTTCGAGCTACAAACATACTTTAATAATTAATATTCCTATGACTGAGTTCAGATACACAAGATGACAGAGCTTCCCTTACTTTAACATTATCAGAATCCATGCCAAGTGCGTCTTCAAAGAGCCTTTTGGCCTGATGCAATAGCTTCACCTTCTCCATACTATTGCTTGGCCGCAAGCGAGACCGTTGCTGCAATGCCACACCCCATCTGAATAAAGCTGCCATATAATATTAATGTTAAAAAGGCCATTTATTAATAGTGCATCATTCAAAACACAGCTCAAGATGTGGATATACACAGTAAAGGGTAATGCCAATAAAATATAAAATGAAGTAACTGAGTGAGGGCAGCTACCAAGATATCTCTAGGCAACGTGAATTCCAAAAATTCCATGCGACAAAGCCATTAGACTTGAAAAATGAACATTGGCAAACTTATCAGTGGAAAAACTCTTCCAGCTCATCATAGAGAAACAACTTGATGAGTACCTTAACAGAATCAACACTAACAGGTAATTATTATTACTTTATATAAAACAATTTAGCCTGTTGAGAACATATGTAACTTTATGTGCCACTACCAGACGTGAATCTCAAGGTAGAACATCACATTCAAAAGATTGTTAGTCGATCTACCTCCTTCATATATGCAAGAAATAGCAAATAGTAAATAATATTAACCATTCTAAGTATAATATCCACAATTGCACAACTACAACGTGTCGTACGTGCCGAACATGCCTCCTAGCACACAACCAACAACCACTTTTTTTTAATCAATGAAGTAAAGAGTATTTCATTAAATAAAAACTAGCACACAACGGAAAAGAAAGCACTATGAGCTAGACCCAAAGGTATTAATCACATATCTCTATCCCAGACAAACATAAAAAGAAGAGAACAGTCAAACAAGAGAAATAGTCCAACATAAAACATAAAGAGAAATGGGAGTCCTTAAAACCAACAATCACTCAAAAAAAAAGTGCATTTCCAAGACAGGGTGTTCGTCTCTAGGAAATTCAAGTCCCAACTCAAATAGGAAATTCAAGTCCCGACTCAAACGACGACTGGTTGTGTTGCCAAAAAAATGAAATAAGACAAGTGTGCGATCAAGGAGAGGAATGGCAATCCATTGACATCATCCAAGTCTCTAAGGCTAAAGTTGACACCTCATCATGGTCAAACTCGTTTAATTCTTTCGAGAGTGGGAAAAGGTCAACACTCGGGGCCAGGGGCAAAAGTTATATGCTCAAGCTCCAGATGTAAGCTCGTTTTATTTCTTAAGAGTGTGCAAATCACACCATTAGAGTCAAAGTCATCAACTACCCTAGCAAGCTTGAGTTAGTTCTCTTCAGATGGAAGCTCACCAACATTGGAGGACAGCGGTGTCCTAAACCAAAACAGCACATTAATACTCGGAGTTGTGGATAATATGCATCTAATCATAGGTCACAATAAATAAATGAAGTACATGAACAAACCCAACTAAGGTCAACTACGGTAAACTATAGTCAACTACTAGCCGATAAGCACCCATCATGTATCGATGGTTAGAGAGTTTAAAAAACCAAGCCAAGATATGCCTTCTGTGTAGTCAAAAAGCACTCACAAGTCTGAATGAAAAAGATAAGTCAAGGATACGTCATCTACGCACTAGGCCCACAAGTGATATAGTGTGGGGTCCACATAGACTAACCAACGAAACTGCAACCCAAATTTCACGCGACTTAAACATACTTTTGATTATACACGTGTACAATGTTCTTATACCAATTTTGAGTCAATCGGAAGTTTTGGCACGAAACTCAAAAATATCGCTTAAGCCAATGAAAACTAGACTCATAATACTTTCCAATCATACAAAGCATGTCCCCTGGTTATTTCTAAAACAACATAGTTTTTTATGACAAAATCAAGTTATCAGCAGTTTGTCGACAAACCCCAAAGAGAGTGTAACTCTTTGCACATCTTCGATACCCTTATTTTGTGTCTTGTGGCTAGCCAAAACAAATTGTGTTTATGTTGTTTGGTGTGTTCCGAGGTTTCGAGTGAGTATTCTTATGACATTTAGACACTTAGGCAAATTTGGGCTCGAGCGGTTACACTTAGGCAAAGGCTTCTAAGGCTTAATGTACATAGCAATTGTCTTCATTGATTCAACCCATCTGTTAATGTGGATGGGTGGGTTTTCTGTTTGTGAGTACTATCGCAAATGATTTGATGACCATTTTGGGGGTTCCTCTTTTGGTTTAGATAAAATTACTAATGATTGAATTTGATTGGGATAATGAAGCTCAAAGAGCTTTCTTTGGTTAATTCCAGTGGAGTACCTTTGTAAGGCATCAAAAGCCTTTCCAGTTTCTTTAAATTGTGTTTATTTTATCTATGATAGGTGAATAGAGTATAAGTGCTTCACTTTGTGATGAAGACGAGAATAGAAAAGAAGATATGATATTGGCGTTGCTTGATGGTATGTTTTGATGTTTTCGGATTTATTGGTTTCAACATGATTTACTTATTTAGTATTTACTTTTTTGCTCTATAATACATTAATACTTAGTGGGGGTAAAATAAATATATTTTAAAAAAGTCGGTTAAATTCCATTATATCCTATAACGCTCCTGGATCATTACGGGTTTGTTATTCGTTTTAACTACTACATAGGTCAGCCGTGGTATTGTCATTCCAAACACATGTGTTCTCTGTCATACACAATCAGAATCCATATAACACATATTTTTCTCTTGCCCCTTCACTAGAAGCTTGTGGGTTCTTGCTTCTTGGAAAATATGAGATTCGTCGATGAAAGGTCACTGGTTATGGGATAGAGTCCCGCTAGCGACCATCTAGGTAATTTGGAAAGAAAGAAATGCCAAAATTTTCAAAGGTAAAGTAAATCTATAGACATCACTCATCTCACCATCACTTGGGGTGTTCTCACTAACCAGCCCTTTCATTTGGGATAGAATTTTCTATTTGCAATTTTGATATGTAGTTGTGGGTTGTGGAGTGCCTCAGCAAGGGATCGCAGTTCAGAACGTGCCTCAGCTGCAGCTTCCTACGCAACCTCCAGATCACGGCGAGTCATATCCAACTCCTGCTGGAATTTTTCGCGAACACCGCCTCTACTAAGTCCGACTCAAGTGGCCTAAACGAATCCTCTGAGCCTTAGCAGCAACGACCAACTGTTCCAGCCTTCTCTCCTCAGCCTGCTTCCTCATCATCTCAATTTCACAAAGTGCGTCAGAATATAACCTCTACATGTTCGAGAAGACGCGTTCCATGATATACACCCTCTCATGAGCCACCTCAACTTTTTTCCCAACGACGACTGCCTGGTTCAAGTGAGACATTCCCAACATAAGTTTAAACCCTCATCCGTACGCCCTTCTAGCGTATCCTTTTCGAGTTTTGGAGCGTGATCCATCAGCCAGCTATGACGTCTGCTTATACGCTTCTTCGAAGAATAATCCACATCAACCTCTTGATGCCAGACCTGAGTGCTCATCTTTATTAAGTCCACGACAAACAGACTTATCCGCGCATCCGGATGAAGCTCTCTCGGATGAGGAATTACGCCAACACCACCCTTTACATTCACCACTGCTCCAGGCCCTCCTCTGCAGCATTTTCTTTGTCAATAGCAGCCGACCCCTTACTGCGAGACGGCTTAGCAGGACTTGAAAAAAGAGAAAGAAGTGAGTTGTCCAATGGACCCTCCAACACCTTGGGATATGGCCTGGAGCGAGATGGGAAACAATGCGAACTATGAGGAACTTGGCCCGTGTCACCACGACCACTATCGGACAGCCCACCAGTGAAATGATCGAATTCCAAAACCTCAGGCAGATCCTCGTTGGAACGGTTTCGGGCGGATCGACACTACTAGAAGTCGTCATTGCAGCTAGCATCAACTGCTCGCTCAGAGCTTCCGCTTGCGCGCCACTAAGATTCGATACATCTTCAACCCTTACTAATGGCAGGTAGTCCCTCTCCCAGTAAGATACATCAGCTTCCATCCCGACGGGTCGATCAAGCTCACGCTCTTCACTTACTGTAGCGGATCATCTTGAAAACGACCCAGTTCCAACACGGGACTTTTTCGAACTCACAAAAAAAGGCCAGCGTCTCGGACTCTCCCTCTGTATTAGACAAAACATGAGCCTTGGCTCTAGCAGTTTTCCTCTTCCTAAAAAGGGGTTCCACCTTCATACTTAACTCATGATGATTGGTAAAGAGTGGGGGCCTCATGCTAGTTGTCTCACAACTCACTGCGAATAAAGTTGGAAACACATGACCTCCACCACATTCTACGTTGGCAATTCGTGAAATTTCTCCATAGTGTCTTGCTTCTCCGGGGTTAGAGGAGTAGTGGAAAACCGTCCTGCGAGAAAACACGAGTAACAATTAGCATACACTCAAGCGCAAACGAAATCGAAAGAAAAAGTTATACTTACGAAGTGGCTTGAATTTTCGTTCGAGCGAACGACCCTTAAACTTGAAATACTTTGAATCTGTTGGAGTCAATAAGCAACTTCTGCCAGGACTTGAAGTCATCAGGCAAATTCACAAAGCAAGACAGTGAAGTCATTTTACAGACAGTGTGATTGTTCAACCGAGGAGAAGTCAGCAACTGGGTCACCCGCAGAGTCACGCGGGCGCCAGCTTCCTTCGCCCTAATCAAAATGAGAAGAATGATCATGTACCCATTAAGTACCAATTGGGTAGGAGGAATTTCAATGAAGTCCAAAAAGTCTCAAATCACATCTAGAACAGAACAACAAATTCCAGTTTGGAGCATCCCGTGGTGCAAACAGATAAACCTCGCCGGCGGAGACATTGGCATCTGATCATCCTTCAGAGCATATATTGGCAGGTCCTCAGGGACCCCGAACTTCGTCCAAATTTCAGCAAGGCCTGATTCAGGAAGCAGCTTGTCTTCGAAAAACTCAAGGTCCTTGGCTAAAGTTGCGTCATCGAGATGATTTTGGCGAGTCATGAAGAAAATGAACAATCTTTTCAATCAGAAGATGAACATAGCAAGATCTCTGAAAGCAAGAAAAAAAAAGAGAATCTCCGCACAAAGAATGACCTAAATAGGGATGTAATTTCCACATCTTCTCCACTGAACCGACACACATTCAATTAATGAAGTGTGCGGCTCAAACAACGATTCAGACTCAATCATCATGAGCGGTGTATCTTTTCAAAAAGTGACTTAGCGAACTAATGTGATGATCCCACTAACTCGGGAAGAGCAGCTGATGATACGCCAAAACGGTCTCAATTTTGCGTCGTACACGTGTCATGATGATCTCGAGGAATAACAGACCCTAGCGTCAGCCCAACACTGCTCCAGCCCAAGCGGTTCCAAACCCGCCTAATGCAATCTGCCAGACGGACTCAAATTTTCATAACCTGCTAATCCCACGTGTCTCACAGCTATCATCAATACCATTAAGCCCTGCTAAGACAAGTATCTCGAGGATCAACTTTGGACGGGCATTTACAGCAGCTCTTTGCTTCCAACTAGAAAGAAGATTTCAAAGTATATGTCACATATGGAGACTTCTACCTATAGACTACTCTTAGAACGGGAACTATCTCCCACATATTTAGGAGCACAAGGCTAATAGGTAAACTTTCCTCCACAGCACGACTCCTAATCAGAGAAGAATCTCCACAGAAATCTTCTTCCCTAAACTACACCATCAATGTCCTGGTCGAATCAAGACTCATGCACTATAAATAAGACATAAGGGTGGTAAGTTAAGGTGCACTATAAATTCCATGTTTACAGCATTACACATTCCTCAGATCTCTGTCTGACTTTAGCATCGGAATGTCATCGACCACCACAACGGTGGTCCGTGGTTCACGTGTGTTCCTTGTGTAGGTCAGCAAGTCAAAATCAAAGCAATAAGCGAAAAACGACTACATCAATAATAATTATAATAATAATAATAGTAATAATAATAATAGTAATACTAATAACAATTATTATTATTATTATAAAGACAATTTTAATGGAATTATCTCTAACATCTCACTATTTTCACTTTTTCAATCCCCTCACAAATCAAGTGCTTCTATGCTTTCGCTAAACCCAGCCACCCACCTTATATCTTGATAAAGTGCTTGTTGCATTGATCAATAATTACCAATGGGCTTCATTAATGATTCATTTCCAAAATGCTTTCACCATATTCTGGAAAAACTTGCCGGGAAATCTAAAATTCTTTCAAAGATTTAAGTCAAAAGTGAGGTATCAGTGCAATACTTTGCAAAGATATCTACCAAGCACCTTAATGACAGCAAAATGGAGCAAACAAAGGCAAATGGAATTGTTTTTTGTAAACCAAGTGGAGCCTATGTTCTCTTATTATTTCTGCTTACTTGAGATCTATTAGAAATACTACTTTCTAGACCAGTTGGCATATTATTTCATTGTGAAACTTGCATAGTACCATATTATAACAAGTAATTGAAATCTAACCATCAGGTGCAGATGCATTGCTCTTGGACATCATTGCATCAAATTTATCAATTGCAGCCAGGTAAACCTTGTCAGCCTCTGCGGCCGCTTCCTGAAAATGGTATGAAAGATAATTGATTATCGACACAATTAATAACAGAAGTTGGAAGATAAACAAGCAAGTAGATCTAACATCATGTTATCAACACTATGAAAAGATCCTTACAGGTCCAATATCTGCAATCAACTGGGCACGGTAGGAGAGTGCAAGGCCCCAATTATACAAGGCTCGTACATCACTTCCATCAATCAACAACGCCATTTTGTACTTTTTTCCTGCCTCGACAAGGAGTTCTTCACACTCCTCGCATACATCAAAAAGATTAGATGCAAGTCTTTCTCTGTTAATAACTTGATCATCCAATCCCTTACATTGTACCCTACCGCTTTTACTCCTTGACAAGCACTCACTTCTTGAGAGGAGAATTCTCAACTCACGGGCAGTCCTCAATTTGAGTTCTCCGTGAAGAAGATACGTGTTTCCCAATTGACCCACAGCCAATAAGCTCATTGGCTTCATGGTTATGGCTCTCGTGAGTAATCTAGCAGATTTATAAAATATGACCTCTGCCCTTTCATTGTCAACTTTACCCTTCAAACACTCCCTGGCTTGTTTAACAAGGTGATTGGCATCTTGAAGATATCTGTCAAACATTATATCCTCTGACATCAATGAAGATGAAGGATTGGCCGTGCCACATGACGCTTGTTGATGATCCAAACTGGGTGGTTCTGAGTATCCCCTCCTTTCCTTGAAATCGATTGTGTTTCTCCCATTTTCACCATTTTTCCTGCTGTAGGAAGAAAGATAATCTCTGTCAGATGTTTTAAGAGTTTGTTCTTCTTGCAGGGAAACCTTGTATTCCATACTTAATGACCTGAAATCAAACTCCCTAGATTTTATACCGGTACCAAGATCCAATGGGTCATCAAAACCATTACAAGACACAGGCATTTCATGTTCATTCTGGTTCCCTAACTTCATGAAGTTTCCATGGTTATTAATGAAACTCAAATTATTTTTCTGATAATTATAATACTCATTGCTCTCTACTCTCTTGATTCCATTAGACATGTCAGTAGAATTCCCGTTGACTACCTCTCCGGATAATTTTGTTTTCTTAGTTCCATTCACTGATGTTTCAGCTCCATGCTGCCTCAAGCCTTGCTCTTTCAACATCTCAATTGGAGATGAATCCTTTGTTCTGTAAACTACATCACTATTGTGAGTTTGATCATTCAAAATCTTCGAATTCGGTAGCTCAACCATTTCCTGCTTACGGATGTCTTTAACTTTAATAGGTGTTGCCCCTCCCACATTCTCTTGAAACATACCTCCAAAAAGTTTAAAAACATCAAAACGACTTGCACCCTGCTCTCGTTTCTTCGCACCCGACTTCTCATTCAAAAAAATTTTGACTTCCCCACCATCAACTACCTCTCCCTTAGAATCACCCTCGTTAACAAAAGCATCCATATCACTAATTGAAGCTTCAATGAGCTTTTTCGATTGCAAGATGTTCGCACTTATTGATTCAACTACACTACCATACCTTTCCAACTCCCCAATTCCTCTCATCTCTTTCTGCAATTTCAACATCTTACCATCCATTTCACTGAACAACCCCACCAAACTCTTCAGTTTCTCAACAGAAACCCGAAAGGTCTCATCTTTATAGTTCCTCTTACTTCCATTTCTACTTGAACTACTAAACCCACCACTCTGAACAAACCCCAAAGAAAACCCCACACCAAAAACCAACACAGAAGCTGGAACCACTAATATGGAAGAAACCCTAACCCTAGAAATCGCTAAAGCCGAAACAAATCCTAACATGAACATGAGAACGTACTTCCTATCATCGATTCCTACTGAAATCAAAAACTGCTGAAACTGATCGAGCTTACCAGAGTGTTTCGCATCTTCGATAAGACTCGGATCGTCCCAGCCACCGTAGTTTGCGGAACTTGAAGCGTAAAAAATTGGCCTTTTTGAGTCCAATGGCCATTTTCCATAGGGGAGTTGGAGAAAAGATGGGTTCGTGGGAGAGTTTGATCTGAATGTCAATTGACGGTGAGATGGGACATTGGAATTGAAGAACTTTTGAGAGATTAGGGTTTCCATGGAGAAATTTGATCACTTGTGAAGGATGGATAGATGAAGAGGTGGTGGTGGAGTTGAGTCACATTGGTTCTTCAGGCGAGTAGAGCTACGTTAGCTTTTTCTGATAAAAGGACAGCATCGTCAATTCAACAAAAACATAAGGGGGGTATAACCCAAGCCCAAAATTGTTGGTAGCCCAACCCAACCTAACCCAATGTTTGGGATCTCCAACGTTTTTAACTCAAATTTAACACAGCTGCACAAGCTTATACTTCAAATTTTTGGGAGTTAGAGATGAATTTCTTCTTCCAACAAGATTTCTACTCTGCCTGTGAGAGATCACTGATTAGTGTTTGGGGAGAGTGTTCAGCACGTAAGTGTCAACTATGCCCCTTTTCCTGTCTTCTCTAAATCTATGGAGAGAGAGATAGAGTTGGCAATTACGTGCTGACCACCCTTCCCAAATACTAACCAAGCACAAGGAGCAGGCTGAGAAAAATAATTTATTCTTCATGTTGATCACCATCACAAATATCAACTCGTGTGGAAATCTAGAGCAAAGCTAAATACTCTATGCACACCATGAACTTGGAGACAACGTTTGATGAAATTAGAAAATTAAAACATATATAATTTTTATGAAGGTGATGCCAAGTACTTACATGTCATCTTCAACGTTATTTTAAACGGTGATCCAAGTCTAAATTTGAGTCACAAGTAGGAACTCAATTCTTTAAATGGAACAAGGCGAGTCATCTTCAACCTCACACCTGTCTTACGAACATGGTAATGCTGTCGAGGACAAAATTATAAGATGGTGATTGAAGCCCTTGAATAATCACATTTTTAGTTTCTAAAGGTGACCAAGATTTTCATATTTATTTATAAACTCTAAACTTGACAAGGTTAAATTTATTGCCAGGAATTCAGATATTATGGTGCAATTCTATGAAGAGTATGTTGTTTCAAACTACAAGTGGTCAATAGAAACTGGATTGACAAAACTCTATATAGAATTGTATAGAAACCAGTCCGTAATCAAGATCTTTACAATAGACTAAGTGACACCAAAAAAATCAGTAAAGCATCGGGAAAAGAAAATAATCAAATCCACCACCAAGGAAACATCGTTCTCTTTCATTAGAATAGTCAAAATCTGGGATATGCTCAGCATAAAGTGTGATGGCAAATTGGCGCCAAAAAGATGCATTGCTAACTTCTCCAGTTCCAAAAAAAGCCACAGCCACGGCTCACTCTGGGTGATCTTAGTTGTTCATATTTAGTTCTAGGTGAACTGTTCTTTGCGGTCCAAAATAACCTACATCTCAACACTGCTCAACTTTTAGAGCTAAATCACAAGCTCGCTGCTACGAAAACAAAAATCTGTATGGATGTCCAAAAGATATACAATTCTCTTATGGTTTATAATGTGACCTCTTTATCATCTACATTAATGTTGTTGCAAAATCAACCCAATTGATTGGTTAATCCAGTTGGATCACCAACATTCTGCCATTATCTTGTTCAGTCCACTTAATAGATTTCTTCTCCAAAAGCTTGATTATCTGTTACAATAAAACTACAGAATCAATACTTTGTTATGATCTACAGAATCATATGCCCCAAATGGCATTATACATTGAAAACTATTGTGTTACAAGTATATAGTACGACACACTGATAAGAAATAAACAAAAAAAAAAAACGTAAACACTGGAATCAAGCAACATTGAACTAAGTTATAATTTACGAGATACCATAGGTGAGCAGTAAATACTTTCATCCTTATGTAGCAAAGGATACTTTCTCTGAGTAGATTCCGGGATATAACTATAAAAATAGGATCACATGGACAAATGAGAATGTTCCTTATCAGTTTTTTGGCCGTAAAGCCACAGTTATATTAGAGAAAACTATCCAGTACCATAGCGCCTGATGCACAGCAAATTTGATGGAAGGTAGGATTCAGTTTATTTTATTTTATTTAGTTTAGTAGATGAGCTTGGCCCGTAATAGTAGCTAGGGCTTTAGTCAACCTAGTGATACGATCCGCCACTGCTCAACCACTGAGCCATCATACATTTGGCTTAGGCAAGGGATACACAATAAATAAATAATTACATCTTTTAGTGTTTGTTCCTTCATTTTAATTTCCATTTAGATCTAGATTCATAAAAATTATAAAATAAATATCTGTGATATCGAAATATCAAAAGGACCCGTGGAACGATTTGGTGGTGGCGTAGAAAGGGGGTGAAGAAGTGTTGAAGATGATGAGGAATGGGAAAGAAGAAAGGCATCAGCTGCCCTGATTTCAAAAATAGGGACTTCAACAACATTAATTTTTTAGGGTTTAAGTAAGTTGTCGGGATGGGTTTTAGGGATTAAATCAACATTATCTAATGAATAAATTAAATTAAAATATATATTTTTATTTTAGAAACATAATTATAACAAAAAAGTTAACTGCACTTGAATATTGATGCCGAAAATTAGAAAAGATATCACCAAATTAACTGAAATAACTGAACGTACCCATTGTTTTCGAGTCCCTTTTGTGTCATCTACACCTTCAGTCTCCACGATAACCTTGAGATATTTAATTACTGAAAGAACAAATGATTCCGGGTTTATCAGACTACTTTATCTGTTCAAGAATAACTGGGGTGAGATTATTCTACTTACCACCAGCAAGGGAAAGATGATGCTTCACAGTTCGTATTGCTTCCTTCACACCAAGGTCGTGCACATCAAAAACTACCTCTTCTTGCTTCTCCTCATCTCTACAGATAATAAAAAAAAATAAAAATAAAAAAAACTATGATGAGGTTTCATTTCCACAATGAAGTTGAAATGAAAGATGATAAATATGCAGCTAAACCAAGCTTGGATTGCAGCTATGCACTGACCTGGACTCAACAATCAGTTTCGCTGATTTTTCATCTGCTTCCCGGGCCTTGTTATCGTAAAATTTCCCCTAGACGTATAACACCACTAAATTACATGGAAATCAACAAAAAAGGGTACCACTACTGAACTTTGAACTTGGCTCGCGTTATCATTTTAGATTTGCAGCAGCATTCTTACTTCGATGCATCTTAATACATTCATGAGTGTCATTTTGTAAACATTTAAAATTTATTAACAAATTACACCAAAAAATGAGAAGTTACCACACATTTGATGATAATTCTTGTCAGAACAACAGTGTAAGTATTCTCATTTAGGCACATCATAACCTCCTATCATTATACTTATATTACTATACATTTAATACAAGTTACTTCACTAGGATGGGATGAGGTGCCCATACAAGGAGCTCCAAAATCGAGGATTATTACTAGACGTCTACAATTCATCAAGTTTTCTTGTTTCAGTTTATAAAGGATTTCAATCAATTTCACACCAACATAGCATCTCCATTGCTAAAATGTCTGACCTTAATAGTTAGTCTAAAAAAACATACTACCAACCCTTACACATTTGTGACTGCTCCAAATGTTTTAAAAGCAAGCATTCAGTCTATACATATGGATTATCATTTTTTTCAAAAAAATTAAAAAAATAAAAAATAAAGAAACTGTGTATATTTGGACGGACATTTTCCTAGAAATATTCAACTTTATTTCTAGTATTTTTGCAATTATATAGTCTGAAGTTACCCTTCAAAAATAAGAAATTATATATTCTAAAGTTAGACAATAGACTGCATTTGCAACTAATAGAGATGTTCTCATCCACCTGTAATCAGCCCAACTCTTTTCCCCCTTCCTCTGAATTTGAACAATTCTACGCCCAGACCTGACACTGGTGATACTTAATGTACCATACTCACGCCGATTACATGTATGTCTTCAACTGGGTGTAGTGTATGCAGACTAGGCCTAAGTACTGTAATGACACACCAAAGACAGAAAAATAAAGCATTAATATTCCTAAGCCAATGACATGCATGAAAACAAGAAGTCAAGACACAACAACCATAACACAGAGTTTAAACATCATTCGATAACAACCCAAAAGACAAAAAAACAACAGCCATAACATATAGTTAAATAGTTCATAGATCTTCATCTTCCCCAGAATTGAGTCCATCATCTCCCAATTAGAGTGTAAAAAATAAAATTATATATATAATAATGCCCAAAAATGCTGATATTTTGATTTAATTGTAGTGATAGATGGAGGATAAAAATATTGCTTTGAACCTTCAATCATCGAACATGCTTATTTCTAGTAACAAATGAGGTTTGAGACAGAAATGCATGCACCTATTTCTCAACGGCTAAAGTGGATGAAACTAGTGCTCATGATTAAGATTTAAATGTGCATGGAACAGAAAGTTATTAGGGGCTAAGAAAGAGTCATGATAGGTCAGTGACTAATAAAATAAATAAGTTTGCCATTTAAGTTAATTCTACAAAGTTTATGTAAGGTAATGATCAACTAAAGAATTAAAAGCCTTGCCTGCTTCAGAAGTTCATCAGCAAGGGGATAATTTCCAGTTGCGTGGGCAGCAGCGGCCTGACAAGGTGAACATCCATTTTGCATGAGTTATATTTACGTAAATTTCCATACAGGATATGAGGACAAAGATAATCATAAAAAATTCAAGGAGAGAGAGGCACTCACAGCTTTGTAATATTCCTTCATTGTGATCCAATGCTCCTTTGTAGCTCGGCGAAGGACATTATAGTTATCTTCTTCAACTTCTAAGAGAGATTAAACACTATTAAACACAGGAGTTATAACAGAAGATCTAAAATGACATATATTGGGCGGTATCCGATGCAAAACAAATAAGAACAGGAAGACAGAGAGTATCAAAAATGACAATAACAAAAATTGTGCTGTAGCAATACCAATATCACAACATATGGGAAAATCACAGAAGAAATTGTAGTGAGAAAGGTCATGGATCTACATCACCTTCCAAAACAACAATTTTAACCTCAAAACCCAGATTAAAAAGAGTCTCATGCCTTGAAGGAGAACACTTGAGAATGATGAGTTCTAAATCAACGCACTCTTTGCAAGAATTCATAGATTTTGTTTTGCCTCAAAATAACATTGGTTCTTTATAAATAAATTATTCACAATAAGATTAATGCAGAAGGATAGGGCGTCCCCCGATATAAGCGATGCCCGGCTGTAATGTTAAATAGGCAAGGGTTCTCGCACCATTCCGGACGGGGGCGAGTAAAGAAGCTAGACCAGGTTAGAGCTAGAGATAGAATGATTAGATTAGCCTCTTAGAACATAGGAACCTTGACGGGAAAGACAATAGAATTAGTGGATGCCCTGCGTAGGAGGAAAGTAAACATAGTTTGTCTTCAAGAGACAAAATGAAAGGGGAACAAAGCTAAAGATTTAGGAGAGGGTTCAAACTCTTCTATTCTGGTAAAGATGAAACTAGGAACGGGGTGGGAATAGTGGTAGATAAAATTTTTAAGGATGCAGTAGTCGACATTGGAAAGTTTGGGGATAGAATCATAAGTATTAAATTAGCTTTAGAACTAAAGATAATGCATGTTATTAGTGCGTATGCACCCCAAGTGGGTTTGGACGAGGATACTATGAAGGATTTTTGGGACTCTTTAGAGGAGTTAGTTCTTGAAATTCCCTCTTCCGATAGGGTTTTTCTAGGCAGGGATTTGAATGGCCATGTCGGTAAGGATAGAGTTGGGTATGAAAGGGTACATTGAGGTCAAGGCTTTGGGGATCAGAACACTGCGGGGATTTCTATTATAGATTTTGCTTTAGCTCAGGATTTTGGAATCATAAATACTTTTTATAAGAAGAGGGAATATCACTTGGTGACCTTTGCGAGTGGGCGCAATAGAAGTTAAATTGATTATTTTCTTGCGAGGAAACACGATTTAGGTAGGTGTAAAAATTGTAAAGTTATACCAGGGGAGTGTCTGACAAACCAACATAGGCTGTTAGTTCTCGA
The DNA here is from genome assembly GCA_003290165.1 of Berberis thunbergii. Classification (NCBI taxonomy): domain Eukaryota; kingdom Viridiplantae; phylum Streptophyta; class Magnoliopsida; order Ranunculales; family Berberidaceae; genus Berberis; species Berberis thunbergii. Next base: position 572,672 of record QNQO01008414.1, read on the forward strand.
TTTTTGTCTTAAGAGTAGGGATCGTATTGCTATAGAACAAGTTAGACCGAGAATTAAGTGGTGGACCTTACAGGGAGATGTGTGCCAAAAAATTTGAAAGAAGATTTTGGGTGGCCAGTCAGTTTCAGAGGGTTGGGATAATCTAGAACCAAAGGATAGGACTAGCAGTGCGGGTCTTTTTGAACATTTGGCAAACCGAATAAGAAGATGTGCGAAGGAAGAGTTAGGAGAGACCAAAATAGGAAGTTTATATGGTAAGGAGACATGGTGGTCGAACATTGATGTGTAACAAACCATTGCGAAAAAGAAAAGATGCTTTAAAGTGTGGCAAAAAATAAGCGCCTAGAGTCTTATGAGCTTTATAAGCAGGCTAAGAAGTTGAATAGTAAAGCAGTAGGGGAAGCTAAGAAGAGAGTGTATGATGATCTTTATAATAGGCTAGGTACGAAGGAAGGGGAGAAGGATATTCTCAAGATAGCTAAATCTAGATAATGAAAAACTAGGGACTTTAATCATGTTAAGTGTGTTAAGCACGAGGATGGAAGAGTTTTAATGCAAAATAAAGCTATTTTAGATAGATTGAATGATTATTTTTGAAACCTACTCAATGGAACGCATGTATGGGAGTTAAACTTGGAGGGGTTTGCATCACAAGAAGGGAGAGATCGCGTGTTCCATCGCAGAGTTAGTGCCACAGAAGTGAGAGAAGCTTTAAAAGAATGAAGACAGAGAAGGTCGTTGAACCGAATGATATACCAATTGAAGCATGGAAGTGTCTGGGAGAAGTTGAGATTCAATGGCTAACTAAGCTCTTTAATAGGATTTTGGAAACTAGAAAAATGTCATATTCATGGAGGTATAGCATTGTGGTACCAATTTATAAGAACAAAGGGGATATCCAGAATTGCTCGAACTATAGAGGGATAAAGCTTATGAGTCATACGATGAAACTTTGGGAGAGGGTTATAGAACGAAGACTTAGGAGTTTAACCACGGTTTGGGAGAATCAATTTGGATTTATGCCGGGTAGGTCTACTACTGAGGTCATCTTCTTGCTTAGGCAAGAAAAATATCGAGACACGTAAGAGTTTGCATATGGTTTTTATTGATCTGGAGAAAGCATATAATAGGGCCCCCAAGGAGTTAATTTGGTGGGTGTTTGAAAGGAAGAAAGTGTCTCAATGTTATGACGATATCATTAAGGATATGTATGAAGGGGCTGTAACAAGTGTCCGCTCAGTAGGTGGGGTGTCCAGTGAATTTTCAGTGTCAGTAGGACTACATCAAGGATCGGCGTTAAGTCCATATCTTTTTGCTTTGGTCATGGATGAGTTGACGAAACATCTGCAAGAAGATGTACCTTGGTGCATGTTATTTGTAGATGATATTGTCTCAATGGATGAGACTAGTGTAGGTTTAGGTCAGAAATTAGTTAAGTGGCGGGAGGCTTTAAAGAGTAAAGGTTTTAGAATTAGTCGTTCTAAGATGGAGTATCTAGTGTGCAACTTTGGTTGTGAACCACGAGGGAAAAGTAATGCAATTGAGATTGAAGGTGTAGAGGTCCCACAGTGTGAGACTTTTCGATATCTTGGATCTATAATTCAAAAGAATGGGACTATTGGAGAAGATGTAGACCATAGGATTAAAGTTGGTTGGTTGAAATGGAGAATGACGTCAGGAGTATTATGCGATAAAAGGATGCATGCAAGGCTAAAAGGAAAATGCTATAAGACAATTGTTCGACCAGCCATGCTATACGATTCAGAATGTTGGGCTACTACGGGACAACACACGCATAGGATAACAGTAGCAGAAATGCGTATGTTAAAGTGAATGTGTGGTAAAACTCGTAAGGATAAAATTAGAAATGAAAGAATTAGGAGATACTTAAGTGTAGCGCCCATAGAGGACAAAATTAGAGAAATACGTCTAACTTGGTTTGGTCATGTGCAGAGGAGACCAAACACAATGTCAATTAGAAAATGTCTAGATTGGCAAGTTAATGAAGGGTGTAGATGGAGGAGACGACCATTGAAAACTTGGATGAAAGCGGTGAATGAAGATATCATTGAGCTTGGATTAGGCGAGAATATGTGGAAAGACCGCATTGCTTGGAGAACCAAAATTCATGTAGCCGACCCCGAAAATATCAGGAATGGGCTATGATGATGATGATGAATGGGCATTTAAGAAAAAATTTAATCACCTGATGAACAGAGCCTGGTAAGATTGATCGAAATGCCAACTACACAAGAACATAGAGATGTGGATTGCTCAAGAGCTTTTAACGGTGGTAGGGCATAGGAGGAAATCAGGCATGTTATCCCTGCATCAGGCTGTTCTTACCATGAGGTACTAGCTAATATTGGATAACAAATCATTTGACTAATTGATCAATTTTATTATTATTATAATGTTATTATATCTTCGATTGGGAAAGGTCGATAGGGTTTTTAGTTTTCACAGACCCTAAAACAATGGATACTGCATAGATAATTTCCTAAACACAACCTCCTAGAAATAGAAGGGATGCTAGCCAGCCACCACCTGAGGTAAGTATTTGTTTCGCTGACTGATTGATTTGAAAGCTGATTACAAAATTCCTCTTTAGATCTCCTTTTATAGATAACCTATACAAATCGATCTACATTCTTATCTTATAAATATATATATAGGATTTACTATTCTCCCTAAAGTAATTCACTATAAATAACAGTCAGAGAATAAAAGAAAATAGTTATATTTTGTTTTAAATCATGGGATATGATTCAGCGGTCTCCTGCTGATGTCAGTGCAGGTAGCAAAGCATAAAACCATTGTGTATCATTAGCTAGAAGCCATATGTTGTGACATTAAGGCTTGCATGTCATTAACACCCTTATCCCTTGGGAGTCTTGTGGTTAGTGACTATAATCAAGGTGAATAAAAGATAGACTCGCTCAAGCCCTAAAAGACAACAATCAAGCTAAATATCTAAGTAGAGATAAACTTAGGATGGATTTTCTCTCTGTTTAATCATTAACTGCCCTTATCCCCTTGGGGAGTCTTTGTGGTTAGTGGTTATACTCGAAGTGAAGCACGCAAGATTCTAAAAGACAGATTCATTTGAGTCCTAGCTGAATATCAAAGTAGAGATAAACATAGGCTTGATTTTTTCTCATTTTAATCATTTGGTTGATTCTGTGAGAAGATGACGATGTCTCTGGTTCTTGGTAGAATTGTTATACAGCACAAATGTTTGGTCATTTTCAGTTAGTGTATCTCTAGCCTTGCTTGCCATATTATCAAAAAGGAAAACTTTCACAATGGCAGCCTCCAAGATTTCTAATCAAAACAGTAGTATTTGGAATGTTACACTAGGAAAAGATTAAAGAAAAGACGTGGAGCAACTGATTCATAATAGACATTATTAAAGTAATATACTGCAAATTTTCTCCACTCTCATAAGTCACGAAGGACCAGTAAGGCATATTGAAGATATCACTTCAGACAACAACCTTTTAATCCTTTGGTTCTCATTCAGAACTCCAAACATTCTTACAAACTAGGAAGATTGTGAGAAGAAGTTGTGGACATATTCCGATAACTGTCAAGTCAGAATTCTTAATATTTATTAATGAAATATTCTTGCAAAAATAAATTCATATTCTTTAGCTCACTAGGCAAAATGGCTATATTTATATCTATACAACTAAGAATCTGAGAATAGTGACATAAGACTTAAATCAATATCATTCTCCATAGTTTTCTGCGTGTTTCTGGCATTTTTTTTTTCTGAAGGACGAAGCACTTACCATATTCGACATCTTGTTGGTCCAAAGTATCAACCAAAACGTCTGAATTTGTGTCCATTGGAAGTTCACCTACAACTGTCCCAAAGGAGGCTCTTGTTTTCTTGACTGCATTTACTGGTCGAGATTTCTTTGGGGGCTCCTGAACTCTCTCAGGCACATTGAACAAGGAAGCCAAAACTTCTTTCTCTAAATCACTTTTCCTTTTATCTTGCCTAACGGCTACCGATGTACTTCTGTTTAAACCTAGTATCTTTTAGTATTTTCACATAAATCAAACAATAAATAAATTGTGGCAAAACTACTAGTTAAAAGAAATTGGATCCCATTACGGCATACAGAATGGCCATAAGATCATAAGAGTTTGGATTCTTAACAGGATAGAATATACCTTTTATCTGTGTTTTCCCCTTTTGCTTGACCTAATTGATATCTGAGTCCTGCACCCTCATCTGAACACTGTAAATGAACTTATGTGAGAAGCAAGACAAAATATGCCAGCATCACTAAGTGTGTTTTCTCCTACACTAATAATAAGAAGAATTGGCAGCCCATGTTCACAACAATTTGTGAACCTTAAGGATGCATAGCTTGCTGACCAGTTGTGTCATCATAGTTAGAATCAACTGTTAAAATGAGCAATCTAAAACTTGGTAGATTTCTGTGCTTTGCATAAGCTGTTAAGCCTATAATTGATTGTTTTAGTAATATCACTTAAATAAAACTGGGAGTCTTTATGCACAAGCACATTTTTCGGTGGATTTGAATAAAGGATGCTGCAAAAAGTAATTTATTAAACAATAAGAACTGATAGTATATTTATGCAAACAATTCTTAATACTTCAGTGATTCGCTCATGTAAACTGAAAATAAAGATTGAGAGGCAGCATTGACAGGAAAGCTATTTGTAAAGCAAAAACATCTGCATATAGTGCACTTTTAACCCAGTAGTGTGTTAGGAGGAACCAATAGAGAGTTCAATTTCCCAGAGAGAGACGAGGAAGAGCAGGGATAAGAAATCATCTGAGGCAAGTAGACCGTTTTCGGAATGATTTTGGCGCGCAAACAAAAAAGGGGCTCCCAACTCCTTATCAAACTTTGGACAACTGACAAATACCTAACTTAGTTTTTATGTGTAATACATTACTTGGTTTCCCTGCCTATTTAGTCATTCTCCCAAACTCAGCGGAAGTTTTAACAAAAATTCCGGCAATCTCCTAAATGTTCAAAACAAATTCCTTTGTTGAGCCCTATTTATAAACATGTGAAGCCAAGTAAAGAGTGGAAAAGAAGGGAGATGCTCCATTGCACAAAAGAGCTCGAAAAGCAACCTTGCACAATAGCATAAGAAATACTGAAAAATCATCAATTCAAGACACATATTGCATATTGACCAAGACGGATAATGAGACCATGAAGTTGAGCCACAATTTACCATACACGTAAAAACCTCCAAAACCCAACCATTATTGAATGCCCAGCATACAACCTCCTGGACCCCCATTCATGATAAGAAACTCATACTAATTCAAAGAGACTTTAGCACATGAAATTAAAAACAAACCATCACCATCGACAATCTTTGAATATAAATACATAACACTTCACCCCCAAGTAGCCAAACTACAACTCCCATTAGTCAGACACTCCTTACAAGCCAAAAACTATCCAAACGCAAAACAAAACTAAGCAAAAGAAAACAACTTACTAAACATCGACTTAGATCAAACTCACCTTTTCTGAAGAACCATCAAATATGTCATCACACTTGGTCAACGATGAAGCTGATAGATCCACCAATTTTTCTATGGTCTGCATTGCAAGGAAATTCATAAACTCTGCATTCTTAGAAGGAAATTTACTTATCGTTGAAGAATATTCTTATCCCGATCAAGATAGTAAAATCACTGTTCTGTGTAAGCAAGTTTCGATCTATAAAACTATGTAAGTGTTAAGATAAGAAAGCAGTAGACATAGTAAAACTGACATGTCATGATAGAAGGCCATAATCAATTCAATGCATCATCAACAACTCAGAAAATGTATTGGTAAGATATAGTACGATTATTAGAAAATAAATTATCAACAATTCGGAAAATGTCATGATAGAGTTATATTAAATACAATGTTATTTCGTATTTTGATTCTTTAATTCGTATCAGAGCATGTTATCCTTGGAAGTTCTCATTGCAGTAACAACATCATTGCCATCCACCAGACCTCATCGTGTCTTCTCTCTCCTTCAGCAAGTTCAGTTTGGTTTTACTTTCTTCAGAACATTAGCAAGACCAATGAAAACAATAATAGCAATGAACAAGACCAGCAAGTAACATTATTTTCCAAAGTTTTTTATTCTTCCCCAAAAATTTTCCTAAAATCCAAGTATTGAAAATCTCACATGAAATTTCAACTTTCCTAAATTTTACATAGTGTGACTTCATGAATAGCTGACTTTGGGGTTTGGAATTATAGGTGGAGCATTTTTTATTTTTCAGGACTCCCACTTCTCTTGTATGTTTGAATGGCGAGATATTCTGCATAACAGAATTACTTGATGTATTTTTATCTAGCCCTCAGTGAACTGTCTTTCACTGAGTGCTAGTTTGTTTCAGTGAAATACTTTTTGTTTTCTGATTAACAAAAAAGAATTGTAATAAATTAATAGTAACTTTGTAAGTATGTGACCTGTCTATATGTTGGCTTATGGATGTATTTAAGTCACTAAAACGGTTTTGTGTTAAAACATATTTCAAGTTCATAGCAATACGTAAAACTTATGTTGTTCTTACCAAGTACATTTAGGCCTTTTGCATTTCCGTCATCATAAAGAATACCAAGACATTATCGAGAACAGTACGATGTGAACAATTGTTTCTTTGATGGTTGTTTGTAGCTATTATCGTACTGCTTGAAGCTGATCGTTACACTACCAGGAAATTGTACTGATGCTACCACATCCCGGAAGATTGATTGATGGATTTTGAAGTGAGTGTGTAGTCGTTTGCGGCTTCATTTGAAGCCTCATGCAAAGTCTTTGAAACTAAGCCTCAAATATATGTGTTTCTGTCCTGGTAAATGATCATAGTGGGTAGCAAATGATCTTAATTGGCATTTCCTATGGCAAGTGGGACCATGGCTGTTGATCATACGCAATAAGTGCTCTACATTGTCGTGTGTGTACTTGTGTCAGGCACATGTTAACCCTCTGTGGTGTTGTTTGGATGGTATTATTTTGCACGTGCGAGTTTTGGTTGTGCCTTAACCGATGGTGGCTCATGTAAAAATTGTTTCTACAGTTTGTGGTATTATTAAAGCTTGCGCTGATAGTTACTTTAAGCGTGTTTAAACACTAAACATTTCAAAATACACTATCCGAAAGTAGTCAACCAGCATCTAACCATTACCTGAAAGGTTCTGTTTTGATTTTTGACATTTTCCCTCATTAGAAAAATAATGTATTAAGATAATCAAGTTAGATAGGACTAGATGGCAAACTGCAGTACAACATCATTTACTGAACATCTGAACCAGAAAAGTAAACATTACAATGAAGTAAAGAAGTTAGTTAGTATACCTTATTCGCATCGTATCCACAAGAACCTGCAAGGTCATTTCAGTGACTGTTTATGTTTGTTGGCCAACGTAAAAAGTAACAAAAGCTACATTTGTCGTGTGCAGTGAACAAAAGTGTCCTTTAATGATTATATGAATAATACAGCAAATTCAACACAAATGAAAACATATCTTATACAAGTATATTTCATGGCCTAAACATAAAAGGGAGGTCCAGTATTATTAAAATATCCAAACACATAAAGATATACTGGGGCAGGGGCAGAGGCAAATATTTCATTCAGAGGGGGCAACATAACATACTTTGCCAATAAATTTTTAAATGACATATACATGAACTTTTGAGTTTTTGACAAGTAATAAATACAAGTATTTAGTGACAAAAATTGACTAAGACATAACAAAGATGAGAATTCATCTCCAACAAAAGATCGAACATAATTTACACATTAAGAATGAACATTTTGTACCTTAGGATGTGTTTGGTTGCATGAAATCTAACTCCATGGGAATCTATGAGAGACCAATTGTGTTTAATACAAATTTGATCAAAATGCGAGACATCGCTTATCATGGAATTTACATTTTGATCAAATGTGGGGATTGAACTCCCATGAAACATGGAAATCTAAATTGTATCTATTCAAAATAATTACCAATAAATACTCATCTTATATATAAACTCTAACAATGAATGGAAGTTTGAAAATAAATTGAAAATTATGCAGATACTAATTAAGTTTTGTTCTAGAAAGGTAAAAAAGAAACTCTTACCAAAATATACCAATGTCTCGATGTCTCTATTGTCATTTGGATCTAGCAGGATTCATACTTGATACTTGTCGCATCACATACCTCTCCTAAATAATTTGTTTATTACAAAAATTTACACTTTCATTTTTTTGGCCTATACCATTTTAAACACTATTGTCTACTCTGTGACACTTCTTTTTCAATAAAATTCCATGGCCATGTGTAAGGACACCCAGTGCTAAGATCAATAATTTTTCACATATTGCTTGAACACTAACCTAAGGGTGTGTTTAGTTGCATGAAATCCTATGCCATGGGAATTCATGAGGGGACTACCTAAATCTAAGCTAATTTGGGCTTCACCACCAATCCAACAATTATATTTTGTGATTAATGGTGGGAATGGAAGTCCCATGAACATTAAAATCACATACTTTGGGGGACCAAGGAGTGTGATTTCGATGTTCATGGGACTTCCGTTCCCACCATTGATCATAAAATGGTGGATTGGTGAGTGAATCCAAATTAGCTTAGATTTAGGTTATCTCCTCATGGATTCCATGCAACCAAACCCACCCTAAATGTAAAAGTATCCCCAACAAAATAAGGGATTTCCGCCCAAACAAGAATTTTGATTTATCGAACACACAATTGGATCATTTAGGGTACTAAAGGGGTTTTGAAAAATTGAACTGGTAAAAGAATGGTTGCTATGGTGGTAGAAAATGATTGTGGACAACAAACTTCATCGAACCAAGACATCACAATCTTGACAAAAATATGGCAACAGCGAAGTAGTTTCACCCAAGAAAATTCAACCACAACGATATAACTGAGCTAACTGAGTGGAAAAAATAAATAAATAAATAAAGAAAGAAAGAATATTTACCAAGAACAAGCTGTATCACATCCATGCCAAGTTGAAAACCATCTCCAAGCATTTTAAAGAGGAAATCTTCAATATCTCTATGCATCAGGTCAGTCCTTTTAGAATTCAATGCAACATCTTTACCCTCAACCTCATCCTCCACTATTTCTTTCAAGTGTATTTTCTTTGGTTTTGTTGTTTTCAGTGAGCCATTTGTCGATGTTGGCGGCCTAGAATACCCTTTACCAATAATGCTTGAAACAGTACCAGCTGATGCAAAAATCTTGTTTTGCTTTGATTCTTTGATGTTGTTGTCTGGATGTACCACATCCTTGGAAAGATTCTCAGATGACAGCTCAGATGAAGGTACACTCCTCAAGTCACCATTGGTTGAATCTGAAGCAGTACTGGATGTACACCCTTGTAATTCAAGCAAAATTTCAGCAGCCAACTCAGGATTGCAACCAGTCTTGCAATAAGCGGAAGCTATTTCCTTAAGCGAAACTGTGGCGCCAAATATATCAAATAAGCCTTCCAAGACCCTTGACTCCGGATCGTAACTTGTACTACCAGAATAAGATGCCTCCATCTCAGCTTCAAAGAGAAAATAGACAAAAACTGAAAATCAATGGAAGTCCATTCAAGTATCATAGAAATATTTATCAGCAAACTAAATCAAGCATCAGTATTGGCCTAGGAAGCACAAGCATTATTATGGGGTCAATGTGCCAGTGTTCGCGTTGTTTCAGACAAGCACTTGTTAGATACCAAGCCGGATAGTAATGAAGACAATTAAACAATGAACAGGATAGAATTTAAGATTGACACATTTGAATGAATCATTCATCGTTTACTTTCTTTTAAAATTATAGTTGATAACAAAGTAGGTAGAGAATGTTCAGTTAACTACATAAACAAAATCACTTACAAACTTAATGCTTGCAATTTTAGCTATAACAAAATAAAATATTCTCACAGAAGAAAATCAACAGATCATCCAAGGAACTTGTAAAATCAAACAGTTCCAGAGTCCGATTCAAGACAAAAAGGCGGATTAAATGTTATAGTGGTGGAGAAAAAATGCTTCACTTCACACACACAAATGCAAACGCAAAACCAAACCAAACAAGTTTTCCTACGTTTTCGATTTAACGGAATGAAATCCACAGATCAACTTAGAAATTTGTACAATCAAACAGTTCTAGAACCCGATTCAAGCCAAAAATAGGGATTAAAGAGATGAAATGTCGATTGTGTGGAGAACAAATGCTCACTTCACACATAGAAATGCAAACCAAAATACTCGAAGCAAGAACCTATTTCTTCGACGATTTCAATTAAATGGGAGGAAATCCACAGATCAACAACTGGAAACTTGAACAGTCAAACAGTCCGATTTGAGATGGAAACAGAGGAGAATAAATGCTTACTTGAAAACTAGGGTTTGTAAAGACTCGACGATGGAGAAAACGAGGACGAATTGAAGAAGAATAAGAAAAAGAAGAAGAACCTTTGCTCTCTCTACAATCTGGCTTGTTCAAGAAGCCATACTAAATAGGGAAATGGAGGGGCTAAGTGAGAAAGCGAATCAGTAAAAAGCATCAAGAATGAAGACCAAATATACCAGCTTTATCGTTCGCCCTTTTAAGTACTCGTTAATATTGCCTCGAGATATGGGTGATTGGTTCGCGCCCATCCAAAACTTCTCTCTCCAGGCACGGATTGTGGGATTCGAAACGCGTCTTATGAGCCTTTTTCATCTTTTTGGTACGGGGTAAATTCGTTCGAAGGAGGAAACTTCCTTCCGCTCACTCACCACAAAATTTGTTCATGTTCACGTCCTTTCCATTTCTACTTTCATGTATGCATTGGTGGATCATATTTGTTGTGCTTTGTAGAAACAAAATTTCCGAGGAACACTTGATTAATGTTGAGAACCATGAATAAAGCCCTAATAGTTATGCAGCAACATAAATTCAAATATGTTTAGGAAGTAAGAAGGAAACATTTATTAATATTTGATAGATCATTTTCATTTTGTAAATATTTGAATGTTTGAGTTTGTCATACATACAATTGAATCTGGACTTATGAGAATTGACTTGGCATTTAACAAGTTTTGTTGTACATGTAACAAGTTGTGTCGTTGTGCACAATGTAATTTGGAAGAATTTTCGTAACTCTAAATATTTTGCAAACTAATTTAGATTTTAATTGTAAGACTAGTTATTATTTGCCTCATTAATTACTATTTACGGAGTACACCTATCATTAATCACTATTTTTAGTCTCCTCTAAAACTAGCAGTCGGTATGTCTTGACTGTCAAACCCCGCATGTAACATTTTTTCATGACGAAAGTACCCCTCAGTGAATGATGTGATTGACATGATCATCCCAACCATCCGTCAACTGATCTTCACATGGATAATCGGGATTAGATCTGACGTTTGTACCCTTGGAAAAACTCTCTCCATTTTCGGTCTCGCTGGTCCGTTCTCTTATATGTGCTCTATGTTATCTCCTTTATACTCTATTCTCTACAATTTTGAACGAAAATGAAGAAGAGGGAGAAGAATATATCCGACATGGTTGTCAGTAGCAGCGATGATGGGAGCATTGCTTCGAACATACATTGGGATGAGTACAGCTTATTTAGTGAAATATTTTATAATGCAAAATCAATTCATTCCAAAATTAAATCTCGACAAGATGATCGCAACAGCGAAAACAATGTAAAACATAGAATTACAGTTAAAATTTTAAATTTAGTCAAAGTCAAGCGAATACGTTAGCATGGTGTCATCGTCTCTCTGCTCAGCCAAAACAAAACCAAAATTCTACTAAACCTATAGTTTTCAATTCAATATAGTTTATCAATTCTCATCCAAATTGAACATTCTACCCATTATTAGAAATTTTTTCATCCCAAACTATCCAATGATATTTTCATTTAAACATATTATTCATCACAACAACATATATTCGCCGATGAACAGGCTCAAATGATCATTTGTGCCTCGGTTTTATAATAAACTTGGTGTATAGAGCAGTTTTTGCTCAATTGTAACTAGTACAATTCTATACCAAAATCAGTGATCAACATACCTATGAAAAGCTTACATATTCAACTTTCTAGTGATATATTTTTATTAATGAAATCAAAACTAAAAAGAAGTTGTAATTTGTATTGAAACATACCCACTTTCAACATCCCAAACCTCCAGCAAAAATAGTCAAATAATCACATCTTATTCAAATTAATCTCAATTAAAGGTTTAGGTAGATCTTACTCGCAATCAACAAAACACAACATTTCAATCCCCTCCAAAGCGACATTCGAGCCAAGTACAAGCTTCTTCTTTGGCTAGGGATGGCAATGGGGCGGATTTGGACAAATCCATCCCCGCCCCGCTGGAGATCACGGATATCCAAATCCGCCCCAAATATCCGTTTACCATATTTTGTAAAAACCATCCCCGAACCGGACAGATTGGTGGATATCCGCCCCGCCCAAAATACCCAGAAGAAAAAAAAAACAGATTCTCATATAATAATAAAAAAATACAGATTATAATATATCGAAATCACACCCACTATTGCGCAAAAAAAACAAATTATAACATATTTGGTTTTTGTGAGATCATACATAAATTACCAAAAATTCCAGAAATTACAAACCATAAAAAATTAACAAAAAAAATATAAAAAATTACAACAAATTCAAAAAAATCGATCTAAATTATTCGATCATCTGAGATCAGATCAAATCTTGATCAGATTCGATCTCAGATCAGATCAGATTCGGATCTTGATCTTGATCTTTGATGGGGGAGAGGAAGAAACCCTTTGATCTTGAATCTTTGTGAGGGAGATCGCGGAGTGAGGGGAGCAGGGAGGATCTCGCGGTGTGAGGGAGCAGGGGAGCAAAATCGGCGGCGTGAGGGGGTGGGAGGGCAGATCGCGGTGGTGAGGGGAGCAGGAGGATCTCACGGCGCGAGGGAGGGCGAGGTGGTGTGCGTGTGAGGGAGGGAAGGAGGGTGATCGCTTTATCTCTGTGAGAGGGAGAGCCTTGGTGAGGAGTGAGGGGAGTGATTGCATTTGTGAAAAAGAGTTAAGTCTCTTTATATATATGAAGGGTACTTTTGTAAATTTGTAAGTTAAACGGATATCCGCGGGGGCCTGCAGGGCGGATATGGCTAAAATCGTATCCGCACCGAATAGTAAACGGATAATTTTTGGATACCCGAAAACCCATTCAGCCATATCCAAATCCACCCCATACGGATTGGGTGGGACGGATATCCGTAAAAATCTGCCCCACTGCCAACCTTATTCTTTGCAATACTCACCAAGAATCGCTTCGAATTAGTTTCAATTTATCCGATAAGCTTGAAACCTCTTTATCTCTATTTCAGTATCCTAGCCGCCAACCAAAAAAATGGATGAAGACCCATTAAAAGTAGAGTTTTAAGAAATAAGAGAATGTGTTGGACTCTCATTCCGAATGGTCCGGGTCCAAAATCACATTCTAATCAAATAAGGCTCAAAACCATGGTATAATCAAATAGAGCCCATATTGGGTTTCACTAATAATTTGCTAACCACACCTACACTTTCTACTTTCTTTACCCACTACAAATAAAACAATGTTTTACACATAACATATAAAATTATAATATATTAACAATTAATTAATAAATAGTATTTATATTTATGTAATTAGGCCGGTATTACAACCTCTCTAACCGATGAAAATTGCAGGTGTCCACTAACGACAATTATTGGCTCGGCTCCGATAACAAAACTCCGAGAGGAGCCGATATAAGGGCATTGGATCCCTTCGAACCTGAAGAACATGTGACGTTGGGTCGGGGTTTGGTGAACCAACTGGTTGCTCCTCTAATTGAAGTATCGAGCCCTTTTTTGTTGCCTAGGTTACACCTTCTGAATATCCCACAAGGGGATTTTTGCTCTATTCCGTAGCCGAGGTTTACAAGGTCTTTTAATAGCTCTCCTTCCAGAGCATGAAAGTATTACACATGGAATATCCACCCATGGACAATTCTGTGTCCAATGATTTAGACTGTCATACTACTTTTGGAGCTTGAGCATGCGACTAAGTTGAATATTGCTCTTGAGCTTGAACTAAATTCTTCGTTTATCTTGGAAAAAACTTCATCAAACTATAGAAACTCATTGCATCCAAAAATTTGACAGACCAAGAATTTCCTATTGGATTTTTTTTTTTTTGGGGTTTTGGACTTCAAAATCTTGCAAAATCTATTAAAACTTTTATTGAGACACACATAATACAAATAAGGGCAGTATTCAATTCTATGATAATATTGGACTTGGGGGGGGGGGGGGGGGGGGGCTGCTCCTGCGCTTCTATCACAGCCATAGGATCATATCCGACGACTCACATCGATGGATTTAAACTTTTTTTATTTCACATTTTTTTGCAAATGGGAAATGAAAAGTTTGGAAACAAGAGGAGAGTTTGAAAAGTTGCTATGAGATCCACTCTTAGAACTAGTAATTCACAACACAGAAGTTGAGAAGTTTCTGATTCACAACACAGAAGTTGAGAAGATTATGATTCGAATGCCATGGATTGAATATTAAACCAATCAATTAAGGACATTGAAGCTCTTGCACCATAATATAATCAAGGTATTTATTAAGATTACATTTTTATATAGAGTAGAATAAGCACCCACATTCCTATTCAAGCTTGGTTTTCATCAACCATGCACTTACTCCATTGATTCAAGCATTTGCAGAGGATACACTTTCAGCAGTCGATGAAAGAACAAGGCTTACATTTGCCTTGTTATTCAAGCTTTGCCTTTTTTTATTTTTAATATAGAGTAGAAAAAGCTCTTGCAGCAGTCAATAGATCCTAAACAAATAAGCCTTGTTCAAGCTTGAAATTGGATTTATAAGCTTTTTGAAAAGTGATAGGATGAATTGGCACAAGCAAAGAAAAATAAGCCATAATGTAGTAAGAGGAGGAATCGAAGGGGGTGGGTGTAGGCGCTTGGATCGACGCTGAAGGAAGAGACTCTCTCTTTAGGTCTTGTTTCCCCGCCCAAACTCCCCTCCTGTTCCAAACTTTTTATTTCCCATTTGTAAAAAAATGTAAAATAAAAAAAGTTTGAAATCCATCGATGTGAGCCGTCGGATCTGACTCTTACGGCTATGATAGAAGCGCAGGAGCCCTT